>OX101820.2:34056345-34484962 GCA_944452925.2 Chrysolina oricalcia
ACAACATCCTCTTGGGCGATGTCCGTCGTCTGAGTTGGGGCTCGTATTGAAATATCCAAAATATCGTCTTTTTAGGCAACATTTGAATATTATCCATAATATAAGTATGAATATAAAAGTCATGCAAATGTACGTGAAAGTACTTAGATGTCTAGTGGTGAAAGGCTCGTTTATAATCTTGTTCAAAGTTTTGTCATATTCCCGTAGTTTTTCTTGGGCTATGTTCAAATCATCCAAATTTAAATGATTTATTTTAACTGGCTTCATGACTGGAAGATCTTCTCGTTTTGGAAGATGGTTACAGCAATCGTATGTTATTTCAGGAATGTAGAGCTGAAGTTTCAGAGTTTTGTTGTTATCTGAACTTGCATATACTCTAGTAGTTCCTATAAAAGCGCTACACTTTGATTCTAATGTCAAAAGTGAGTTTTCTCGAATAATTTCAGTTTCTGAATTTCTACCTGGACATGTGGTTGTTACAGGTAGTTGATTGGATACTGTTAGTAACCATTTATCGTCCACTAATTTTTGTACATTGTAATCGTCTACTCCGATTACAACCTTGTCGCAATTTGGCATTATTTTTGATTCCATCAAAATTATAATTTCACAGGGTGACTCATGTGAAAGTGCCTTAGGAAAATGATTGTAACATATTCGAATTTCGTTCTCGAATATCTCGGAACAATCGTCTTGCTTGACTGCAATATATTGCTTACTATCCCTTGCAATTGCTGCATATAGGGGTAGAATAGTGTGAAAAAGGTTTGTTTTAGGATCTTTGGTTGGGACTGAGTAAATATGATAGAAATCAAAATCTGAACTCTCTACTAATGGAATGTGTAAAATAAAAATTACTCTTTCATTTGTTTGAAAAGCTTCAAGCTTTATCAAAGAAATTATTTCTGAAATATGTTGATGTGTTGGAGTAAAAGGTAAATTTCCTTGAGACAAAGTCATTGGAATTTTTGTTAATTGTTCAATTAAGAGGTTTGGATCAATTACTGAAGGATGTAAGATTTTTAATCTTGCAAAAGTTATGCTGTTAATAATATCATTCAGTTGATCTGAAATAATTGTATTCGATTGTAATATTTGTTCAATCATTTCTAATATTTTAAGTTGTAGCTGAAAATAGTATTTTGTTTCACGATTTTCAACCATTTCTTTTTCTATTATTTTCAAATCTTCATTGAATGTGGTTTCGTCAAATCTTAATTTATACAGAGTATTATTAAAATTCGTAATTGTACTTGAAACAATTTGAATTTGGTTTTTCATTAATAATTGCAAGTTTTTGTCGTCCCTTTCTAATTTATTTATGCACTCATTATAAAATTCGCCATCTGATGCGTCTAAATTCCCTGTAATAACTTTCCATACAGAACCTATGCCATTTATCAACCCTCTTTTAAATCTATTCGTCACAGTTAGGGTGATTTCTGAAAATTTTGATTTTATTTGTTGATTCATAGTATTCAACAGTGATAGTTGTGCAGAAAATGCTAATTTGAAATTTGGGTTCAAATTATTTCTGTTCAATAGAGAATTCAAGGATTCTTGAATATTAAGGCTTTGTTTAAACGCATTTCTAAGTTCTGAAATATTTTTATATGCAATCAATTTGTATTCATCATTTGATATTTTGGTTATTCCTTCCTTTTGGAAAAATATACCTGCTGGGGTGTTTATTTTTTCTATTCTTGCGCTGGCTCCGAGGATGGCCCTGCAACAAGAGTTACTGGTTTCAATCTATCGAAATGTACAGTTGTTGTTCCATTATCTAATTCTAATACTGCTGTATTCATATTTAATATACGAAGTATTTTAAAAGGACCGTTATATTTATTTCTCATTTTATTTCCTATTTGAGATTCTTTTAAATAAACATAATCTCCTACTTTGTAATTTGGTAAGTTTTCTCTTACATGTTTATCATGCCTAATTTTTTATTTTTCTTTAGCCGTTTCGAGGTTTGTTTTGACTTTCTCAAAAATATATTCAGCTGTATTTTTTAAATCGTTTATATAATTTGATTGAAGTTGTTCTTCAGTATATAAAATTTCATTTTCGTCGTCTCTAATATGTCCGAAAATTATTTCTTCAGGAGTATATTTTGTTGAATTTGATTTACTTCTGTTATACGTTTTTATACAGAAAGGTAAACCTGATATTATTGGTTTATTTGGATTATCACTATGATAAGCTCTTAAAGAATCTTGTAAGGTTGCATGGAATATCTCTACAACTCCATTTGTTTGTGGATGTGCCACGGCATTTTGAGTTATTTTGAATTTATATAATTTCCCTAAATCTTTCATATGTTGATTATTGAACTCAGGTCCTGGATCAACATGAATCCTTTTTGGTATTGGGTAGTGTTGAAAATAATGTAAAAGTTTTTCTACAATAGTTATACCTTCTTTATTTTCCACACGGTATGCTTGTGCAAATTTGGAAAAATTATCAACAATTGTTAATAGAATATTATTTCTATTTATACCCATTAAATCAATATTTATATGTTCAAAAGGCCTATTAGGTGTTTCAGTTATAACTAATGGATAGTCATTATTTTGTCGGTTAGTTTTCGTTTTATTACAAATTTGACATTTTTTTATAAAGTTTTCAACATCTGTTTTCAAATTTGGCCATATGTATCTATCTCGTATTCTTCTGAACGTTTCGTTAATACCTTTATGTACTGCTGTCTTACTTGTGTGATAATTTTCTAAAATATTTTCTCTTTCTTCCTGTGGTGGAACTTTTACGATATCGTGACATATTGTGAAAGTTATGTCTTCGTCTTTAAAAATATAACTTAGAATATCTAAAAATGGTAAGTGTTTCACTGTGTTTATAAAATAATTATTTGGTGGTAATTTATTTTTCAGTGAATAAAATATCCTGAAACAATCTTTCAAGCTGATTGCGTTTATACTCATAGTTGGTATCTGAATAAGATAATATTTCCGTTGTTGAAATTTAAGACTTTGTCTTATCGTAAGCACGTCTGTAAGATTTAATTTCTGATTATTTGGATCTATACACGTATCTTTTATTATTGTGTGTAAATGAGGTGTTTCGCGGTTTTCGTTACTTGGAACAAGTAATATGATATTATTGTGTGCAACAAAAATTAAATTATCATTTGTTTGTTTTATTTTCTCATGATCTATAAGTGATTGCGATTTTCTTTTCTCTGTGAATTCGTAAAACTTTGTAAGAAATTCATTTTGCTCTTGATTTTCTTCTGAAGCTGTATCAGTTTCTGAGTCTTGGTTTTCGACATTTTCAGTTTCTGATAACGCGTTGATTTTTATTCTTGATAAGGCATCGGCATTTTTGTTATATTTACCCGGTTTATAGTCGATTTCGTACTCATTTCTAATTGTAATTTCCATCTCATTAAACGTGAGTTTGCGTTTGATAATGAAAATAAGTATTTTAGTGGTTTATGATCGCTAAGAATTTTAAATTTTCTTCCATACAGGTACGGACGAAAGTGTTTTACTGACCATACAATGCTTAATAATTCTTTTTCTATAGTTGAGTAACGTGATTCTGCTCCGTTTAAAGTTCGGGATGCATACGCTACTGGTAAATCTTCACCTACTTTTCCTTGAGAAAGTAATGATCCGATCGCATATTGGCTTGCGTCACAGCTTAATAAAAATTCATTTTCAAAATTTGGATATTGCAAAATTGGTGCTGTTGTCAAACATTTTTTCAATTTTTCAAAAGAATTCGTACATTCCTTATCAAATTTATATTCTTTATTTTTCTTTAATAAATTGGTCATTGGTTTTGCCATTTCTGAGTAATTTTTTATGAATCTACGATAATATCCAGTTAAACCTAAGAATGATTTTATTTCTTTCGGGTTTTTTGGTACTGGGAACTTTATTATAGCTTCTATTTTCATAGGATTTGGTTTAACGCCATTTTCTGTTACTAAGTGTCCTAAATATGAAACTTCTCTTCTTAAAAATTCACATTTACATGGTTGTATTTTGAAATTGTACGTTTTCTAATCTTTTAATGTGTTCCGATAATGTAGAACTGTAAATTATGATGTCATCCATATAAGTCATACACATTTCTCCCTGTAGTCCTAATAAAACATTATCTAAGGCTCTACAAAATGTACTAGGAGCATTTTTAAGACCAAATGGCATACGCAAATATTCGTAGTGTCCATTGTCTACACTGAATGCGGTTTTTGGAATATCTTTCTTTCCTATTTCAATTTGGTGAAAACCTGATGCAAGATCTAATGTCGTAAAATAACTACACTTTCCTAACTGATCTAGTAGTTCATTTATCATTGGAAGTGGATATTTGTCTCCTACCGTAATTTCATTTAACTTTCTGTAATCAATTACCATTCGAAATTTTTGTTTTCCACTTGAATCTAGTTTTTTCGGTACTAGCCATACTGGACTGTTCCATGGACTAATCGATGGTTGAATTATATTTTGTTTTAACAAATTTTCAATTTGATTTTTAACTTCTTGCTTCAATGCATGTGGATATCTATACGTTTTTACTGATATTGGACCTTTATCTTGTGTATTTATTTCATGTTTCACCTGACTTGTGAAAGTTAATTTGTCATTTTCCAAATAAAATATTTTTTCGTATTTTAAACAAAGATTCTCAATAACATTTCTTTCCTCTTCATTTAAATGATCTAGACGTAATTCTGACAGTATTTTGTCTTCTCGGTTGACATTTTGGAAATTGTTTATTTGAATGTTTTTCATTTCTTTTGTTTCCATGAATATTTCTAACTCTATTGGAGATATTTCTATAACTTGATCTGTGTCTGAAAAATTTGCAATAGACGTGATGAACTTTTTGTCTTCATTTACTTTTACAAAACAATTTGGAATTCTTACACTTTCATTTATTTTTATTTCTGGACAAATTCCTTCATTTAGATTTTCATTTTGAGCTTTTAATTCATGTAATTGAATTGTTCTGGCTGGAATTGTCAATTTTACAGTATCTTGATCTTCATTTGTATTATATACATATAATGGTAGTTCTTTGTAGAATAATTTTATCTTTTTATTGGTAATATCGATTTCAGCTTTTGTTTTTTCTAGAAAATCGATACCTACAAGTCCGTCGAATTTGAAATCAAAATCTATTAAATAATACCTGTGCATTAAATTGTTTGGACCGATGATAATATCTATACTTTGATATATTTGTGTGTCATTTTGTGTGTCATTTATACCATAAATTGAAAAATTCTCATCGTTTACTTGTACTTGTTTATGTGTATCATATTTTTTCTGTGCTACGTCAATTTTCATTAGAGAAATAGGTGCGCCAGTATCTACTAAAAATTTATATCCTTGCCTATCTTGTATATAAAATAGTTTTTTATTTGGTGAGTTTAATATTGTTGATAATCGAATAACTCGTTTTCCTGTTCGTTCTGTTGTTGGTCGTATTGTTCTTGGTGTTGGTGGTCGGGTTGTTGGATTTCCTCCACTGGAATCAAAGCACCCGATGGACTCGACTCCATCATGTAGTTTAAATGATTTACTCTATCATTTTGAGATTTATTTAAACTGATTGGATTTTTCTGAATGACAGAAGGTCTTTGTTGTTGAACATTTCTGTAATTACTTTGGTTTTGTTGATTAAATCCTTGTTGATTTGTGTATCTTTGTTGATTTAATCCTGAAGTACTTGGGTTTTGGAAATTTCTGTTTGTATTTGGTGGATTTGTATTTAATCTACTTTGATTTTTGTAACAATTTGAATTTGTGTGACCTGGTATTTTGCAAAAATTACAAAATTTATGTGTTTGTTGGTTGTTGGAATTATTATTATTATACCCATAATTTTCTCGTGGATATACTTTATTTGAATTTGAACCTGTTGGTTTTGAACTCGGCTTTGAAATTCTGAAATTTTTCAAATATGCTATATTTTCTTCTTCAATTAAAAATTGTTCCGCTTCATCCAAGCTTTGCGGTTTCTGTGATCGTATCACTGAACCGAAAGGCTCGCTTAACCCTGCTAAAACTGTTTTTAGTGCAATTTTTTCATGAGATCTGTTTAAAGCTGCTTTTTCTTGTGCTTCAAGTGTTTGATCTAAAGCTACGCTGCTTCTTAATTTTGTTAAGAGATCTTCAATTCGTTGAACAAATACTCTAGGAGTCTCATTCGATTTTTGAAAAGATGATGTTAAATCCCTCAATAATCCTTCCGTATCTCTACAATCTCCGTAGTGACCTATTAATAATTCACGAATGTTAACCCATGTTTGTAGTTGTCTACTAGAAATAAACCTTTTTGCTTTTCCCTTGAGTTTGCTTTTTATTATGAAAATCATAGCATTTTCTTGATTTTCATCTACATTTTCTGAAACAAAGTTACATGCTTCAATGAAATCGTTTAGTGTTGCTTGATCACCGTCATAGTCGGGAATCATGTCTCGTAATTCTTTTAATGAAAACCCTGCTTCCACTGCCATTTTTGTTTGTTTGGTTGGGGATTAGGAATAATAAGGAAAATATGCCTCAATTAAACCTTGGTTTAGAAACAATAACTTACAGAGCAATGACGAGGAGAAGGAACTTCATGCAGGCTCGCCTCACTTCTTCAGTTGATTGTCCTTGTTTTTTCTTTCTTTGCTTGGTCGTCAAGTGCCAGGAAAGGTGCCGCTGGGACTCGTACGCTTCAGCTTGTTTTTCTTTTTTTTTCTCTCTTCTTTCTTCTCTCTTCTTTTTCCGCTTCAAGAACCAGGAAAGGGGCCGCTGGGACTCAAAGTTTGGTTTTTCTTTCTTCTTTCTGCTTTTCTCCGCTTCGATGTACCAGGAAAGGTGCCGCTGGGACTCGAACGTGTGAGCTTCTTCACTTGGCTTCGTTGAACCACAGTGTTCTTGGACCCGTTTCGAAAATGTCACTTTTTCGCGATTTTCGAACTTTTTGAATCCGTTTCCGACTGCGCCACTTTTACGTCGGGAAAGCAAAGGTTGGGTTTTTAAAAAATTACTTTATTTGTATCAACACTCAAGTTGAAACTCTTCTAACTTGGTTTGTAATTTTTGGTGTTAATTTTGAATGTGTTTCTCGAATCAGCCTCTTGATTAGACTGTCTGTGAAAATCATCCCAAGACAGTTCGCAATAACAATATCTTATCGCTTTCCTAGAATAAATTCAAGGTCTGCGAAGACAGCGTTTCCTTATAACCTTGCAACATTGTTGCAATGGCGTAGTTTAATAAGATGCAATTATTTTTATAAGTCCACAAGGGCTACGAGGATATAACATACATATTAGCAGAATGTAAAATATCCGACAGGTAATTCATCTGAATGTAAAAACTCAAGTTCGTAAACAAACAGATTCGTATTATGTAAGAACCGTACTTTGGCTTTGGCGACCGGACAATTGTCAACTGTACATATGGCGATTGTATGCTGTCACTCTGTCAGATATTACATTTCTATAATGATAAAATGGAGACTGCATTCTGTAGGAACGACAAAAATGTAAACCAGTAAAAATCTGAACTAGTACTGCAAAGAAATGGGAAATTATCAGAACATGATTCCATCGAAACAGTATTACGACAGAAAATGAACACAGCAGAAGTGCATTTCAACAGATTCGAATTTTTTCAAATTCGTACTTTGTCAGACATTGTGTAGATCGTGAATCCATCAGATTGCGCGATCCAAAACCATGCGCCATCAGACAGAATAGCAAGCAACACATAATACATACCCTGGGCGTAGCGGTGTTGCCAAGCTGCACAGTAATGATTCCTCGTATCAAAGGAAAATGATTTTGTAATTGTACTACGTTAACTGACTGAATTTCAGAGTCAGTTTTTAGTAGAAGTACTGGCATAATTTGATGTACTGTTATCGAAGGGATTCGATCATGAATTGGTTAATTGTTTTGATATGATTCGAGACGTGTGAGGGACTGGCATGCAATTTGTGATTGATTGAATTGATTTGATAATGAAGTTTTGAAATCACTTTGACCAGCAGGTTCTCAGCTCAGTGGGAATTTTCAAGAAATAATCAATCCAATAAACTGCGGTTATTAAGATGTATGTGATATAACTTTTGTATGTTAAATTAAATATATGAATGAGCAAATAAAAAGTATTGGAAACAATCTATGTAATAACGTATATTTGGTGCATATTTTTCATAACTATCCTGAACATTTCATGAAAACTAAATAGTTTTGAATGAAATCAAATACATATAGGTAGGTACAGTTTTTTTTAACAATCTTTATCATGAACAGAATTGAGGGCAATTTTGAGTAGCGATTTTCCTAGTAAATAGAACAAACTTGTAAGTTCATACATATTTCCCTTTATTTATTAACCCAATCCAGTTTTTTTATTTTAATTATTGACTCAAAGGAGATTCTGTGAGAATGAAAATAATTATTTGAAAATGAAATACACTACAATATGTGACCCAAACATTCTTACAAGAAGCTACATCACATGTTTTTTCAGACATGATCTGGAGTTAATAGACACAATGGTAAAACTGCCCAAGGAAGTATGTCATCACTTATTATAGTCCAGTTGGCGGAGGTCACGAGAACAACTAATTAGCAATCTCGCTGTTCTTTTTTTTATTAGTAGTATATTTGATATAAAAAAAGTTCACTGGTTTCCAAAGTAAAAAAAAATTCGAAAAATATTTTTATTTTCAAAATCCTAGAATATTTTGTGCTGGGATGAATATAATGAAAAATAAAAAATACTGTCTTGTAGAGAAAGTTTTTTTCTACCAAAAAGATCTATTGTACTTTTTTTGTCAGAGTTATACCTTGTCCGCAAAAAAATCATTTAGGAACTTATGGATACTACTTACACACGGGATGCCTGGTCAGCCGCGTGAGGACCTATTTTTTTAGAACCGGGCGTAGTACATTATAATCTGATACGTACTTACAAGATCTCAAATTGTAGTTTTAAATACTCTATTTTCAAGTAGGAAATCTGAACTTTTTTTTTAATGGTATAGTTTATTTTTCGTTTTTAATAAAACCTTGTACTGTTATATTAGAATCGAAAATTGACTGTTCAGATTATAAATTTTTTCAAAAATAATGATAATTCGGAAAAAAGAAATTAATTTCGGAAAATTGTTATTTAGGTGACCTAATTCACGAATACAATTTTCCAGTCATTAATTTTGTTGCGTTATGAAATATGGATCTTGTGATGATTTTGAAATTTTTCGGGATCTAAATTTCAAAGCGATATAAATATATAGGCCTCTGCAGAAGTATTAAGAATAAACTTATTTGGCTGAAACTATTTTTAAAATGTAGGTTAAAAAAATACATGTCAAGAATCTTTAAGCATAAATTCATTCAGTGCGGAAATTTTTTCCATCATTATAATTTTTTGTGGATATCAAGAAAATGGCATTTTTTTGCTCTAATTGTTATCTCTTCGCATTGTTGAAAATAAATTTCGATACTGTTATACTAAACAGATGAACACTGAACCAATAGAATGTATATAGTGGACAGGAAGAAAAAACTCAGATAAGAAATGTAATAGAAACGGATGCAGATAAAATACGTTAGGCTGCTGATATCGCAGCTGCTCCGGTTTTCGGGAGTTTCGGTGTGTACGCGGTCGGCTGCTCAGTAGCTCGTCTGCTCTCAGTTGTGTATTATAACGTTCATAATATCATATGATGTTATAGCAGAGACGAGTTCTGATGAATCTGATGCTGAAAACAATGACGATGATAACGATAATATACAAAATTTAGATGATTCCATGTAATTTTTTTCTAATTTTAATGGAAAAAAAATAAATGAAGACTTTTTAATTTAAAAAAAAATATATTTTCATAATTTTTTTGAAAATTTTTGAAAACTTTGAAAAACATTTGAAATTTTTAAAACTTTTTACTTACGAATCCTTAGAATAAATAAGTAATAGATATTCGAGTGGAATGTAATAATTTTGAATTTAAATCTTGAATTTTATCTCTTGTTTCTAGTACAAGATGGCTAATGGCGTATCGATTTTTTTGCGGACAAATATAACTCTGACAAAAAGAGCAGAATTTCTTCTTGGTAGAAAACTTCCCCTTCTAGACGGTGTTTTTTATTTTCCATTATATTTATCCCAGCCCAAAATATTCTAGGATTTTGAAAATAAAAATATTTTTTGAAATTTTTTTGACTTTGGAAATAGACTGACCAGTGAACTTTTTTTTATATCAATCAGTAACTCTAAACTACTTATAAAAAAATCAGCGAGATTGCTAATTACTTTGTGCCCTATCACAAATTAGGATTCACCACGTACTAAACAGTCGATTCAATTTTCACTTTTTCACGACAAACTAAAAATGTTTTTGGCAATAAAAAAACATTGACTGGGAAGTTTGATGATTCACCAAACACAAAAACTGAAGAAAACGACGAAAAAATGTTACTAACTGGAAAAAAACCGCTATCAAAAAGTATAAAATACACGAGCTCTTATGGTACACGAACAGTTCTGGAGGCCAGGTGACATCACCCTCGCTGAAATTTGACCAATGTACGGAGATAGGAATTGAGCCATCCTTTGTAGTGCATAATCGTTGAGTCATTTTCACAGAGAATTGATTGTGGTGATACTGAATAGGAGTACCTACTGGAATCGTCCACTAACCTTATTCAACGATTATATACTACACAGGATGGCCCATTTCCTATGTCCGTTCATTGGTCAAATTTCAAAGCAGGTGCATCGTCATTTGACGTCACCTGGCCTCCAGAACTATTCGTCTGCCATAAGAGCCCATGTATTTTTATACTTTTTCACAGCGGTTTTTCTTCCTGTTAGTAAAATTTTTCCGTCGTTTTCTTCAGTGTTTGTATTTGGTGAATCATTTAACTTTTCGGTTAATGTGTTTTCGGTGCCAAAAACATTTTAGTTTGTCGTGAAAAAGTGAATTGACTGTTTAGTGCGTGTTGAATATCCTACTTCGTGATAGTACCATATATTGTTTATTTATTCGACTATTTCTGGATTTATTGAAATTACTTGAGATTAATATAGCTCACTGAACTGAAATTAAATATGATGACTGGAATGCTCTTAGTTCCTCTGCGCACACCCGTATAAAGTGATAACTCTAGGAGATGAAGAAAGGATGCACATGCAATCTAGCAGAGAAATACTTTATTGCTTACTTGTATGGGTGCGAGAGAGACATTCATCTGCACGTACGTGTTATTAGTTTCCCAATTTATGATTTGTAAACACGCCAGTGCAGTGCAGCGCGTCTTTGTATCAGTTTTGCATTTGCAAGGTTAATGCCGTTTTGTAAAACAAAATTTTACTTATAAAAGAACAGCGAACAAACACCACCATATTTCAAAATATTCAAGCAAATTCAAATATTTATCAATCATGAACACTATTATTGTTGCAGATCCATTGTGTGTATGAGCGCTCAAAACAAGATAATCGATCGTTTTAAAAAATAAAAACTTTTGACCAATTAACGCTCCAATTATTCTTGAATTAAAATAAATGAACAATTCCCCAATTTGCTTTCCATTTATAAGCACCGGCAACACTGTACGAAAAATGCATCAGTCGCCAAATTCTCAGTCTGACAAAGTACGATTCTGCTGTTTTCACTTTCTGATAAAATACGAATCTGACCGAATTCAATCGGCTCATGTATCGGTCGGAGCAAGTCCAGTCGGTGTTAGTACAGTATAGATAATTGTTGGTCTGCTGAGTTGCTGGTTTTGTGAAATACGAATCGGAGTATGTACGAATTTGAAGATTTACTTTTCTGTTAAAATTCACTTCTGATACAATAAGTTTCTGTGAAAAGCTCATTCTGATCATTTGCATATTTGTCGAAATAACAATCCAGGAATCCAGGAAAGTACAGTCGATATTTTTCATTCTGCCGGCGTCCAGTCTGACGAAGTACGGTTTGTTGTTGTGATGTTTTACATTGTGCAGTTGGGATAAGTATGGATCTGTTCATTTCATTTTCTGATCAAGTAGCTATCTGATGGAGTAAAGTTTGTCAGTTTCTTTATTTGATATAGTTCGTTCTGACAATATGGGTGTCCCCGAATCAAACACCTTCGTCTACTTCTAGATCATAACTGCTTTATTCATTATTTTATTATCACAGAATACAGATCACACGAATCGTCGTGGAACGTCACAATACAATAGGTCAGGTGGCCTGTGCCAGTGTTACCAACATACCTATACGTTACAAACAGCACCTTTGCCTAATAGACGAGGAAAGTGATGACGTCACAAATGTCATTCTTGTCAAAAACTGATTCCAAACAAACCTCCGTCGAATTTAAATCGGCTTGTCCGATATTGTTTCCGTTAAAGTTTTCAACTTATTTTGCTTGAAAACACGAAATCCAACCAACTGTATACAAACTAAAACGCAAATCAGCAAATAATCAACAGAGAATGTCATCTAAAATTCTTTGTTTGGAATCAATTTTTGACAAGAATGACATTTGTGACGACAAACTTTCCTCGTCTATTATGTTCAGGGGCAAACTCGCAAATTTTGTGTTTCTTATTGTTTGTTGTTTAATTTCAATCACTGGGCGACTCATTTTAATTCACTAGTTATGAAAGGTGGTGTCACACAATGTTTGTAATCATCAGTTTATTAAGTCTCTGTATTCATCTTGAAGATATCACTTAACTATAGTGTGTACATTTTACACCTAAGCTCATTTATTCAAACTGAATTAATTTCTTCGAAATGGGGCTCCAAATATGCTGTCAGAAATCAGAACAGGTTCGAAGTGTTATAAAGACAACGATTATTGAATGAAGAGATTGAATGTGTTTACCAACTGATTGTTATCTGTACTGAGTACAATAATAGATATTATAATAGCAATCAGTAGACTATTGTGTTTGTTATTGTTTGTTGTTTAATTTCAATCACTGGGCGACTCATTTTAATTCACTAGTTATGAAAGGTGGTGTCACACAATGGAACAAATAGAATGTTTGTAATCATCAGTTTATTAAGTCTCTGTATTCATCTTGAAGATATCACTTAACTATAGTGTGTACATTTTACACCTAAGCTCATTTATTCAAACTGAATTAATTTCTTCGAAATGGGGCTCCAAATATGCTGTCAGAAATCAGAACAGGTTCGAAGTGTTATAAAGACAACGATTATTGAATGAAGAGATTGAATGTGTTTACCAACTGAATTGTTATCTGTACTGAGTACAATAATAGATATTATAATAGCAATCAGTAGACTTTAATAATCCCTACTGATGAAGATAACTTTGTTATCGAAATGCACATCTAGGAATTAAATTACTTGTGCGGTGAAGGGGTAAAATAGTTTTTGTTCTCATTTTGTATCCCATTTTATACACAATTAATAATTAATTTTGTGACTGAGTACAAACTTGAATATCCAAGCTATCAGTGTCATGTATAATCTTGTGAATTGGTTGGTTACTATAACCTCTATATACAGGGTGGGGCACCGAAAACGAAACAGAGCGAATATTTTCAAAACGCATGTGTTGTGAATGAAATTCAAAAACACGTCGATTTTTTAAATCCAAGGGGGACATCTTCCTATCATAACCTCAACTGTCATACCTCTCTTCCCCCACCCCTTGGTCACTATATCACCCAAACAATTTGAATAGGGAAGGTAGTGAGTGTGACACACCATTAAAAAGGTAATTTCATAAGGAATTCAGCCATGTCAATTTTTGCTACCCAACTTTTTATTTTGGCGCCCTCTTGCGGGAAAAACAACTGTTCCGTATTCCAAATTATGATACATCATTTGCAAGGTAATTCGACATAAATTCGGTGACAATGCATAATGTAATTTTTCTAAGGGAAAAAACAAAATGGCGGCTCCAAAATGGCGGACAAGATTTGCAATTATAGTCCGATTTGATTCAAAATTGATATGTGGTGGTTTCCATAGTCAGAAGTTATGATTTTTCTGTCATTGAAAAGAAACAAGATGGTGGCTCCAAGATGGCGGCTCCAAGATGACGGCTCCAAGATGGCGGACGGAATTTGTAATTATGGTCCGATTCGAATCAAAATTAGTTTGTGGCGATTTTTAAGGTCGGAAATTATGATTTTTTTCTCGGTGCAAAAAACAAGATGGTTGGCGAAATTTGTAATTATGGTTCGATTCGACCAGGCATCGAAAATGAATTCTTCAAAACACATGTGTTAGGAAAAAAATATAAAAATATCGATTTCAAATCCAAGGGGGAAATCTTCCTATGATATAACATCCAACTGTCATACCACTCTCCACACCCCTTGGTCACTTATACTATTTGAATAGGGAAAGTACTAAGTGTGACACTGCATTGAAAAGGTAATTCCATAAAGGAATTCAAACATGTGAGTGTTCGTTACCTAACTTTTCATTTTGGCACCCTCTTGCGGGAAAAATAACTGTTTCGTATTCCAACTTATGATATCCAATTTGGAAGCTAATGTGAGCAATTCACGAAAACATACCAAAAATTTAAAAAATTAACATTGAATTTTTTTCATATATTACTCAAACACGTCAGACTAACTTTTACTCATGTATGGCAATCCATGGCGATCTCTTTGAGCATCTACTGTGAATGAATTCAGTTTGGAATGATTGTATTCGAATTTATGCAAGATTTTCCAATTCTTAAGTTTATTCAATGTTCAATTTTTTTATTATTCAAAAGCTTTCATTCAACTTGCCCTGTTATTTAGTAAGTATGTATATATATATATATATATATATATATATATATATATTTATATATATATATATATATATATATATATATATATATATATATATATATATATATATATATATATATATAAATATTGGAGCGAAGGGTCGAGGGTTCAAAGCCTCGCATGGTCATCGGTCTCGTGCATGGCATCACACGTTAAAAGGTAAGGGCTGCGTCATCCCTAGCTCACACAAGTCTCTCGAAGACTTCCGAGGGTTGCGCGTAGGGGTTCAATCGGTTGACGGAAATAACAATTTTTCAACAATATATATATATATATATATATATAAATATATATATGTAGGGCGATACAAACTTGTAAAATCCCGGTATGCCAACTTTGAATCGAATCGAACCACAATTACAAATTCCGTCCGCCATCTTGTTTTTTTACATTGACAAAATAATCATAATTTCCTACCCTGATAATCGCCACATATTAATTTTGATTTTAATCGGACCATTATTACAAATTTCGTCTGCCATCTTGGAGTCACCATCTTGTTTTTTTAAATTGACAAGCAAATCATAATTTATGACCCTGAAAACCAACACATATCAATTTTGAATCGAATCGGACCATAATTGCAAATTTTATCCGCCATTTTGGAGTCGCCATTTTGTTATTATCTTTAGAAAAATTACATAATGTATTGTCACCGAATTTATGACAAATTACCTTGCAAATGAAGTATCGTAATTGGAATACGAAACCGTTGTTTTTCTGGCAAAATAAAAAGTTACGTAGCGAAAATTGACATTGTTGAATTCCTTCTGAAATTACCTCTTCAATGATGTGTCACACTTACAAATTTCCCTATTCAAATTGTTTGGGTGATAGTAAGATGTCTAAAAGGCATCTTCGGTGATAGTGACCAAGGGGTGGGGGAGACGTATGACAGTTGAGGTTATGATAGGAAGATGTCCCCCTTGGATTAAAAGATTAAAACGAATAACTAGTCTTTCACGTGACAATTTCACAAATGATAACGACATAAAACAAATAAACACAAAATTCACTGGGAATGGTCTTGATAACATCAAGTTCCAGGTAATAGAAACACTGAAACCACAGACCACCCACGGTGGTCTGTGACTGAAACTGAAATGAATGGAATCTCGAGCAAAGAGTACACCAACTAACAAGAGGCGAAAGCTATGTCGGAACCTTTGATGTCGAGTACACACGATTTTGAGCGGAAATCACCGACTTAACTTAACCGACTTAAAGGTTAAGTCGGTGGCGGAAATACGTCAAAACATTGAAAGATAAACTACCTGATACACTGAGAAAAGTACCACAAATAGTGATTAAAATTCTATCCAAACCGAACTACACCAAGAAAACAATTCTGTTGATAAACATCGTTGTTGTGACAAAATTTAATATAATTGACGGAAATAGTTGATGACAAATTTTTACTATTTAATTTCGTTAATGTATAACGGATATCCAAATTCACTAATATTTTAACAGAAAACTTGAACTTATATAAAATCGTGATTTTGATAGACACAAAAATTGAAGTATCTAAATTATACCAGTGAAATTGATACAGACACGAACTTTTTTTGAAGTTATGAATGTAGTGTTTCCTTCAGTTTTCCTGAAACCACATCAAAAATGCTCTAAATTAAATGGCTACAATTGGTAGGCTATAAGTTATAGATTAACAAATAAACTTTAATCAACTAAAAGCATGTATTGCAAGAATTTTAATGAAATTCAACCTTTCTTTTATTTTGGGTAGTAAATCTGAAGCAATATTGTCTAGTTTAATTCCTATTGCCAAATAGTCCAGAGATTGAATCATCATTAGGTAATTGTTGACTAACACTAAAGAAAGAAGAACTTCAATAAATAGGCTGTTAAAATTCTGGTAATTTGATAGATAATTGGAAACAAAACAACAAAATAAATAAATAAACTTTATTTTCCTTTTGACAATTACATTTCATATTATATACGAATCATCGATATTGACCTACAAACTAAATGGGCAATAAATACAATAAAAACAGTTACATAGTCTTTTAATCTATTCTTTAAAATGGTCAACGTTTTACAGTTCTTTATAGTGACTGGAAATAGGTTGTACATTCTGAGAGTCACGAGGTTAGGAAAATTATTGTAGGCCAGTTCACCTTTACCAAATTGGTAATGCTGATTGACACTGACAGTTAAACTACTTGAATCGCGCATGCGCTCTCAAATTTGTGATCACGAAAACCGCTTTAATTCACCTCTTGTTAGTTGGTGTACTCTTTGATCTCGAGTTTACCAGTAGCTAAAGACATCTTACCAGTAGCAAAGATTAGATTAGCAAAGATGGCGCACTCTAAAAGGGCGGGAACATTTCACGATTGACCTTGAATTTTTACTACTATTTACAATTCGTCAAATGTCAAATTCTGTTCTTTTTCAGATCTAAAAGAAAGTGATTCCAAATTAGCTTAACAATTTTTGCCAAAAATTATCAAACGATAGCGAATTTATCAAAGCTCAAAAATCAGAATTGAATTATTTTGGTGCTGGAGTGTTTTACTGTTGGACCTATTCCTAATTTGATCACAAACTTTGAAATTTTTTACAGGCTGTTCATGCCCTTGTTATTCGCCGTTTTTATTAGTAGCTAAAAATTGCCTAAATGGGTGGAAATTGTGGCATTAAGTGTGCTATCATAAACTGTCCTAGCCAATATTTTTCCAGTGATAGTTCAAAGAAAACTTTAAGATTTCTCCGGTTTCCCAACCCAAAAGAAAAGGACCGTGTTCTTAAATAGAAAATTGTGTGTAATGATGAAGATATAATGTTGAAGGAACCATTAGTTTTATACAAAAATAGCATAGGATTTGTAGTCTACATTTTAAAGACAATCTTGTGCTTAAACATAAGCTATCTGTGGCAGCCACCAAAAACACTCATTTCTGAAGAACATTCTTATTTCCGAGTTGATAGTATGGATATAACAAGTTATGTGGAAATTGGATTGGATAGTAAATATATTGATGCCAGAACTCGGACAAGAATTGAAGACACAGTGAATCAAGCAATTTTTCATTTGTATCCTTTTTTCATTGTAGCCTCTGTGAACAAGAAAATGTATGGATATGCCGTGTACGGCTAGGGATGTGAAATCCCATTGTAAGTAGGTATTTACTAATTATTACATTGAAAGCATTGAGTGTTGTTCTACCTTTTTTTTTGTTTTATGGCAAGAATATTTTTTAGGAAACTCTACGAGAACATCATTATCCCAGTAGATTATTGAAGCTTACGAACAATAATTGTGAGTGTACACATCAGAAGGTTATTATATTTCACTGTATATTCTTAAGAATATGAGAATTCTCTCATTTCATGTATAAGTATTTTTGTGGAGATCGAGGAGAAGATGTCAACTCCATAGAAACCTCAATATTTTTGCAGACCAGTCTGATAAAAAGAAAAATGAATGAAGTTTTAGTTTTCCTGCAGCTGAAATAGTAAATTCGCTAATATCTTAAATGCAACTGAATTTATTTTCCTCTCAGTTTTTATTGCTGTATTATCTTGAATTTTAAAATGTTTGAAATATATAAGTATTTAATTCATTTTGAAACTTTATATACTGTCATTTATATTGAAAAAAAAAAAAATAATAAAGTGTATTGGTAATGATAAAGTATTTATTTCTTGTCATTCTGAAGACATGCAATATCTTACGAACATAAAACGTTACATTCTGTAAAATTACCAGCTAAAAATAATCATGAATCGTTTTGAAAACAAGTTTGAAGTATTTGTAAAAACAGCAGTGATACTGCGATACAGAGTAAAAGTTTGATTCACCAAAAAATATATTTCATCAGTTTCTGATGAGCTTTTAACTTGGGAAAACACCACTCTTTTCGTAAGAGTAAATAGAGATGTACTTTTGTGTTTAATGCTAAGGTTGAAAATTAGTTTAATTTAGAGAAACTTCATCAAGTAATAAATATAATAATAAATGGACTTTATTTTACTCAACGGAGTTTAGCTCATAGCTATTTTCTTCCACTTATCATTTTGTCTCTCAACATATGTAGAGTCTACTTCCAGCAGGCAGATAGAACATGAATACTTAAACAAGATCATTCGAGAATGATGATGTAAACTATGAATATTTTAAGTTTGACATACTTTTTGAATTTTAACCTTCCTCAAATATATACAAAAAACAAATCATTGAATCATTGAAGAAACGAAAAAAAAATATTATCTTGTGAACTTATGAATGTTTTCTGAAAAAAGGAAGAAATTAGGTATATAAAATCAAAGAATATCTACAATACCGAATTCAGTATTGTAGATATTCTTTGATAAAATGAACTTATCATTTCTGGTTGATAGAAGACTCGTACGTCTGCTTCAATAACAAATTAATAATTATAAATATTTCTGAAAATATTTTCTTGCGAGTCGTTTTCCTTTTTTCGATCGTTTGTGGAATATGAAAAACCCAAAAACATCATAACACCACCAGAATAAAATATGTCTAAAATAATGTTTTCACTTCGTTTTTCGTCGGTTGTCCGGAATTACATTTTTTTTTTAAATTTCGAACCAGAATGATCTCTGTCATATTAAAATTTCATTTCAGTGGCTTAACCCATCGCTTCATCCCATTCATAAATTCGTAGTTGGGTTAGCCCAAGGTCAACGAGCAAAATTTACTATTTCATTGATGATTGGACGAAGAGTTTCCTCTTTATAACCTACTCTTTGCCAGTAGTACCAGGTACAACGCTAACGCTGGATAGGATGCACGTGTCAAAATTATATATCAGAGCCATCTATCGGATTATTCAATAAATCATATTTTACGAACTGATCAATACATACGTTAAGATCAAGAACAGACGTGACTGGAGACTCGTGGACTAGCGACCTCTAGTGATGGTCTCCATTTGAATCCAACTGAAAGTACGTAAGGTTGGTTAACTATCTTCTCTCTATAAACACTGACCATAGCATTGTTTACCATAGGCTAGGGAAGAATCTCGGAGTGGGCGACATCTACTATTAATTGTTTGGAATACTCGAGCTGTGACCAACAAACTAATATGTGTGTGTTTTATATGGCTGAAATGTGATCTTTTTACGTGATTTTAGGTCATTTATGTATTGAAAGTGTTATAGTTGGATGATATTTTATGAGCTCTTGTTTTAAATAAACTATATATAACATCTGGAAATGCAGCTGATTGGAAGAGGTAATGTGGAGATAAGATCACGAAAAATGTTCTCTGTTCCTCAATGCTCATCATACGGAATTTCGGATAATTCTTTACACAAATTTCCTTCGAAGCCCATGACAGTTGATAAATGGCAGTCAATATTGAAGATAGGGAAACCTAAAGTATATGTTTGTTTACAGCAAGCACTTTCTGAAAGATGATTTTTTTTGTTGAGAAGTAAAATAATTTTCCATTTTGGGCGTAGTGAATAAAATCTAGCAAATGCTCATACTATATAATTATCCCTTTCATTTATGTATGAAATGAATAAGTCTGTCTCAAGAAAGTATAAGCATTTACTTAAAATTTGTTTTATTAACATCCACCATTATTCCATATATTCCAGTTATTTTTACGGTAGGTTTCATGGTAATTTCATGTGGGGATTGTAAAATTGTAGAGGATCTCATACATACACTTTTTATTACTTTTCCATTGGAGCCGTCAGTTCCACATCAAATGATAGATGACAATAGTAATTTACGTAACAAGTCCAGAAAATACTTAGACCAACGTAGACCAAATTCTAGGACGAGCGTTAGCGAGTCCTGGAAGTCTACGAGTCCAAAAAAACTGTTTTCGGACGTGTTGCGTACACTATTTTTTCGGCAACCATTTAGAATAACAAATTAATTAAACGCATTTAATCTAAGAGACGAAGAGAGGTCGACCTTAACCGGATGACACATAAATAGACGAAAACGCCCAAAATGGGTTGCCTATGAAAAGGTGGTCATGACTATATACAGTGAGTTTCAAAAATTTGCACCATATGGAAACTTTTTTATTATCGATTTGTCAGAAAATTTTATTCTTAATAAAAATTGGTGCATTACGAAATACTTATATTCAAGTTATCAAACTTCTAAATTTCCCAACGGTGTACAGGGGAAAACAAAAAATAGAATTATGATCAAGAGTAAACTGCCCTGGCTGTGATTCCAAATTTGAATATTTCGAACATTTTAGTTCTTATATTTGTATTATATATTGAAATTCGAACAGGCAATAGGTACCAACAGAAACATTCTAATTCTTATTTATATTAATATTTATATTAAATTTCGAGCACTTCCCGGCCTAGTCCGGGAAGTACGTACTTCCCGGACTAGGTGAGAAATTTAAATTTAATCTCTGGCAATTGTAGGGGGGCCACCTATACAGGTCTTTGTCTCTTTTGGGGAGTCACAACTTTTTCGTGCATGTATGTATCACATTTTCTAGAAAAAAAAAACATATTCCACTATCATTTTTACGTGAAAAAGGAATACTTGTCAAAAGTCGCTACAAGCAGCCGTTTTCGAGATATTTTAATTTAAATTAACAAAATAAAAATAAATTTTCAACACCCTCTATCTCAAAACTGAAGGCCTTGCGGACCCATGTTTATATGAACTTTTTACCTTATAAATAACTGAGGAATCGTCCTGTTAAATATCGGACACTTATTACATAACACCCTGTATATTTTACATGTCAATATTCTACGTACATCCAGCAACTGAGTCCATATCAATTCAGTTATATACTTCACTACACAAGTTCAGGAATTAATTACACACAAAAATTATTGAGGAAGCTCACTACAATCAATAATATCCACATTCCACAACCATCAAGTTTGAACTAATGAAATATCAAACGGGTGCTACCTGCTCTGCGATACGGATGGGTCATTGTAATCTGGTATTAAATAAAGTAATTACACATAATAATTTCAAGAAATTCCAAACTTTATATTTTTCTGATTTAATTAAAAAAGCATAGCTTTGATTAATTGATATGACTTATGAGAATATACAGGGTCCTGCAACTGCGCTCCGGTGGTCCATAGCTTCTAAACGGCGCAACTTGAAAATTTCTTTTGAATGCAAGCATCTTCCCTTCTTGAGAGAGTATCTTTGGAAAATATTCCAAAGTATACAAGGTGACCCAGAAAAGTGCACAAAACCAAACTTGTTTTTTGTATTGGAACACCCTATATTTTATCACATGGTTGAATAGAGATTTTGACCATTCAAAAAATATAGGGTCATGTATGTTCATCAACGTTATTTCCGGAGATATATCGATATTACTTCAAAAAACATATAAGGTATTCAACACTCTGTAACTCCTCGTGGAAAAGTAATTCTAAAAACTTTTGGGAGGCGAAATGACTCCAGTATGGCCTAGTTTCTGTAACACGACACACAGTTGAAATGTCATTACTTTTTGTGTACTGGATAGATCGAAACGCAAATTGAAAGATATCATGGTTTTTTCAATTGGAAATTTACGTTATTTTCAAGGTGAAGTAAATACCAAGTGTGATATATCATTCGAAAGGAAATTTTATGGCCTTTCCAATAATGAAATTGAATATATGGGTTTCCATTTGAAAAATCAAGATATATTTCAATTTGCGTTTCGATCTATCCGGTACACGAAAGGTAATGAAATTTCAACTGTGTGTCATGTTACAGAAACTAGACCATATTGGAGTCATTTCACCTCCCATGAGGTTTTGAAATTATTTTTCAACGAGGAGTTACAGAGTATTGAATACCTTATGTTTTTTGAAGTAATATCGATATATCTCCGGAAATAACGTTGATGAACATACATGACCCTATATTTTTTGAATGGTCAAAGTAATCTCTATTCAACCACGAGATGAAATATAGGATGTTCCATTACAACATAAGTTTGGTTTGGTGCACTTTTCTGAGTCACATTGTATGCTTCGGAATATTTTTCAAAGATACTCTCTCAAGAAGGAAACATGCTTGCATTCGAAAAAAATGTTTTGAGTTGCGCCGTTTAGAAGCTATGGACCACCGGAGCGCAGTTGCAGGACCCTGTATGAGGGTGGTGTCATCAGCGAACAGAACACTATCATGAGGTGTTAAAATAGATTAATATAGATGATGAAGAGTAGTGGCCCCAAAACAGAACCTTGGGGGACTCCGAACTCTACATCTCTGAAGTTGGACAAACCATTTTATATCAATTAATGAATAAATGAATAATGAATGTATGAGATTGAAGAAAATATTCATGGAGAAAGGCCATGCTAGTGTTTCTTCAAATAAGAAAAGATTTATTGTAATTCACGAATTAGATGAAATTTTGGAAAAACCTATTTGCGTTGGATTTCCTGCATTCCATGCATGCACTGACAGGATGTGATACAACTAGTTAATTTTTTAGAATTGGGAAAAAACTGTTTGGGAAATATATTCAAAAAAATGCAATGATATTTCTTTGGTTCGTTTTGGCACGGCAGTTTTAGCGAAAGCAATGAAGTAGTAAATTGTGAAGATGAGGCCAGGCTGATTCTAACAAAAAGTTTAAAAAAGTCTGCCAAAGAGATACCACCTACAGAAGATGCCTTTCATTTTCATATTCTAAGGTAGCATTTCAGAGTTATTAACATGGGGTTTAAATTTTGTTTTTTTGTTTCTGTATGGTATTATTAAGTATGGGTTTGGATTAATAGTCATATTCCATACTTATAGAATCAGCTGGATACAGAGGACTATAGATGGCAAAATAAGAGGGGGACATGTTTTAATGCCCACATTTATGAGTCTGCCGCAAATTCCTGCCAATGTCAGGAAAATCATAGATCTTCACTGAAATGATGCAAGTTGTCAAAACAAATAGTTTTTATGCAAGAAAGTGTTCTGTACGGATGACTGCAATTGCAAACTTGCATGTTCCAATGAAGAAACAGAATATGTGGAAAATAGCGAAGACTGACTAATTAAATAATAAAAATTATACTATGAAATCATCTCTAAATATTTTTACCAAGAAAAAAAAAATAAAAAATATAAGGAATATTGTTCAAATATGTTCCACAAACGTTAGGAATTTCGATTCAATCAGTCTTATTCTACTACTATTTTCAAACCTTAACGTAAAAACTGTTTTGTTTTATTTCACACCAGGCGACAATCGGCTACAAATATAGCAGCGCAGATGGTATGTTCCGTCGTCGGCAAATGGCTTCAGCCAATTTATTATTGAGATAAGATCTACATATAATAGACATGAAAAGAGGCTTGTGAAATTGAGCAGTTTTTGGTGAAAAGAGCATTTCTGTTTGATGAATTATGAGTAACTTTCAGCGTGTTGAAAAAATTACATTTTATTGAAAATTGAATCTCGGCACAAAATTATGCTTATTTTCGGAAAAAGCTTTTTTTTTGTAATTTTTGATAACTCATTCTGAAGTTCGCGAATATGCCATTCGGACAGTGAAAGAATTTTACCATTAACTCTATTATACTAGGAGTTATAGCGATTATGAAGGATAATCCATCGCTCCCACCGGACTACTAGAGGCAAAAAAACGGGTAGTATGTACATACCTATCATTATTAGCGGTAGCTTACTGAAGAGCCATGCGGTCCTTGTATCTGTCGCGTTTATTATCAATGATAGATCTATACATCATCGACATGAAATGTTGCTGGGAAAATTGCACAGTTTTTGGAGTAAAGAAAATTTCAGTTGGATGAATGATGAGTGGCTTTAAGCGAGTTGAAAATTTAACATTTTATTGAAAATTTAATCTCGGCACAAAATATTTCAGAAAATTCTTTTAATTACCATCTCTACAATATTCTACCTGAATCATTGAATATGTTAACCATATACTGCTTAAAGAAAGCTATGAAATCATTTCTGTTGAACAATTCTTTCTACTCCATAGAGGAATATCAGAAATGTGTTGAAGAAGGTGGTTTGACTTCTCATTCTCACCAAACTCAATAATTTTTAATGTGTTGACTATTTTAATTGTTTTTATTTAAACTGACTTTTTATTATAATTACTATGTGCAATGTGATTTGTATCCTAAATTTTTAACTAGATACAATTTTTTTGTGAGGTGCTATTAATATGCAACCATTTTATTATAATTACTATGTTCAATGTTATTTGTGTACTAAATTTCGAACTATATACAGTTTTTTGTGACGTGAAACTGTGTATAACATAGTCAAATAAAATATTCTATTCTATAGCAAGTCAAAATGAGTTTGTTCAGTACCGAAGTGCAAGAATTATTCATCTGCAAATGTGTCCATGCACTCTTTTCCCAGAAACCAGAAATTAGTAGAAACATGAGGAATTAGACTGGAAATCGGGGACGTTTTGTCAGACATGCAAAATCGGTCAATCGACCAATCAACAAACAAGATTTCTGTAATTCTGTTTGATAGATATATCAAGAGATAAGAGAGAAACCTGAAAAACATACAAACTTGAATCCAACATTTAATGATTATTCAATTTACATCCAGAAAACAGAAGGCATACATATTTGAGGATTAGCATCACAATAATTGTCTGTAACTTTTCTGAGGAGATATAAATCACTACAAAGTGAATTAAATTGAGTGCACTTTACTGCAACTTTGATTATACTGAAATCTATCAGACAAAATGTAAATTTTTAGGATATTATTTATAATTCCGTCTGCATAACTTCATCGCTTGAAATCAGAAATGTGAAACCACCGTCAAAAATCATTTCATCCCAGCTCATCATTAGGATATCCAATGATATCCTCTTTCAGCAAATCTCATCCTGTTGTCCAAACAAAAGGTTCCAACCTATCGTTAATATCCAAATAATTGTTCAAGGTCTCCATCGACTCAAGTGTTTGATTTAGTAACATATGACAACGATTGAGATGATGATTAAGCTCTGCAACTTTTGATAGTTTTTCTGCATATTTCGCAAATCGTCGCTGTTTTTCTGTAGTTGCCACTACCATTTTGGCAATTTCGACATCTACCTAAAAACCAAATAAAGAACGGGAGTGAAGCTAGCCACATTCACAAAATACACTGAGAAAAATATATCGCGAACGAAATACATCATTATCTCTGTTAATACGCGTTGTACATGTATTTTGAAGACATGAAATTATTCTAGGGGTCAAATTTGATAGGGGGATGTGAAATTATAGTTTGTCAGGCCGTCCAAGGGAGTGGAAAAGGGATGGATAAAACAAATCATTATCCCTGTTAATACGCGCTGTTCATATATTTTGAAGAAATAGTAGTTTGTCAGGCCGTCCGGGGGTGGAAACGGGGTGAAATTAGAAAATAAATCATTGTCTGTGTTAATACGTGTTGTACATGCATTTTTAAGAATGAGAAATCAATCTTAGGTGACGAATTCGATAAGGGCGTTGTGAAATTGTAGTTTGTGAGGAAGTCCAAGTGGTGGAAAAGGGGTGGAAATGGAGAATAAATCATTATCTTTGTTAATGCGCATTGTACATGTATTTTGAAGACGAGAAATCCATCTAAGGCTCAAATTTGATAAGAGAGATGTGAAATTATAGTTTGTCAGGCCGTCCAAGGGGGTGAAATTAGAAAATAAATCATTATCTCTGTTAATACGCGTTGTACATTTATTTTGAAGACAAGAAATTATTCTAGGGGTCAAATTTGATGTCAGACCGTGCAAGGGGTGGAAAAGGGATGAATGAAAAAAAATCATTATCTCTGTTGATACGTGCTGTACATGTATTTTGAACACGGGAAATTATTCTAGGGGTCAAATTTGATAGGGGGGATGTGAAATTATAGTTTGTAAGGCCGTCCAAAGGGGGGAAGGGGTGAAATTAGAAAATTAATCATTGTCTGTGTTAATACGTGTTGTACATGTATTTTTAAGAATGGGAAATCAATCTAGGGGACGAATTCGATAGGGGCGTTGTGAAATTGTAGTTTGTCAGGCCGTCCAGGTGGTGGAAAAGAAGGGGTGGAAATGGAGAAGAAATCATTATCTTTGTTGTATTTTGAAGACGAGAAATCCTTCTAAGGCTCAAATTTGATAAGAGCGATATGAAATTATAGTTTGTCAGGCCGTCCCAGGGGGTGGAAAGGGGTGAAATTAGAAAATAAATCATTACGTCTATTATTACGCGTTAAACATGTATTTTGAAGAAGGGAAATCGATCTAGAGGTCAAATTTGATACAGGAGTTGTGAAATAGCAGTTTGTCAGGCCGTCCGGGGGATGGAAAAGGGGTGGATATGAAGAATAAATAATCACATCGTTAATATGCGTTGTACATGTATTTTTAAGACTGAAAATCAATCTAGGGGTCAAATTTGATGAGAGAGTTGTGGAATTATAGTTTGTCAGACCGTCCTGGGGGGTAGAAAAGAGGTGTACAATGTTATAATATATTAGCCCTGTAGATATCCGTTGTTATGGATACCGTTCATGTTGATGAACTGTCAGATTTATGTATCACTGTCAATAAACCAAGCTTTTTCAACAATTGTCATACTAATTTATCAATTTAAAACCAAATAAGCACAAAAACGAATTAAACTATATACAATACAAAACATTTTGGTCCTTCGAGAGGGTATTCAAGCGCCAAGGAGATAATTCATTGGAGTACTGGAGTTCAAAGTCGAACCGACCGTCAGCGTCGTCAAGAGCCAAGCCAGAGAAAGGGTTCTAGTGAGTTTGCCTATTCCTTTACCAATCCTTACCTATTCCTAAATCCTTTATCGAGTATTGCTTCATTCTTTTTTAATTTCATAATATCATAATGCCAAAAAGAGGACAGCAACTAGATGATGAAATCACATCATTAATCAAACAGAGAGAATCAATCAATGTCTTTTTGGTGATTATTTGGAAGTTGTCAATCAAAAGATAATTGAAATAGGTTATAATGATCTCGATAAAGCAGTTATTATTGAACTCAAAGATAGATTAACAAGATGTGAAAATCTCTTCGAAGATTTTGAGATATGTCAAAATTCTTTGGAAAATGTCATGGTTCTGTCACCTGAATTAATCGAAGAGAAAAAAACATTTGAATCATTATATTTCATGTTAATAGCGCAAGCCAAAAAGTATATCCAAGAATACAATGACAAAATTTCTGATTTTGAAAACAATAGACGTCATGAAATACAGAGCGATAATTCAAGTATTTCCGAATTTGCATTAAAAGGCATCCGTTTACCTCAAATCCAACTAAACAAATTCAATGGCAACTTAGAATATTGGTTAGAATTCCGAGATACATATAACAATACATTGACTGATATTCACTAATTTCATTATTTACGATCGTCTTTGGAAGGAAGTGCGAAACAGGTTATTGTATCTTTAGAATTCACTGCTGCAAATTACAAGAATGCATGGAAATTACTACATGAAAGATACGATAACACGCGTTTATTACTGAATAATCATCTGAAATCACTTTTAAATTTTCCAAAAATTCTACAAGAATCAGCTCATGATATTCAGAGATTAGTTGATACAATTTCAAAATATTTGCAAGCTCTTCAGTCTCTCGGAATAGAAATATCAAATTGGGATCAATAAATATTTAAAACTTGATGATATTACGTCTCGAGAATGGGAAGAATACAAGATAAAATCCGATCTTCCTTCATTGAACGAATTCAAATCATTCTTGAGAAGTAAATCAAATTTACTGGAAACACTGAATTCAAACAAGTCCAAAAATCATAATGCAAAAGTTCCATTTCACAAATTTCACAATCAAACAAATACGTTCACTTCCTCAACATTTCAAATAAAATGTAAAATGTGTCAAGAAAACCATTCAATCTTTAATTGTGCCAAATTTCTCAATTTATCAGTTCAAGACAGAATTCAAACCACTAAACGATTGAAATTATGTAGAAATTGCTTAAAATCAAAGCATTCTTCAAATTACTGCTTCGTGACTGTCGGCTGTAAGAAATGTGGTTCAAAACATAATACGTTATTGCACACAGAACATCAGACTAGCGGAAGTCAAATTCAACCGGTTAATCAAGCATCAATCAATGATGAGTCACAAAATCAAATTGCTTCTACTTCTAAACAATCTGAATCAGAATTACAATCAATCAATTTATCCAATCAGAATATTAATGACATAAATGATGTATTTCTATCGACAGCATTGATTCAGATAACCGATTCATTCAACATTACACATACTTGCAGAGCCCTACTCGATTCGGCAAGTCAATCAAATATGATCACTCAAGAATTATGCGACAAGTTGAACTTGAAAACAATTGATTTCAATACGTCTGTGATAGGTATCGGACAGATATCATCAGGGATAAAACATAGAACTACATTTACAATTCATTCTTCCCATAACAATTTCCAATCTAATATTTCATGTCTAGTCATTCCTCAGATCAGTCCAAATCTCCCACGACAACATATCATTTCCCCTATCAAAATCCCACAAAATCTAAGGTTAGCAGATCCTTCATTCAGCATCCCAGGAAAAATTGACTTGCTACTTGGTGCCCCAATATTTTATCGCCTTTTATGTGTAGGACAGATAAATTTGGGTGAACACCAACCCATTTTACAAAAAAAACAGTTCTCGGTTGGGTAATATCAGGTCCATCGAGAGTGGTAGGTTCTACTAATCCATCGTGTTTTCTCAATCTCAATGATGCCAATTCAGAAGTGCAAAATCAGTTGAGAAAATTTTGGGAACTTGAGGAATGTTCAGTTGCTCAAACAATTTTGACAGCAGAGGAACAAGAATGTGAAGCTATTTTTCTATCAACTACTAGTCGTTCTAAAAATGGGCAATTTATTGTTAAATATCCTTTAAAACAATCTCCAAAATATCTTGGTGATTCCAAGCAACAGACAATTAAACAGTTTTTCTCACTAGAAAATAGATTAGACAGAATTCCGAAGCTTTGTGAAATGTACAAAGATTTCATGGATGCATATATTCAATTGGAGCATATGTCAAAAGTTAATGTCTCAATCAAATGATGAAATTTCATATTTTCTTTCTCACCATGGAATTCTCAATAAAAACGACTACAAAACTCACAGCCGTATGCATAGTCAATTCCAGCGACTCGCCAGAGTTTCGAGCTCCAAAAAAGTGGTACATCTCCAGCTTTTCGTCAAAATGTGACTTATCGCGTAGTTGTCACTTTTTTGGAGCTCGACTGTTCATTATAATCCTTGTGTAGCAAAAGGCGAAACTCTCGCGAGTCGCTAGCGATTGACTATGCATACGGCTGTCAGAGTTGTATTCAACGGTTCATCACCAACAACTTCTGGATGGTCATTCAATGATCTTCAAATGATAGGCCCCACAATACAGGACGATCGTTTATCAATCATTTTAAGATTCAGAAAACACAATGTAGTTATTTGTTCAGATGTGGAAAAAATGTACCGGATGATACTGATTCATCCTAGTCAGAGATCTTTGCAAAAAATCATTTGGAGATCAAATCATCACGATAAAATTGAATCATACAAATTAAATACAATAACATATGGAACAGCAGCAGCTCCATTTCTCGCAGTTAGATGCTTGAAACAATTAGCCATGGACCATTCTGTCAGTTACCCATCAGCCTCCAATGTTATTATGAAGGATTTTTATATGGATGATCTGTTGACTGGCGCAGAAACTACAAATCAAGCGGTTCAGTTGGCTTCCGAAATATATTCAATTTTGTCAAGTGCATCATTTAAACTCAGAAAGTGGGCTTCAAATAAGGAAGAGGTCTTACACAAATTAGAAATGAGCGAAGACTCATTTCATGTTTTGAAACTGGGTGAGAAAGAAACAACTAAAACACTTGGTCTTTACTGGCATAGTCAAAATGATATTTTCAGATACAATATAGATGTTTCTTTCGATTCTAAACCAGTCACAAAAAGAAGTATTTTATCTGAAATATCACAGATCTTCGATCCTTTAGGATTAGTAAGTCCGTGTATTATTTCAAAGATTTTATTACAAGAACTTTGGTTACATAAAATTGCATGGGACGAAAGTATTCCATTATCAATGGATACCAAATGGAGATTTTTCAAAGGAAAATTTAAATTATTAAATAATCTCCGATATCTGCATATGGTGGTTGCATTTATATAAGAAGTATAACGTCTTCGGAAGAAATATATGTGTCTCTATTGAGTGCCAAATCAAAGGTAGTACCAATAAAACATTCGACTATTCCACGTTTGGAACTTTGTGCTGCCCTAATTTTATCCAAACTTTACTCAAAGGTCATGAAGGCTATGAATTATAAGTTCGATGAGGTATATTTTTGGTCAGATTCAGCAGTAGTATTATATTGGATAAAGAAGGAACCTTGTTATTTACAACAATTCGTATCAAATAGGGTTACACAAATTCAAAGCTTAACTGAATCAAATTGCTGGCGACATGTTACTTCTGAAAACAATCCTGCAGATGTTTTGTCTAGAGGTATACAACCAGATTTACTATCTGATTTTTCATTGTGGTGGGTCGGTCCTAGCTGGCTTTCTGAAAACAATGATCGATGGCCGAATTCCTGCCCACAAATACAAAATGATATTCCTGAACTCAAGAAATATTGGAATATTTGCATAAAAAATTCTGATGAACCATTTCCTTTCGATAAATTCTCGAAATTTAGCAAATTGAAACGTGTCACTGCATATGTTCTACGATTTATTCATAATTGTCGATTTCCTGATAAACGAAAGGTAGGATTTCTTACAGTTGATGAATGTGATTTTGCTATTCTGTCTCTAGTACGAATTATTCAACGAGAACACTTCTCGGATGTTATAAATCATTTGAAGAATAATAAAATCAGTCAATTGAAAGGAACTATTGTAGGTTTGAGTCCATTTATTGACCAGCAAGGTATTTTGAGAGTAGGGGGAAGATTGCAAATATCACAATTTCCCTATGAGAAAAAACATCCTATTTTACTTTCAGCTAAACATCAGTTCACCAAGCTACTTTTTTCTCATGAACATTTGAGATGTTTTCATGCTGCACCTCAATTATTACTTTCTTTGATTCGTGAAAATTATTGACCACTGGGGGCCAGATGTTTAGCAAGATAAACTGTACGTTCTTGTGTAAAATGTTTTCGTAACAATGCAACTCAACCCAGCCCAATAATGGGTGTATTACCAAAAGATCGAGTAACTATTGCCTCTCCATTCAACTTTAGCGGTGTTGATTACACTGGACCTTTTTATATAAAAGAAAAACTTGGAAGAGGTTCAAAATCAGTCAAATGTTGGATTAGTTTAATTATTTGTTTGGTTACAAAAGCGATTCATCTTGAACCTGTGACTCAAATGTCATCTGAAGCATTCTTGGCAATGTTCAGAAGATTTGTTTCAAGAAGGGGTAAGCCCGAAACCATTTATTCTGATAATGGTACAACTATGGTTGGTGCAAAATCGGAACTGCTTGAATTAGGGTCATTTCTGTTAGACTCCAACAAAAATATTTCTGAAAATGTAGCTAATGAAGGTGTAAACTGGTCATTTATACCAGCATATAGTCCGAATTTTGGAGGGCTATGGGAAGCGGGAGTTAAATCTTCCAAATATCACCTGAAAAGAGTCTTGTCAAAAGCATTATTAACATATGAAGAATTTTATACAGTTTTAACTCAAATTGAAGCAATACTCAACTCAAGTCCTCTCACCCCTTTATCTCCCGATCCATCTGACCTCGAACCCTTGACACCATCCCATTTTCTAATTGGCCGCAAACTCACTTCACTGCCTGATCCATCGCTAACCCACATTCCTGAGAATCGACTATCAAGGTTTCAAAGAATTCAGCAGATCCAGCAACACTTTTGGACAAGATGGAAAAAAGAATACGTCTCTGAACTTCAACAAAAACAGAAATGGAAGTTAACTCAAAGTAAAATGAAAGTCGGCGATATGGTAATCATCAAACATGATAACTGCCAATCCCTCCATTGGCCCCTTGGAAGAATCACTGCTATCCATCCCAGTCCAGATGGCGTTGCCAAGGTAGCCTCAATCAAGACATCTTCAGGAGAAGTGAAGCATTCGTACTCCAAGATTTGTATTCTACCCATTGAAGCTGAGTAATACCTGATAATTTTTTCATTTGAAAGCTCCAGTCCTTTCAAGGAGGGGGGATATGTACAATGTTATAATATATTAGCCCTGTAGATATCCGTTGTTATGGATACCGTTCATGTTGATGAACTGTCAGATTTATGTATCACTGTCAATAAACCAAGTTTTTCAACAATTGTCATACTAATTTATCAATTTAAAACCAAATAAGCACAAAAACGAATTAAACTATATACAATACAAAACAAGAGGTGAAATTGGAAAATAAATCATAATTTCTGTTAATACGCGTTGTACATGTATTTTGAAGACGGGAAACCAATGTAGGGGTCAAATTTGATAAGGGAGTCGTGAAATTATAGTTTGTTAGGCCGTCCCGGAAGTGGAAAAGGGGTGAAATTAGAAAATAAATCATTATCTCTGTCAATACGTGTTGAACATGTATTTTGAAGACGGGAAATCAATCTAGAGGTCAAATTTGATAAGAGAGTTGTGAAATTATAGTCCTGACTTTCTGGGGGGGGAAAGGGGTGAAATTAGAAAAATAATCATTATCTCTGTAAATACGCGTTGTATATGTGTATTTTGTAGACGAGAAACCCATCTAAGGCTCAAATTTGATAAGAGAGATGTGAAATTATAGTTTGTCAGACAGTCCCAGGGTAGAAAAAGGGGTGAAATTTGAAAATAAATCTTTATCTCTCTTAATACGCGTTGTACATGTATTTTGAAGACGGGAAGTCAATCTAGGGGTCAAATTTGATAATAGAGTTGTGAAATTATAGTTAGTCAGGCATTTCCGGGGGTGGAAAAGGGGTGAAATTAGTAAAAAAATCATTATCTCGGTTAATAATACGCGTTGTACATGTATTTTGAAGACAGGAAATCAATCTAGGGGTCAAATTTGATAAGGTGGTTGTGAAATTATTGTTTGTCAGGCCATCCCGGGGGTGGTAAAGAGGTGAAATAAGAAAATAAATTATTTTCCATGTTAATACGAGTCGAACATGTATTTTGAAGATGGGAAATCAATCTAGAGGTCAAATTTGACAAGATAGTTGTGAAATTATAGTTTTTCAGTTCATCCCGGTGGTGGAAAAGGGGTGAAATTAGAAAAAAATCATTATCTCTGTTAATACGCGTTTCCACCCCCCGGACGGCCTAACAAACAACAATTTCACAACTCCGCTATCAAATTTGACTCCTAGATTGATTTGCCGTCTTCAAAATACATGTACAAAGCCTATTAACAGAGATAATGATTTATTTTCTAAATCCACCCCTTTTCCCCCCTTGGATGGCCTGACAAACTACAATTTCATAACTCCCCTATCAAATTTGACCCCTAGATTGGTTTCCGGTCTTCAAAATACATGTACAACACGTATTAACAGAGATACTGATTTATTTTCTAAGTCCTTTCCCCCCTGGACGGCTAGACAAACTACAATTTCACTACTCTCCTATCAAACTTGACCCCTAGATTGATTTCTCGGCTTCCAAATACATGTACAACGCTTATTAACTACAATTTCACAACACCCCTATCAAATTTGACCCCTAGATTGACATCCTGGCTTCAAAATTCATTTATAACACGTATTAATAGAAATAATGATTAATTTTCTAAATCCACCCCTTTTCCCTCCCTGGACGGCCTGACGAACTACAATTTCACAACTCCCCTATAAAATTTGACCCCTAGATTGATTTTTCCCGTCTTCAAAATACATGTACAACATGTATTAAAAGAGATGATGATTTATTTTTTATATCCGCCCCTTTTCCACCCCCCCGTACGGCCAGATAAACTACAATTTCACATCTTCGCTATCAAATTTGACCCTTAGATTGATTTGCTGTCTTCAAAATACATGTACAACGTGTATTAACAGAGATGATGATTTATTTTTTATATCCACCCCTTTTCCATCCCCCAGACGGCCTGACAAACTACAATTTCACAACTAATCTATCAAATTTTACCCATAGATTGATTTTCCGTCTTTAAAATACATGTCCAATGAGTATTAACAGAGATAATGATTTATTTTTTTAATTTCACCCCATTCCCACCCCCCGGACGGCCCGGCCTGACAAAGTGCTATTTCACAATTCTCCTATCAAAGGACCCCGCACAAATCAAATGAGACATGGATCCCTGCCGAATTGTCTGAAATTTGGATATATTGTAGTTTATACCCTTCTGATCAAAAGTCTCCATGGGCCCAAGACCTAAAAATTGACAGGTTTTTAGGTATCGAAGGTCAAAAGTTGCGACTAATGAAGATCTCTCACGCGATCGAAAAAGAATTCGCCATCTATTCGAGTCCTGAGTCTCTGGGTAAATCGCCCATTACACACGTAACAGGTAAGAATGTTTCTAAAAGCCATGTTATTCAAAATAATGCGAGTACAAGAATCTTCAAAACATTAATTTTTGTAGAAACTTGACATTTATTGACAATTCAGAAATTGTTATTATTCCTGTCAAAACTGAACAATGTCATCGCCATTTATACATGGTCAAAATCAAATATGATCGCTTGACATTTGAACTAGTTGCAACTTTTGACTTTCGATACCTAAGTAACTGTCCATTTTTACGTCTCGGGCCAATGGAGACTTTTGATCAGAAGGGTATAAACTACAACATATCCAAATTTCAGCCAATTCGACAGGGATCCATTTCCCATTTGACCTCTAGATTGATTTTCCGTCTTCAAAATACATGTACAAAGCGTTTTAACAGATATAATGATTTTTTTTTTTCATATCCCTTTTCCACCCCCTTGAAAGGCCTGACAAACTATAATTTCACATGCCCCCTAGAATAATTTCACGTCTTCAAAATACATGTACAACGCGTATTCACAGAAATAATGAGTTATTTAGGTTCGCGAAATATTTTTCTCAGTGTATTTTGTGGATGTAATAAAGGTTAGTGCTTCTACGCAAAAGGAACAATTGGTTATTACTCTTTGTATATTTACCATTTACAGTAGAAACAGTTTTTTTTGGTGAATTTATTTTTATTTGTTGAAACATTTAAAAAATTTAATTATCAAGTAGTCCCAATATGGATCATTTCTTTACTCACCTCCCTAACTTTAAGTGAAATCTGATTTTGTTCAGTAGCTACTAGACTTGCAGCAGCGGTCAGATGATGTTGGTATCGTAGGCACAAATTTCGAAATGGGGATGGATCAAGTCTCTCAAGTACTTCAGGATCCCTTGCAGCTGGCAAGCTTAATGTAGCTCGCATGATAGGTAGAAACATAGGTATGGTCTGAAGACGTAGAATTTCAGGGTCCTTTTCTGTACCTGGATTATTGAATGTAGCTCCTCTAACAACAACAATATTGTGTGCACTGTTTTTCAGTTTTAGTTGCTTAGGCTGTTGTGTTTTTCGTTCCCGTGACTTGCTTTTCAGGAGTTGCTTGTTTGTCAACTTCGGTGAATCTGAAATAATAAATGTTCAGATTCGTGTTTTTGATAATACATATGAAGCTGAAACCTATAGAGATCACATTCAATTTACATTTTATTGAATTTATTTATATGTACGAAAGCGTAAAAGGGCCATATAAAATAAAGAATCTATAATTCCTACTTCACAAATCGGAATTAGCCTAATTCCGGCTTAACAACTCGGCCGACTTTACAACTCGGAATTAGTATAATTCTGAATTTACAACTCGGAATTAGTATAATTCCGACTTCGCAACTCGGAATTAGTATAATTCCGGCTTTACAACTCGGAATTATTATAATTCCGTCTTCTCAACTCAGAATTAATATAATTCCGACTTATTCCGAATTATAGTGAAAGTTTAAACATTGATCCCTAACGTCCAAACTCGTCAATTCATGTGCATTTGTTTATATAGTTATTACTTAACGCCACGCCACATCGGCAGTAGCGTGCGGAAAAGTATAACTTTCCGCACTTGTTAAGTATTTTTAATGAAAAAGAGCATACTTTATTAAGAGAAAATCGTAAGAAAAGTACTAGTTTAATGCTTAGCAACTGTTCTACTTAGCAACACGTTTATTAATGATCATTAAATTATTTCATCTTGCCAATCTGACAGATTTTTCTTTTATTAATTGATGCGTTTCCATTAAAAAAAGAAAAAAACACATATTCAACTCTTACGCTGGGTCTACCTCAAACCAAAAAAACAAACAAAACATCATCTCAATGTTTTTCAACAATTTTTAACTACAAATCTGAAACTTTTCTTAAACAAAACGTGTTGTGTTTTTGGATGCAACAATTTTTTCGCGTTCCCGTTTCCATTAAAAAAACTACAAAAACACGTTTTCAACTCTTATGCCGTGTCCACATCAAACCAAAAAAACACAAACAAAACATCAACTCAATGTTTTTCAACAGTTTAACAACAAATCTGAAAATTTTCTTCAACAAAACGCGCCTGTTGTGTTTTTGGTTGCAACAAACTTTTCGCGTTCTCTTTTCCATAAAAAAAGGGAAAAACACGTTTTCAACAATCTTATGCTGTGTCCACATCAAACCAACAAAACAGAAACAAAACATGTTTTTTATTTAACAACAAATCTGAAACTTTTCATTAACAAAATGTGTTGTGTTGTTGTTTTGCAGCAACTTTTCACAACTTTTCTGTTGGAAGGCGGTAAACATCAAAGGCTTACATTGTGGTTCTTCAGGTTGTAAGGCCGACGTATGTTCAGAGAAGATCTCGACGTTTCGCCAACATGAGTGGTTAGCATTTTCAAGAGATATTTTACAAATTTCTGCTTTCTTAAGTCGCTGTCAAATGCTTGACATTTGTAATACGTTGTCTCAATAAATACCTGTGATTTGACGTTCTTACATATCTGATTGGTCCATAGCGTTAGCTGACATCATAAAATCGTTCGAACCATTATTTTGTGGGTAGGGAGCTAATTGAGAATTTTTGAGAACTGGAAGCCAAACGTTGTTCAATTGTAGTCCTTCTTCGGTTCTGTTGAAGTTGAAGCAATTGAAATTCAGAAACAACACAGCAACTTCAACAGAACCGAAGAAGGACTACAATTCAACAAGGTTTGGCTTCCAGTTCTCAAAAATTCTCAATTAGCTCCCTACCCACAAAATAACGGTACGAACGATTATATGATGTCAGTTAACGCTATGGACCAATCAGATGTAAGAACGTCAAATCACAGGTATTTATTGAGAAAACGTATTACAAATGTCAAGCATTTGACAGCGACTTAAGAAAGCAGAAATTTGTAAAATATCTCTTGAAAATGCTAACCACTCGTGTTGGCGAAACGTCGAGATCTTCTCTGAACATACGTCGGCCTTACAACCCGAAGAACCACCATGTAAGTGACGATGGCCGCGAAAGCTTTTCACAAAACATCAAAGGGTTTCTGTTTTGTTGTCATTGCTGGCAACATTTTCGGTGCTATGTGTACTTAATTGAAAAACAAAGAAAAACAGAAACCCCTCTAGTATGTCTTTGCGGACTCCTAGGTGTTGTGGATGTCAGAAAATAAATATTCAGTATGTCGGGTGAACTGGTACATCAAGCTATGATTCAAATATACAATTTCCAAAAATCTTAGTAGTACCGTCAAGCATTCAACCACATAGCATATCTAAAATTGGTATATTTTTTCATAGATACCATCAGCGGTATGAAATCTTCAAAGTTCTCGCTGGACGGTTCAAGTTTACATTATCACATAACTCCAATGCCAACTCGTGGAATCGTAATGATTACACTAATTCCGAGTTGTGAAGTCGGAATTATACTAATTTCGAGTTGTGAAGTCGAAATTATAGTAATTCCGAGTTATGAAGTCGGAATTACAGTAATTCCGAGTTGTAAAGTCGGAATTATACCAATTCCGAGTTGTGAAGTCGGAATTATACTAATTTCGAGTTGCGAAGTCGGAATTAGACGAATTAATTTTTTTATTCTTTGTGTCCCTTCTACACTTTCGTATATATGTGTGACCTATCATGACAGAAAGTTGTATTTGTAATGAATGAATTGTTATTACGTTAATAATATCCCAGTAATGGATATGAAATTTCTTTATTTTAATTTTACCTCCAATTGGCCGGTTTACTGTATAACTTATGTATGGTAGGTCTACATCACTGCAAACGCTAGGACCAGGTGATATTGAACCTGGCCTGCCATTTTCAGTACTTTCAGGGGGTTCACTTGCTCCTCCTGGGTTTGCTATGGTATGTTGGCGTCTGAAACTGATGGTTTTGTGACCTTCATTAAAGCTACCCTGTCTTTGCGCCCCTTGGCTTCCAGACTGACTAGAGTGTTCAGAACCCATTAGTTTGCTTCAGATCGAAAAGAAGAATGTTATACCAGACTACTAGAGTTGGTTTTCAATTCTTTTAAAATTCTTCAAAAGGACATCCTAAAATGTGATCTCTGCCTGTACTCTTTACTCTATTATTCACTGAATACAAAATACAATCTACAATATAAATCCATGACCGATATACAATCACAAAAGGTGGGGATATTTTGTGTATACAATCATTACATCATTACATTCATGGGTAATCGCAATTCACAATCTGAAATTTATTATTTATAATTATGTTGGTTTGGTGCGTAACTGAGTAACTGACAGTTCGGAAGAAAACAAACTCAATTGTAGAAGAAGAAGAAATAACCTCACTTTTCCGTTTGCGTAATTAAAAGAAGTTTTTCTACGTCATTGCGTAAACTGAGCTTTCACCTTTCACCATAGAAAGGAAAAAAGCGAACCGCTAGAGGGCGCTGAAAATCCAAAGATGTCTACCGATAGGCGGGGTAAACAAACGAATGTGGATTGATGATTGTGAATTGAAATTATTAATTATTGTTATTTTTTAGATAATCCCAGGATTGTGTTAAGTTGCACGTAGTATAGAATTACGAGATGCTATAGCTGTGGCTTGAATTTTTATAGGACTTATTAATTTCAGGTGAAGATGCCTACAGTGCAAGTAGACCTTACTGCCATTATTTCTTATATTGGGGAAAGGACTCGACCTTTGAAGGAAGGTGAGGCGGTATTCAAAGCTGGGTATATAATATGCTGCGGCTTGGATGGATGCAATAGCAAGCAAATACAAAGTTTGTGTTTGAGAACGTCGTCCTTGGTGGAAACACCTCATGAAGTTAACATATGTTTAGATGAAATACCATGGAAGTGCCAAAGCACCTGTAAAGCAGGCTTATCTGGGTTCTGCAAACATATTGTTGTATATTTAAAGTCTAATTCACTTTAAAATAATTTATTTAACGAAATACAATGATTCAATAACACAATACTTTAATTTATATAACAATCACGGAACTAGGTATTTATATTCGACTTTCGCTTCACTGTCTCTCCGACTGACTGCGAGGTTCTTCTTTTTATATTCACCGATCATTTTCCTAGAATGCTCTCGATATTTCTATGGGAACGTTCGGGAGTAATTGACGGTCGGGTGCTGGCTACGTAAGAATTCAGGTCCGGCATCGCCCGCAGCTTCGCCACATTGCCCCCTTCTTAGAGATATTTCGTCCCGAAATGTCATCCTTGGAGTGTGTCGATATTTGCAGGATTCCCCATATCTGCATCGTGAAGTTCGATGGAAATAACACTCCACAGTCTTCATGTTAGGTCGTGGAAAAGGATTACAGCAAACCAAAATCTGAATGCCGCTGGATCGGAATATCGTCTCCAACATACTTCTTATAACTCTCCAATCCAGCCCATCAACACCACAGGATAATTTAGGGATTGCCAAGTCAACCAGATTCTGCTCCACCATCGTATCTCTCAGTTGGGTGAGGCTCCTCCAGACATCTTCATAGGACGGTTTATCTTGGGAATGCTTCTTGGACACCAGGTAGTAGATGTTCCTCTGGCCCTTCTTCAGCTGCAGCACACCTCCAATTTCTGGATTCTGTTTTCGTAGTGATTGGAGTTGGCCAAATTTCTTGGAGAACACCACAGCGATGCCTCTGGACATTCGAAGATCTTCTGCGACGCAGTGTGCTAGGGCGTAATCGACTGGCACTTTGAAAAGGTCCCGTGGCTCCTTTCGAGTTACCCCGTGTGACACTTTCTGTCCATTTGAGGATAAGGACATACATTTCTGGAACGTCATCGCATCCTCTGGTGGTCTGAGGGTGCGGACTTGGTCATGGTTTCCAGCGTAAGGGGCCAACCTGTTGAAATGAACGACCATGGGTTTACCTCTGGGTGGCTTGTGGATTCGGTAAAGCAGGTTATTTATTCTCTTGATGATCTTGTACGGACCTTCCCATGAATTCCGTAATTTCTGTAACAGGCCCCGGCGACGCATCGGGTTGTACAGCCAAACTAGGTCACCAACCTCAAATCCTCCATCGGCATTGATGTCATAAGTCGCTTTCATTCGGTCGCTGGCACTCTGGATGTTCAAACGGACTCGTTCGTGGATGTCCTCCATTCGCTGCCGGAGTTTGCTGATGTAGTCCTCTCCCACGGTATCCTGTCCTGGTGGCGTCCCAAACTTAAGGTCACAGGGAAGTCGCAGCTCTCGGCCCATTATGATACTAGCAGGGGTTTGGCCGGTCGACTCGTGTACTGCGGAACGGTAGGCCATCAGGAACAAATGAAGATACTGGTCCCAGTCTCTTTGATGGTCAGAGACTACCTTGGACAAGTGGCGATTGATAGTCCTGTTCATACGCTCAATCATTCCATCAGACTGTGGATGTAGAGCCGTGGTTCTCGTCTTGCGGATGTTCAGCAGTTAGCACATTTCTTGGAACAGGTTGGATTCGAAATTTCTGCCTTGGTCCGAGTGCAGCTCCAAGGGGACACCAAATCGACATATCCACTCTTTCACCAAGACGTCCGCGACGGTGATGGCTTCCTGGTTGGGCAGGGCATAGGCTTCGGCCCACTTGCTGAAATAGTCCATTGCCACAAGGATGTATTTATTTCCGTGATCTGATACGGGGAACGGGCCGGCGATGTCAATGGCGATTCATTCGTTATACCATTGCCTAAGATGTCTAAAAAACCCTGGTGGGTCGAGTGATTCGATTTTGTTTTGATTTTTCAGAAGACAAATAAACAAATGAAATAGTGGTATACTTCTTCAGTCGGTTCCAGAGATGGCGCCTTTATAGAATTTTAGTCCTGTCAATATTCCAGGGATATATGGTGATTGACGACTGTTGTCAATTTTATGGAATTTCAACAAACTTTAAATACTATTCAAAAATGAATAGTTGTGACAGAATCTAAATTTCATAGTGCAATTTCCTTGTATTATTAATGTGTTTGTCCATTTTGCTGTATATTTTCTTAGACATTCATCATCCATTCAATAATAATTCAATTTGTCTGATTGACTCGGCCGTTATACTTGATGAAGATCCATACTAATTGTAGAAAATACACAAAACGATTCGATTCGATCTCCACAAATTTTATTCAATCAGACAGTGAAGAAGCTGCTGTACTGGCGAAACATGTCTGATTGAATAAAATTTGTGGATATCTAATCGTTTTCTGTGTAGTCTGTACAATAATAATTTGATCATGTTCCGTTTTTGTATCATTTGTGGGCAATCCAGAGAGACGAACAAAATAATTCATCTATACCCAGTACCGAAAGTGAGTACCACCATATTATGAGGATTATCACATAGTATCATGTATTATTAAAAAATATTTTAATGAAAATAATCTCACGGAATTCCGACATTCCTGCACAAGATTGACAGGTTCTAATGGTGAATTTTCATGATGCTTAATTTCGATACTTCCGAATGAAATGCGTGGATATTATTGTAGTTAATTGCATTTCAGTAAAAAATTATATAAATAAGTCGAAAATGTAACAAATAAAGCTGATTGGTGATAGTGATTCAGTAAATTCCAATAATTAGGTTTTTTTTATTCAGTTCATCCGTCGACAATAATTGATAACTTCTGTGCTTGTAAATTTACCCTAACAGGAAAACCGACCGTGGCGGTACACGCAAATGCGGAATATTTGGGAAACAGGTCACGATTTCATTTGTTTTCGCTTAATCAAGCTGGCGAATTGTTTTATCCCACAGTTTTGCAGGAATGAGTCGACACACCATGGTTTTTAGACATCTTACCATTGCCTAAAGAAGAATAGTCAAACAATCCCTGTGCAAAATGCATTGGATGGTCAGTAGACTAAATATGAGAGAGCTTTTGGAATCAAGGTCAAAACCTATGAGAGAGCTTTTGGATTCAAGGTCAAAACCTATGAGAGAGCAACGGGAGGTACACGTCAGCAGAAAGTGCACGTGTCAGGTATCAGATTACATTTGATAACAAATAAGAGAGCAACGGGAGGAGGGTCTATACAAATGAGAGAGCAACGGGAGGTACACGTCAGCAGAAAGTGCACATGTCAGGTATCGAATTACCTTACAGACAAGTCTCGACAAGTAGGAGAAATCTGAGATGGCTTCAATGACCTATTTCAAAATGAATGCACGTGTCAGATATCAAATTACCTGGAATTCTCTGACGCAACGTTACAGACAAGTCTCGACAGGTACGAGAAATCTGAGATGGGTTCAATGACCTATTTCAATAAGTGCACGTGTTGGGTATCAGATTACCTGGAATTTGATGACGTCATAGCTCCGGGGAACAAAATTTGATACGGGTTCAATGACCTATTTCAATAAGTGCACGTGTTAGGTATCAAACTACCTGGAATTTCCTGACGCCACGTTACAGACAAGTCTCGACAAGTGGGAGAAATCTGAAATGGGTTCAATGACCTATTTCAATAAGTGCACGTGTCAGATATCTGATTACCTGGAATTTGCTGACGCCACGTTACAGACAAGTCCCGACAAGTAGAGAAACTTGAAACGGGTTCATTGACCTCTTTCAAGGTCATGAAGTGCAAGTTCATGATGTGCACGGGTCAGATTTCAAACTACTTGGGATTTGCTGACGCAACAGTTCTGGTTACAGAGAAGTCACCGAAATTCAATGCGAGTTCAATGACCTCTTACAAGGTCAATAAGTGCACGTGTCAGGTATCAGATTACCTGAAATTTTCTGACGCCACGTTTCCGGTTATAGCCAAGTTTCGACAAGTAGGAGAAATCCAATGACCTCTTTTCATATCATGAAGTGCACGTGTCAGACATCAGAGTACCTGGCATTCGCTGACACCATGGTTTCGGTTACAGAGAGGTCAGCAAAATTCAATACGGGTTGAATGACCTATTTCAAGGTTGATGAATAGTCGTGTCAGATATCAAATTACCTGGAATTTGCTGACGTCACGTTACAGACAAGTCTCGACAAGTACGAGGAACGGGTTCAATTCGTGAGTTCATGTGTTCGAGTGTCAGTCCAGTTAACACAAACATCCTTGAGATGTCGCATTCATATCACTAAAATGTTACGAAAGTGAAACACAATAATACGTCGCTGTCACCTCCAAGGTACTCCAAATAACAAATCTCATCACATTTCGGTTGATGAGAGACGAATGTGCACGTCTATTTGTGAATCTCTCTGACTTATCGAGCACTTTCTTAACCGAATCAAAAATGTCGGTGGTTTAGAATTTTGATTTTATGTCTCAAAGACGTACAAGTAATTCGCATTAATTCAAATCAGTTTGTGCATCTATCTGACCTCTCGGAAACATTTATTTCTGACAAGAAAATTCCAATCTACAATAACAATTGTTTGCTCGTTTGGTGACGTGACGTATTATAGTGACCGGCGCTCCGGCGAAATGAAATATTTGGCAAGATGGCCGCTGAGGAAGTGTTGTCTTTGTGTATAGGTGCCGGAAGAATATATTTAAATCGAATTCGACTTCCGGCAATGGTGGAGGACAGACGGCGTCCTTAGTTGGAAGTCAAGTAAATGTGTGTGAATGGTAAAATTTGTTGAAAATTAGCAGTATTGTGCATCGTTTATAAGTGTTATGTGAATTTGTCTACTTCTCTAGCTTCCTACGCCGGTATCCAGGTCGGATGACAACGGATTTGTCGGAGCTAGGGGCCATACTGCTATTTAAAAATACTTGAATTTATTTCAAATTACCTGATCTGGAGAAATTGTTTCCGTATGGAGACAGAAATCCAAAAAACAAACAGAATAGAATAGGTGCCGGAATTTGCCATTTATTGGGTCTTCAAGTGTCTAGTGTTTCTGCGTTCTTTTCCAAGGTGAGTACTAACAAAGATTCACTGAAATAGATTGACTGATTTCCATTTTCAAGTGTATTCGATCGGGTAGTTACGTGAATAAATATCACATTCCTAGTAAAATGATACCAAGCAATTTCGCATTTGACTCAACGCAGAAGGAGAATGAAAACCACACTTTTGAATACACTTTACCTGGAATAGAATACAAAAAATGGCCAAACTAAGTTTCTGTTATTCAAATGCCTCTAAATCACAGTAATTCCAGAGGCAAATAACGTTATACATATTTGCTGTCGATATTTCGTGTTATTGGTGTATTACTGATAATGGAAAATCGGTTTTTTGACCATTAGTCTATTTAAAATCCAGAGATTGATTCAATCAATCAGTACTGTGAGAAAAACAGTGTAATCAGTGGCTTAAAACAAGTATGTTTCTTAGGGCCGGTTGTTCAGTCCATGGTAAAATCCAAAGATTTATCAAACTTAGTTTGGAGTGTAATCCTAGATTACCGTCAAATGTGTTGTTCAGTAGAAATTCGACCATGGATAATGAAAACCAAGATTTTGCAGTTCATCTGAACTATTTCATGAAAAGTCAAAGTCAGAATATACTTCAATGTCAGAAGTTTTTCAACTTATCGACAAAGTTTTTCAAGTATGAATGAAAATGTGAAATAGTTAATGTATAATTGAATATAATGGTGATAGTCTCCCCGATCTGAACATAAGTGCAGACTAAAGAGAGTACCACCACCATATGCACCATGGGGCGACTTAACAAATAAAAGGTGGCGTATTTGCTATTACAACTGCGGGAAAAACATGGAAAACCCTACAGTTCCACCTGAGGAGACGAGGACTCACTGATGCGAGAACGAGCTCATGTACCTTAATCAGAATAAAAATAAAACACATCATCACATCAAATATAACCAAACATTTTCCATTCGTAGTTTCTTACTTTCCTGTAATTTTTTGGAAAACTTGGTAGAAAGCGGACTCGTTGAAGGCGCCTTAAACGATGAAATAGAATGAAATTCATGAGCAAACCATCTTATGTGATGGATCTTTTAAGGTAGATGTGAGATTTGTTCAAGATAAATATGTAAATATGTCCTAGCTGGTTTCCACGAAAAGGAAAATCTTGTAATGGAATGTGCCATTATAATCTTTGATGTACGTCATGACGCACTAACCAATTAGTTTTATTAGCGATTTCATGAGAAACCATTTCACAATAGTCCTCACAATATCTTTTGATAATCTTTACCTAAATTTAAATCTTCATGTGACCATTTCTCGAAATAATTTTCACGTAATCTATAAGTACGAGGTGCCCTATTAGGACTACTTCAATAATATCTTAATCATCAGTTATGTTATTACACCGTCCATGATCATCAAAGTGATTTCCGATTACTTCTGATTATTTTTCCATACTATTTCATATTGCAGTTCTAATGTTGTTATGTCATTGAGTAGCTAATCCATCGATTTTGATGGTTTAGCGAAACCTGGAATCAAACCAGGATTAAAGTTCTAACTATGCAGTGAACAACTCGATAAACCAAGATTCACATAAAACTGCAGATTATCTCTGACTGAACAACCGGCCCTTAGAGGAAAATATAACACAATCGACTGCCAATAAAATTCTGCAAATTTTGAATAAACATATTTAATAATGATGATAGCCCACCAAAATATATTCGTACTATCTTGGGCACTAGCTCGAAGTAATCTAACTTGATTTGACGCTTTACCTGGAGAACATGTTAATTTTGGATCGAATATTTGCTTGGAACATAACGACTCAACGAAGTACCCAACGAACTGTGTTATTTATAACTTTCAATATAAGTAAATGGAAAAAGTCGAGTCTGTCTCCTTTTAGAATCACGTTACCCAGGTGAATTGATATACAGAACCTGTTGTTATTGGTGATTTATTTAAAACCTAAATCAAGTAGGTAATGAATCTATGAAATTATTTAGAAATATTCCAAAACTCCATATATCCCACTCATCACACTTTTGAATATATATTCACGTTAACAGAGTTTCTCATAAATATACAGTGTGAAAATAAACTTTTAATAATTATTTATTCTAAAATTTGACTTGGATCGATGATGAGTCGTATTATAAAAAAGATAAGAAACATCAAATATCCTACTTTGACGAGGTCACGTGAACTTCGCTATTTGTCAAAAGTTCATTTCTTTCAAAATAATCGCTTAAAATAGTCTTATTTTCGAATAAAAAAATAAAGAGAAAAGTCGTTTCTATTTCAATTTTATACATCTTTGAATTTGAACGTTATATTGCAAATTTCAGTTTTTGCCATTTTTTCAATATTTACAAAATTTCTGATTCATTAAAATAATTGTCACCTTGACAAAACTCTTTTGTATTACTATACTGTTGTAATCACTATATGAATATCGATAAAAACATGTTTTTCTTTGAGAAAATGAGAAAACCGTTTCAATTTTCTGTTGAAGTATCGTTGAGTATTTCAGTTTTTGAATCGATTTTAGTACTAAAATGATGCCAAACTTGTGAAATGAAAGAATCATCGAACTACTTTACATATCTAACCAAATGTTTTTTGTCTCCATATGACATTCAGAATACAACCATGTTTCATTTGTTACCTTCTCTGATGATAGGTTAGAAGATATTTACCGACGAAAATACCTATTCTATAGGGTTTTTTGCGGAAGATTGGATTACGTTATATATTTTTCATCAATTATTTCATGATTTTCCGTGAAGTAGTTTCATTCTTTCTTTATGGATTTATTTTCATGGCATTCGTTAATTTTCAGGAATACTCCAACCCTCAAGGAGATCGAGATGTTAACGCGAGATTGTCTCCGCCATGTTAACCATGCAACAGAAAAAGAAGCACCGTTGGCGCTTCAAGAATGTAGTTTTTAGTCAAGTTTATTTCTTGTTTGAAATTTTGAGTTTATTCCCAGCATTTTTTCATTTATTGCTATAATTAAAGTTTTGTTAATAGTAATATTTTGTATACTCCTTATAGTATTTTTTCTACTTTCATGCAAAAAGCAAAACTTTATTGAACTATATTCAGTGGAAAAAGAAGTTCTTTATTGCACTAATGCAATAAAGTTTTTATTGCACTCATCTGTCATTCTACTTCAGCGTGCTGTCATCATGACAAACATAAACGTTTAAACCTACTACATATTTAGCAGATATTATGTGAGATTGGCAATAGGTTTCAAACAGTTACATATTTTATATATACCAATTGTTCATTCACTTTCAACATTGAGGGTAAAAATAAAGTTTGAGTTAAATTGTTCGTAACGTATTAGTTCCTGTTTCAATGCAAATCGATATTAATAATAAAGTATTCAAGTTGCGCTTTTCATTTTCCTACACCTAGTGCCGCACCTCAATAAATAATTTTTTGCTTTTTGCATGAACGTAGAAAAAATGTTGTATGCAACTCGTGCAAAAATTGTTTATTGCACTCGACGTGTTGTCCAACTCGGCCTAACGGCCTCGTCGGACAATTTCACGTCGAGAGCAATAAACATTCATTTTTTGCACTTGTTGCATAAATAACTATTTTTCTATGAATCTGACAGAGATAGGTGGTCAAAACTCAGTCATACTTTTTCGAAAATTATGAGAGTCGTTCAAGTGCTCTTTTTCGAAATTACGTTTTTAAATAAAGTAACATCAACCTCAGGCATAGACCCAATCTCTTTAAGTGAAAGTAAAGTACACAACCTAACATTGAACACTACCAAGAGTTCAAAAAAGAACCTGGAATAGGAATTACGTCTTGAAAAATTTGTTTTCATCAGAATATTTCAAGATGACACTGCAGTGTTTCCATAAAGTATCCCTCCTCCTGGTACCTTCTGCACGGCTCAATATTTTTTCTATTGAATCAAAAACAAATTTCGAGGAGTTCAAAAGTTAACAGGGGTGGGTTATTTTATGAACACAATGTATGGAATGCGAGTCCTATACAGTTCCTAGTACAGTGTAAACTTACTCAGAAAGAGATTCCCTTTCAAGGATATAACATCCTATGGACGTACGCCGAGGATGTCCAATGGACGTACACAAAGAACGTCCATGGGATATACGGAAAAAGGACCCAGTTGACGTCCATTGGAAGTACAATATGGATCTTGAAATTTCAAATGTAAAAGTTATTCAATAAAATAAGAATCTGTTAAAAACTCACTTATTTCATTTTACTTATAACAGTTTTCAATAGATATGACTATATTTCCATTAAAAAAAGAATAATATTCTAAAATAAAAATCCACTATTGTTTTCAACAAAAAATTGAACATAAAATGTAAATGAAATATCAAACCATAAGTCAGAACAAAAACTGCGAACTTCCGAATTCTCATTTCACACATTCAACAACAAAAAAAAAAACTAAAATACGTATCAAAATGCACATTTACAAATTAATGCACATTTCCAAATATAAAGTATTATGAACAAAAACAGCTAGACTAGTATTATTGCCATTTCCTCTCATTTTCCCTTCTGAGCCATTTGGAGATGAATTCTTCTGTCTTTTCTTGTTGTCACTACTCTTGCATGATTGTTCTGCAACTCCCTGTAAAATTCAGTTTGAATAAAAATTTTTCAGTAAATCAGAAGTATTATTTATTCCAAACTGAATTGAACTATCTTGCATACCTATCTGAACAATGTGTTTATGTGCTGGACAGCAGCAGCAAACACCAGGACCTGTATCGGAAGTTCCGGCAACATTTTCAGAAAAACACATCTTTTTCAGACTTACAGGTTAGGTTACGTTTAAAAATACCTGTACCAGTCCATTCACCGCGGCCCATGACCTATTGTGGCCATTATTACAGGTTTTTCTAACAATAATATAATATCTATATCACTATTTATTGGTATATTCATTGAACCTAACCTAACCTCTGTTCTTTTCACACACTTCGATCTTCACCAAACTATTAACAATAACAAGTCTCAGAAATATTCACAAAACCCACAATACAACAACAATAACAAAAACCAACAATAACAATAACCAACAATAACAGTAACAACAACAGCATAATAATATTTAATAGCGGACTAAGAAGCAAAACAAACGAAACATCACAGCATCACACCCATAAACGGCGAATGGGCGAATATCCCTTACCAGACGACAGTAAATAATGCTCTGTGATTTGTCACTGTTATTTATGGCGGGAAGTTCAAAATGACAGAGAGCCGCATGCAACGTACATATTGTATGGTCCGATATTCTACATTCGGTGTACATTTGTAAACGTCTAAAAATGTAAATTTCCAAATAATCCAATTTTGTACATAAAAAGAACGTTCAAAAACGTAGCTTATTGAACGAACAGATCATGTCCAGGATTCTATATTCCGTGTACATCCAAAAACGTACTATAGTGAACGTACATATGAGGTCCAGCATTCTACATTCCGAGTACATCGGAAAACGTACAATTAAAGATATTTCAAGTTGACCAGGTGCTGTTCGTCCAATGTACGTACAATAACCCACTAAACATGTAATGTTACAAAATATTGCCACAATATTATGTATGGCTTGCCATCGTAAAATGAAAATATAATATTGCATAAAGCTCAATGCTATATTTAAGTTTTTAACATAACAGAATAAACTACAGACAAGTTGTTTGTAAGTTATAAAGCAAGCTATTGATTGAGTTTCAAGTGCAATGTTACATGATCCATGAAAGTTCATTGTAAATGCAACAATACAGAAACTATCTACGAACAATATGAGTGCAAGTTACATTTGGAACTATCGAACAAGTTCAAATTGCAATGTTGCACTGAGTTTGAAATTCCATGATATTTACAACCATACATAAGCTAACTACAAACAATATTGACAGTATTTAGAAATTTTCGATTGCATCATCGCAGAAATATACAAAATGATACGCTAGGACAATTTTAAATGGTAAGTATAAAGAAACTTGAAATAATATTTCATTTATCAGGAATCCAACTAGTTTTGAATTTCCCGGTCTTGATGAGATGCCACCTAACGGGCGACCCAGTAACCCAAATCCCAGACAAGCACGCGCCTCGCGCCATTTTGATATTGTAAATTATATTGTTGTTGTGTGCCGTGCCTTTGCGTTAGTTTCGTTTTGGATTTTCATTCGTTCTTAACCTAGGTACCTAAGTAAAGTACATATTCTTCTGCAATTTTGTGTTTTGATTGAGAGTTCACTGAGTGTTGAAGCAGCATAATGGATAATGCTAATAAATTTAAGGCATCTTCATGTAAGGTAAGGCGATACATCAAATATTATTTTAGGTTAGGATGGTCTGGTATGCTCATTCTGCGTTAATTAGGGGAATGTTTTTTTCTCCTTCTATTGCGAATAAATCTGGTAGTAGTGTTAATTTGGAAGGTACTTTTACATTTGTAAATGATGTGGAATACTTTTACGTCTCGATTATAGTTGCAGGTTTTTCAATATATTGGTGGTTTGAATGAAAAGTTTTGTGTTGGAACAAGTCTTGAACGTTTTTTCACAAATCATTGTGCCGTCTTTTGCAATTGGATCAACAAAAAAGACAATTTCAGAATCAAAGAATTGAAATCTAAACAAATTTTAAAATTCGAGTCAGTTCAATTTGAATATAAAGCAAATATGTGAGCACAATAGTGTCATAATCAAGGACAAGTTCAATTGTACATTCTATATTGAAATAAGACCATAATTGTTGAGTTGACTAATTATATATTTATTTATAATATTTTTGTTCCAGATGCAGTGAGAAATTCATCTCCATGCATCAGAGATGATGCATTTCAAATAAATGTGATGGCTTGGCTGCAATTTGAAAAAACACGTTACTTGTAGGGTTAGGTAGTAGATCGAGATGTCGATATTTTAGCTACACATTCAATTCAATGATTATTTTGTTTCAGGTACCTGATAAGGCCAAACAGATTTTTATTTTAAATATGAAATTTCAATATGAGTACTTACTTGTTTTTTTTTGTGATATTTTAATTAAAGGTTTCAATATCAAATTTTTGTCTGTTTGATCTCCAAGATTTAAATGGACATTCAAATTAATAGGTACCATTTCAGAAGATTTTTTGGGTTGTCACTGCTTGTTTCTTAAAACTAGAAAATGATGAATCTGATTTCCATAGAGGACACATCAATACTGAATGATCTGTCTCCCATGAAGATTGTATTCATTTTCTATCAATATTAGTAGCAAGTAGTGAAAATCCAAAAATTCTTCAGTAGCGAACAAACCTACTGAACGTAATTTATGAAATCTTACTGCTATGTTATGGAAAGGAATAGACAAGATTGGTGGTAAGTTGCTGCTATATAAAAATATTGAATATGTTATTTTCCACTAATTTACATTCTATGTTGCGGTAACCTTGCTGCAATTACTAATTATGAAAGATTACATCCATCAATCCATTTCAGTAGTTGCTGCAACATTGTCATAAGACGTCATTTTCAATATCACATTTGCAATTTTCCTGTATATTATATGCAATGTTGCAGAAACCTTGCTGGAATAATTGATAATGGCATATACCATTTGTAATATTGCTGAACGTCCGTTTCAGTAGTTGCTGAACCTTTGCAGTAAGGTAGCAGAAAACTCTAATGTAACATTACACATTACCATGAAAGGTTACTGAAACATTGAATGAATGTTACTTTGCTTAGTGGGAATGGACGTACTTATGTGGTTCAGTATTTTACATTCGTACATCCGTAAACGTACAATTATAGAACTTTCCATTTGACCCAGTTCTGTTCATCCAATGGATCGTACAAAAACGTAAAATATTGAACGTACAGATCAAGTCCAATATTGAACATTTGAGATATACATCCAAATACGTACAGCTTATGGACGTATCAGGTTGATCCAGTACTGTTCGTTCAATGGAAATACATATTCGTATAATAAGTAAAATTTGGATTATTGGTTCATTATTGTACATTCATTGTACATCCAAAATTGTTCTCAAGTTGATGTTTCATGTTGGTCCAATATTTTACGTCCATTCAACATCCAAAAGACGTACAATACGCAATGTACAAAGCACATCCAGAAGAGAACGTTCATTGGACATCCATATCGAGTCCCTGGACGTTTGGATCAATATTTGACCCAAAATGGACGTCCACTGGACGTCGTGTGCTATATGGGATATTGTTATAATAATAAGAATTTGTGATTGTTGTAGTTATAATAAACTGTATTATTATTGTGGTGTAGAAAAATAGTTGTATTGAATTCAAATTTTGGTTTTGTAGTCTTTGTTTATTGAAAGTAGTTTGATTGATAGTAGCAATGGTAATAGTAGTAGTAGTTAGGAATTTGTTTCTTTTTATTGATATTTATAAGATGTTTTGTAGAAAATAGATAAAGTATAGTATTCAAATAGTATTTCAGAACGCCCTTACAAGTACTTACTCATTGTTCTTAGATATTACCTTTCTCTTACTTTTCAGGTGCTCCAGCTGCTCTCTCGGTACGCCACATGAGAAAACTCACAATCTCAAGGTAGAATTCAGGAAAAAGGTGTTGTCAAGAACGATATATTATAATGCAATGTACTTTACCTCAGAAATAAAGATATGAATTCACTCAAATATTGTTCGTTTTATTATAATTTTCAAAATTCATTCAATGTGATGACTTCATAACTTCTGAAGATTGCTAAACTCTTATGATAGCTAAGTTAATGATTCTATGTGGCTGAAATTATTTTCTTTGAAGAAAAGTTAGCTTTCTTGATTGAGTTCAGAGTGTTACGTTTACTTGGCTCGTAATCTTATGATTTGAAAATAACTCTTTATTTTGCAAGGTTTCTGAAGGATTTTTTTTTCTTTTTAATAAATTGAAAGTGTTATATTTTGAATTGATAGAGGTTATATCTTTTTGACAAAGTATCAGTCAGAGTTGTTTTGTGAAATAATACTGTTATTTTTGTTTTTATAAAGTTTATTATATTTAAATTTCTATCTACTACTTCTTATATCCTATTTTCATGACAATTTCCCCAAAATTAAAATTTAATATTTTAACATGTAATGTTTAAATTTAAATTTTAAGTTTTCTATTTACATATTTACAAATCTATTTTACATAATGTCTCTTTTTGTTTCAGGAGTTCCCTCATCTGAATTACTGCTACAGGATGAGCTGTGTCCTTTTTGGATTTATCTAAGGTAGTTAGTTTCTTCCTCTCTATTTCTTGCTTGTTCTTTTTCTTTAACTTTCAAACTTGTAAATACTCTCTATGTTAAATATTCCTCTTATACTTTCATCTTGAGGGTTTACTAGTAAGTAACTGTTAACTGGTTGTACATTTTTCACTTTATAAGGTCCTTCAAATGGCAATTGTAACTTAGCACAGATTCCTTTCTTATTATTAGGAACTCTTAATGCCTTTATTATAACTAAGTCTCCTGTTTTAAATTTAACTTTCTTTTTTCTCTTTTTATTCTCCCTACTTATATATTTTCTGGCATTCTTCTGTATTCTTTCATTCACTTTTTTCCATACTTCACTCATTTCTTTTTCATTCACAATCCACTCTCTTTCAGGCATTCTTCCTGTCATTATGTATGTTGGACATTCTTCAGTTACAGTGTTAGGTACATCATTCAAATATTTTTCCACTGAAGGTAATCGTTCATCCCATTTTCTGTGATTTTCATGAGAAATTAGTCTCAAATATTTTAAAATTTCTTTGATATATCGTTCGGTTGGATTTGATGTAGGATGTCGAATACTAGTAAAATTCAGTTGTATTCCTAAATGTTCAGCAAAGTTTCTCATTTTATCGTTGTTAAATATCTTGTCTAATATCATTATTTCTGGTTTTCCCTTTTGATTGATAAGTTGTGTTAATAAGTTTTTAACTATTTTGAAATTAGTCTTTCTGGTCGGATATAAAGTTATGTATTTTGAAAAATGATCTGTTATTACAAAAATATGTTTGTATTTGTTTTCAGTAGTTATTAGATTGCTAACAAAGTCTATCGATACTATATGTAAAGGTCTATTTGATATAATACTTTTTGGTTCATTTTTATTTACTCTATTCTTATGTTTGGCCAATTGACATAAAGTACATTTATTTATTAAGTCTTTCGTAATTTCTAGGTCCTTTGTACTGTAATATGTCTCCCTAAATATCATCCATGTTTTTCTTATTCCAGTGTGTAAGTATCTTATTGTATGTAAGTTGTCTATCAGTGTTTTTGTCAGTTCTTTAGTAATCAAGTACAGTTCAGTCCCATTTATTACTTTAATTATAACTCCTTGTCTTTGTATTGTCCCCTTCTTTTCTTTGTCAGTCAGTTGTTGTTGGTCTTCCACTATTGTTTGTAAAGAAAAAGGTCCTGTGGTATTTTTGAAAATATTTACCCCTATTTTAATTTGTCTTGTTTCCTGTCTGTTTTCTGTTTCCATTCTCGTAAGTATGTCAGGTACTAAATTTTGTCTTCCTGGTATATGTTTAATTTCGAAGTGATATTCCTGTAGTAAAAGTGCCCATCTATGTACTCTGTTACTAGCATATTTATAATTTACTATAGACATCAGAGCTTCATGGTCGGTTTCAATGAAAAATTTGGCTCCGAGTAAATAGAAACGTAGTTTAGTGATACAAAATATAAGACAAGCTAACTCTAACTCTGTAACGCTATAATTTTTTTCATATTTCTTCGTAATACGTGACACAAATGATATATGTACTTCTTTTTCCCCCTGGTACTGTACTAAAACACCTGCAAATCTCGACATGGATGCATCCACACGAAGTATAAATGGTTTGTCATAGTCTGGATGATAAATTTTAAGATTTTTGCTAAAATTGTCCTTTAATTCAGTAAATGCCTGTTCTTGTTCCTGTCCCCATTTCCATTTTACATTCTTTTTAAGTAATTGTATCAGTGGTAATTCTTTACTTGTCAAGTCTGGTATAAGTCTCTTAAAATAGTTCAGTATCCCTAAAAATCCTCTAAGTGTTTTTAAATTATTTGGTCTAGTGTATTCTTGTATTATCCTTATTCGTTCTGGGTCCATTTCAAGTCCGTTTTGATTTAATTTGTATCCTAAGTATGTTACTTCTTGTTGAAAAAATTCACATTTGTCTAAGTTTATTTTAAGTCCTGCCTCGTCTAGTATTCCTAAAACTTTATTTAAATGTTCTTTGTGTTCTTGTTCGTCTTTTGAATATATTAAAATGTCATCAATGTAGTGTAGTGCATAGTCTTCGTATTTGTCTAGTATTTTATGCAAAGCCCTTTCTAATGCTGGACATGCTGATTGTAGACCATATGGAACTACACAAAATCTATACACAACCCCTTCTATACAAAAAGCTGTGTAGTTTCTAGAATTCTCATGCAAAGGTATAAGCCAAAAACTGTGCTTTAGATCAATCTTGGAAAAACATTTAGCATTTGTGATTTTGCCAAATATAGTTTCTATATTTAACGGAGATTCATACTGTGGAGTTGTGATTTTATTTAATTCCCTGGCATCTAAACATAGTCTAATTTCACCATTTTTCTTAACAACAACAACTATTGGATTTATGAAATTACTAGTGGATCTTTCTATGATACCAAATTCTAACATTCTCTCAATTTCTTCTTTTACTTTTTCTCTATACTTGTATGGAATAGGATAGTTCTTTGATTTAAATTTATCTGCTTCTTTGACTTCTATTTTGTGCATATATTCTTTCGCTATTCTCGATTCATTCATAACTAATCTTTTATATTTATATAATATTTCATTAATATATATTTTTCATTTTTCTCATTACATTTATATTTACCCTTACTTATATTCATTTTCTTCATTATTATTATCATCATCATTATAACATTCATTCATCTCTCTCATACACAAAGTATTCTTTTTCATTTCCTTCAAAATTAATCCATTGACCTTCCATTTCTATACCCTTCCTTTCATAATTAATCTTAGCCTTCATCCTTTGTAATTGATCCGTTCCTATTATCACATCAAATTCCATTTCTTTTATCACTAATAACTGTAATTCTATATTTTTGTTTTGTATTTCCACTTTAATATTGGCAAACTGATTTGTTTCTGTTATTTTTCTACCATTAACTCCTATTAATGTTGTTTTAGGCATTTTCACAATTTTATTTTGAAGTTCTTTGTTTTCTATTGCTGTTTCTTTTAACAATGATGCTTCTGAACCAGTATCAATAAGCATTTTAACTGATTTATCTCCTATTTTTCCATTTATTATTATTAACTCTGTTAAATGTTCTTCTTGTACTGTATCTAACTTAATGAATTCTATGGGGTGTTCATATTTTGGTAATTCCAGCTTTCCATATGGTTTTACTGAAAATTCTGTCTATCAGTGGATGTTGAAGGTTGTGGATTGTCATTTTGATTAGTATTGTCTTCATTTTGTTGTTCATTATTCCTATCTAAACTTGTTCCTCTTCTATTAAAATGTACCTGTCTTGTCTGTTCCCTATTATAATTATTTCCAGGATTTGAATTTCTCCTATTTTCCCTATTAAATTGTCTTGGTTGTTCATTATTTTGTCTTAAATTGTCTGTCCTATTCTGATAGTAATTTCTATTTTGATAATTATCATTATTAATGTTGTATTGGCCTCTATAATTTCTCCTCACATAGTTCTGATTTCTGTAGTATTGCTTGTTATTATTTTCCCTGTTATTGTTATAATTTTCCCTATTATTATATGTTTGTCTATTATTATTGTCATAATTATTCTGGTTTGGTCTATTCCTATACTGATTGTCTCTAAATTGATTATTACTATTATTTTCCATATAATTCCTGTTGCTATATTGGTGGTCATACTGTGTCTGTCTATTGTAATAGTTATTATTTAGATTGTGTCTTGCCTGATGTCTCTGTTCACCACTCCTGTATAATAAAGTTCTTTCAAGTCTAAGTAAATACTGACTAAGTCTGTCCATACTTTTAATTTCGTGCATATTTATGATTTCAAAGATTTCTTGCTTAAAATGACGACTAATATTCCCTACAATCTCTTCCACTCTCATTATAGGATCTAGGTGTTGTGCTATGGCAAATAATTGAATGGCATAATTGTTATAATTCATATTTCTACTTTCATCAAACTTTCCAAATTGAAGTTGATCTCTTACTATCATTTGTGCATTATCCCCCCAATATTGTCTGAGAAATAGATTTTCAAAGTCTTGGAAACTATTTATATTTCTTTCTTGGCTGTTAAACCAAATGCAAGGTTGATTATTAAAATGTTGCCTTATTGTGTCCTTTAGTTCATCTATATTTGTTATATTTTTTGTTTTATTTCTCATTATTTTTACAAAAGTTGTAGGATGTAATTTCTTAACATTCCCCTCAAATTTATTGTTCATTTGAAAACTCTGACATGTATTGATAATCCTAGTTTCTACACCTGTTCCTAATTTCAATTTTTCTATGTCTTTTATTTTCTGTTCTAAGTCTTTGATTTTTGTTTCATTTTCATTACTTTTTTCATTCATGATTTCATTAGACTCTTTTTTATTCTTTTCTACTTTTTCATTCACCTTTCTTATTTTTCAAATAATTTCCTGACTATTTGTTTCTATTTCTTCCCTAACTTCCTGTATTTGCTTACTATTATGATCAATTATTTATATCTACTGTCTTGTTTAGTATTGCTGTAAAATTCATCATTTTTGTGTTCTATTCTTTTTTCAAATTCCCTATACATTTTAGTCATTTCTTGTTTATTTTCCTCTAACTTATTTTGTAATTTTATTTCCATTTCAATCATATTTCCTCTAATATTTTCCTTGACACTTTCTATATTTTCTTGTACTCTTTCTATATTTTCTTTTACACTCTCTATTTCTTCCCTAACACTTTCTTTTACACTTCCTTTTATATTAACTTCCATTCTCACCATTATTCCTGTAATAAATTGCATCAACTTTTGTATCTGATCTTCCATACTTTTGCTCTCTGTCTGCATTTCTTGCTCATTCCCACTACTACCCTGTCCTTCCTCTGTCACCTTACTTTCCTCATGATCACCTATCTCTCTTCCATCTACACCAACTTTCTTACCATCTCTCAAATCCATTTTATCCTTCCTTTTTAATACTTTCCTAACTCACAATTATTCCTGACTCTCTCTCTGAATTTTCCTTTTCCTATTCGCCCTTTTCCTAATCAGCCCCACGTTGGGCGCCAATTGTTATAATTATTTTAATACAATAGAATTTGATAATATGAAATATTTAATTTACCACTACGTTGGGTGTCATATCGTTATAATAATAAGAATTTGTGATTGTTGTAGTTATAATAAACTGTATTATTATTGTGGTGTAGAAAAATAGTTGTATTGAATTCAAATTTTGGTTTTGTAGTCTTTGTTCATTGAAAGTAGTTTGATTGATAGTAGCAATGGTAATAGTAGTAGTAGTTAGGAATTTGTTTCTTTTTATTGATATTTATAAGCTGTTTTGTAGAAAATAGATAAAGTATAGTATTCAAATAGTATTTCAGAACGCCCTTACAAATACTTACTCATTGTTCTAAGATATTACCTTTCTCTTACTTTTCAGGTGCTCCAGCTGCTCTCTCGGTACGCCACATGAGAAAACTCTCAATCTCAAGGTAGAATTCAGGAAAAAGGTGTTGTCAAGAACGATATATTATAATGCAATGTACTTTACCTCAGAAATAAAGATATGAATTCACTCAAATATTGTTCGTTTTATTATAATTTTCAAAATTCATTCAATGTGATGACTCAGGGCGGGGATTAGCGCAGTGGTTAAGCGCTCGCCTGGTAATCGAGAGATTGCAGGTTCGATTCCCAGACGGTGCGATCTTTTTTCATTTTCAGATGTGAAAGTCTGAATGACTGAGGCTCGTGTCGGCTGGGAATAATCCTCCACGATTCACTGTTGCGTTAAAAATTAACAGTGCTGCTCCTAAAGTGGCGTAAGGAGTTAGTAACTAGGCCTATCCAGAACACATGGCTAATGACCATAGCAGTCGATGCCAAAACACCAAGAAAAAAAAAATGTGATGACTTCATAACTTCTGAAGATTGCTAAACTCTTATTCTACCTAGCTCTACGCAAAATAACTTAAGGATAAAGGAGCAAGGATAAAATACCTTTTCAGCATCTGGTGGACTTCAGCTTGTTGCATTCGGCTTTCAAGGTGAAATTTTCTTTCCATTAGTCGGTCAAGGTAAGTTGTCTTTGATTTTGATGTTTTCTAAATGGTTCTGGTAGTTTTCCGTCTGGATTTTTGTATGTTTACTTTCAACAAGAATTTACTTCAGTTCTCACATTTATTTTCATGATATTTATTTCCTCTTTAGTTACTGATATGACTTTTCTTGACTTATTATTTCCTCGTCATCTCTTCCAAACTCTACCTGTGATTGGCTGTGTGACAGTTTCATATACAAGATGTTATAATTTTTATTTAATAATATTTTATTTTCAACTGGAAATAATCTTTTTCTAACTTTTTCCTCTACTTTTGGATCTGCTTTCCTTTGATGATAGCTAAGTTAATGATTCTATTTGGCTGAAATTATTTTCTTTGAAGAAAAATTAGCTTTCTTGATTGAGTTCAGAGTGTTACGTTTACTTGGCTCATAATCTTATGATTTGAAAATAACTCTTTATTTTGCAAGGTTTCTGAAGGATTTTTTTTTTTTATAAATTGAAAGTGTTATATTTTGAATTGATAGAGGTTATATCTTTTTGACAAAGTATCAGTCAGGGTTGTTCTGTGAAATAATACTGTTATTTTTGTTTTTATAAAGTTCATTATATTTAAATTTCTATCTACTACTTCTTATATCCTATTTTCATGACAATATATATATATATATATATATATATATATATATATACATACATATATATATATATATATATATATATATATATATATATATATATATATATATATAACAATAACAAAAACAACAATATATAAAATGTTCCACGAACTGGTCCTTGAGGTGTACCACAACGAAATTTGAAAAATGGTGGAAGAGTTGCCTATGTGATTGTTCTTTGAGGCACGAAAACTGAAATAATTTGTAAAAGAAAAATGCCTAGAAAACTGGTCCTTGTGGCTTACCAAATTAAAATTATTTATTATATAATATATGAAATGCCCAACAAACTGGTCCTTGACGAATAGCACATTGTCATTTGGAAAATATTAAAGTCTCTGTCTATGTGATTGTTCCTTGAGGCACAAAAACTGAAATAACTTGTAATAGAAAAAATGCCCAGAGAACTGGTCCTTGAGGCTTACCTCATCGAAATAATTTATTATATATAAAAATGTCCCAAGAACTGGCCCTTGGGGTGTACCACAATGAAATTTGAGAATTGGTGAAAGCGTTGTCTATGCTATTGCTCTTTGAGGCACAAAAACTGAAATAATTTGTTGAAGAAAAATGCCGAGAAAACTGGTCCTTGAGGCTTACCACATTAAAATACTTTATTGTATATATAAAGTGCCCTACGAACCGGTCCTTGAGGTATAGCACATTGAAATTTGAACAATGTGTAAGTCTCTGTCTATGTGATTGTTCCCTGAGGCACAAAAACTGAAATAACTTGAAATAGAAAATGTTCAGAGAACTGGTCCTTGAAGCACACTACATTGGAATAACTTGTGATAGCAAAATGCCCAGTGAACTGGTCCTTGAGGCTCACCTCATTGAAATAATTCATTATATTTAAAAAATGCCCCAAGGACTGGTCCTTGAGGTGTACCATAATGAAAGTTGAAAAATGGCGAAAGCGGTTTCTATGTGATTGTTCTTTGAGGCACAGAAACTGAAATAATTTGTTAAAGAAAAATGCCTAGAAAATTGGTACTTGAGGCTTACCACATTAAAATGATAAAAATCCTTGTTTCGCAGCTATTGAGCTTGACACAGATATGCGAAAGGTTGGAATGACTAATCAGACGGATGTAAATGAAACTACTGAGAGTGGAATATTTCACAATATTTCAAGCATTGGAGTTGATAGGAATAACAGGAGAAGGAATGGAATTGTCACACAGGAGAGAAAATAATGCTAATACATTTTTGATAGAGATATTGTTACATGAATGCACACACGTTCGGTATTAGTAAGGTCAACGCATGGTTACTGAAGGATGGGAAGACAGAGCTGGTAGTGTCGATTTCGATTAATCTTCCGAGCGTGGAATGATTGACAATAATAAGCCTGAAAACTAAATACTTAAATGGTTTATATCAGAGATTTCCTTCGAATAATAATTTCATTTTCACATCTCAGAACCGTAAGTGAATATTTTTGTGCTTTCATACTCTATCAGATATCTCACCAGTACCTAGACAATTGGGAAGATCTCAATTCAACTACTTGAATCGGATTGAATGGTAATACCCCAAGAATCTTTCGTCCTTCTTACGACACCAGAGGTTCTGCAGGTACCACATCTATGCAGGTTCATTTTGTGAGAGTATATTGTGACTTTGAAGGTATGACTTACTTCGAAGATGTAACGGTTGAGTAATTCGTATTCGAAAAAACACCAAACATTTCGAAATTATTAATTTGAATTTCCAAAAGAAAAATTGGTGAACGCTGGTTTGATTTTACCTGGAGAAAATGATACAGTCCTATGTCGCATTTGAGAAAATTGAAAGATTTCAGTGTGCCCCGTTTTGCAGATTTTTACAAGATAAAAATATATTTATGAAAAGAATTACATTACCGATACTCCTGTGTCTTTGGAAACTCGAATAAAAATGTTTTACTAAATGGCCTATCAATCTACTTAAAAAACTCAAATATTGTTTGAAGCAGTATTATTTTAAAGAGAAATAGATTTTTTTTGTGTTTTCATCATAATCTTGAAAGAAGACAATGGCTACCTGAAGATGATAGAATTTTCGATAGCAAGTGTGTATTATTTTCATTGCCAAAGCCCTGAAACACCTAAGACCATGGCAACTGATGATGAGGCCCTATGACGGCCTTGGCAAATAGCTGGGAACACAAACAGGATTTTTATACTTCTTCGTTAAAAAACAGTACTTGTGGATGATTAAATCTTCTCATGAACTAATGTTTCCTTCGAAATTACCCTATGTAGAAGACCACGTGCCAAGAAAGCTATTCGTAGAAAATGTTATATTTTGGATAATTTTAGATGATTTGAACATTGGTTCAACCATAGTCTCTTAGCGGTAAGGAATGTAATGTTATGGCTATCTACCACAAGATATTGAAACTGATTCCATCTTCTTGACACTGTGGAAAATTTCCTTCATTCTTTCCAGATGTGGATACTAAGTTCCTGTAAAATTGCATCTCAATCAGTTGAGTTGTTTTTCCGTAAATGAGTAACAGATGACTCGCAGTCGCATAGCTAATTTTATAATAACTACATGGTATATGGGAAATTGTGAAGCTAATGTGTCAGAACATTCTGTAGAAACTGATGATAAAATATTAGCATTTTCCCAAATACTCATAGTGAGGAATCCCAAAAGATTGAGTCTATAAAGGTGGGGTCTATTATTATTATTATTAATCAAAGCAACGATTGTTGGTTGAGTGGAAGAATAGCTCAGCAAAACTCCGCCAGGAGAAAAAAGACCATTTATTATTATTATTATGCTAGCAAATTAACTATATCAATTATAGGTGAACCCGTCAAATCCCACTGTCTTCTCAGTTGCAGTGCCTCTGGATTCACACAGATACATTATTCTTGCTCATAATGCTTTATTCTTTTTTGGAGCAAGGCATTTGTTCTGCCCACGTAAGGTCTGGATTCTGGATTACCACTGAGTTTTGTTTACGAACTGAACCACCAAATTCCCAAAAACTTGTGTCAACCATTTGTCAAAACACCAATACATTTTCAAACTTTGCATTTTTAGTTCCCACTGATTTTCTGGTAGTAAGTGGTTTTTCTCAATCAATAGAAGTCATATTTTTCATATAGCTAGGCAGAACTCGATTAAACCATCGCTATCCTATATGTATTTTCAATAATTAAGCCTCGGTATACGTCTGAATATGTCCCGTCCTTCATTTCTCCAGTTACCCTCCTATTTTTAGTTTTTTTATTTGCTCTTCACCCTGTATCTTGTGCCCACTTCAATATCTTAGATTTGCTATTCGCTCTGTATAAATATATGTAATTAGTCTGTATATTTTATTTTAACTACAACCCCATTACACATTACATTTGCCATTTCACTGTGAATTAACTTCGATGTTTAATTCACCCGGTATAGGTATTTCTAATTAGCAGCAATTCATTTGATCCCAGTTCACCCAGTATATTTTTTATAAGCGGTCTGTTTTATTATCCTACCCCAATCTTAGATGTCAGAAAAAAAGTCATAAGAAATAAGTAGGTAGGTACTGACAAACTTCCCTAAATATTAAAAAACATTTTACATTTTACTTTCTCAGTAAAGCAATGAGCACGTCATAGCCATTAAAACAATCAGGCTGAAGAAAATGCCATTTTCATACCCCAAACATTCGATTTCGATTTGTGAAAACTCGATTTCCAAAAGGCGTTTGAATTTCGGGTGATTTCATACTGTAGGTACCTGCTTTCTGATATATTTTACCAAAAAATATATTTTATAAGCGAGAATTTCTAATGTTAATGAACTGAATAAACCGTACACCTCCAGACATTATGTCGCCACGTTAGATTCAGTTTCATTTCCGATCGCTCTGTCATGTATTTTTGCAATAATAATTATTTGTGAAAATTGATAATCCAGAATTGCATTTTTTACAGTGCGCGCGCGCCATTTAGTAAAACATTTTTATTCGAGTTTCCAAATCAATCAGACACAGGAGTATCGGCAATGTAATTCTTTTCATAAATATATTTTTATCTTGTAAAAATCTGCAAAACGGGGCACACTGAAATCTTTCAATTTTCTCAAATGCGACATAGGACTGTATCATTTTCTCCAGGTAAAATCAAACCAGCGTTCACCAATTTTTCTTTTGGAAATTCAAATTAATAATTCGAAATGTTTGGTGTTTTTTCGAATACGAATTTCTCAACCGTTACATCTTTGAAGTAAGTGTGAAATACCTTCAAAGTCACAATATACTCTCACAAAATGAACCTGCATAGATGTGGTACCTGCAGAACCTCTGGTGTCGTAAGAAGGACAAAAGATTCTTGGGGTATTACCATTCAATCCGATTCAAGTAGTTGAATTGAGATCTTCCCAATTGTCTAGGTACTGGTGAGATATCTGATAGAGTATGAAAGCACAAAAATATTCACTTACGGTTCAGAGATGTGGAAATGAAATTATTATTCGAAGGAAACCATTTAAGTATTTAGTTTTCAGGCTTATTATTGTCAGTCATTCCACGCTCGGTAGATTAATCGAAATCGACACTACCAGCTCTGTCTTCCCATCCTTCAGTAACCATGCGTTGACCTTACCATTACCGAACGTGTGTGCATTTGTAGCAAAGCATTTCTATACTTGGTTGTTTGAAACATATTCCGTAAAATATGTTCTCGACTCCCGCCACAAGCGCGGCAACCCGCAATTCTTTCAATGGTATAAAGGGTTATCTACCTTGGAGACTAGTTTGCTACTTGGAACCGCTGTCTATGGCGCCTTTTTTTATGAAAAGTGATAAAAAAGGCTCGGACAGAAAAAAAAACGAAATACGTTGTTGGAATGATTCTTTTATTATCAACTAGACATTATACGCATACTTCCTTCTGAATATTTTCCGTCATAACTAGATGTTGAACCTTTTGGTTTTTACCTTATACTAAATATTTGTGAATATTTTTGGATATTGGTGCCTGGTCAATTTTAGGTAGGTATTGTTTTTGTTTAATCTGGTTCACTCCAGTAATGTAGGTATTGAAGTTTAGGACTAAAGTTACCGTTGTATTTAATAATTTTAGTTATTGTGGAACATCAATAAAATATATGCACTCCTGGTATCCTAGCAGAGTCGAAAGAAGCACTGGTATTTTTCTTTGAAATCAGCTAACCCATAAAACTACCCTGAGAAAGAGTTCTGGCACAACGTGGCGCCCAACGTGGGGCTGATTTTGCGGTACTTCTATACTCGGTTAGGATCCCCATAATGCAACATACTCCAAACGATTACAACCTGAGGGCTCGAAAATCCCTGAACTACGAGAGATTGTATAATGGAACACTGGATGAAAGTGAGTCATCTGAAAAAGAACAAGGTAGGACCTTTAAAATTACTTCAGAAGTGCAAGGACACCTTCAATCCAGTAGTAACGTTGATAAACAATCACAAGGGGCAGTGCCTAAAGCCACTCCTTTGAGAAATCGCACCCCCATTACCGAGGTGTTAAAAAACATGGAATCAGATCAAGAACGACCCAGTTTTTCTCCACCTCCTATATCAACTCAGGGAGGAAATGGTCCTAGGGGTCGAACTTTCGATGCAGGGCAAAATTCTCATATGGGGGCCACACGTTATTTTGGCTCAATCTCCAACTTAGCTCCACAAAATGTGCAGCCAAGAGAAAATACATTAAGCAACCCCCCAGCTGTTCAAATCGACACAAGATCTGACTCCCCTTATTACTCAAGTTGTTTCATCAATATTACAGCAGCAAACTAGAAATAATTCAAATAATTTCAGTACACATAGGGATAATAATTTTAATTATAGATATCAAAATAACTCTGTAAGATCAGGCCCCAATGATGCACCTACTTTTCAAAATTTAGGCGAAGTTCAATCTCAAAGAATTGATATTTTTTCTCTCAGTGAGTTAAGAAACCTTCTTCCCTCTTTTGGAGATGAAAATGATTTGCAACCGTTAGATTTTCTACAATATTTGGAAGGAAGTATAGATCTAAGTAGAGCTTCATTTGGTAAAGTAAAAATTTTGCTAAATGGCTGTTTTAAAAATTCGGCCAAATTATGGTAGAATGCTTTTTCCGATTTATGTGAGAGCTATGAAAATTGCTTTTGTCGAAAACTTTTGGCATCCAAGAATACAAAATAAAATAAAATTGCAATTAGAAAGTGCCAGGTATACAGAGGGTCTTTTTGTGGACCACTTCAATTACTGGGTTTCAAAGGCAAAGCATCTCCAACATCAGTATAGCCCAACTGACCTTATTACTATCATAGCCTCACATTTTCCCCCTAACATTGCAGGTTCACTACTGGACGCAAGTACATTATCACAGGCTATGGTTAGATTACGACATGCAGACGAATACTTTAAAAACACCCCAAGCAAAATAAAAATATTTTCCAACCCAAAAGATACATATCTTACCAGACAAGGGGGGTTAAATAAACAATCTATGCAGGCAAAATGGTCTGATGATAGAAATAGAGCTTTTGAAAATAAAAATAGGGTGTGGGAAAATAAAAAAGAACCTAATATTTCTAATTTAGAGTTTGAAGATATGGAAATTACGGGAAACGAGGAAGACCCTCACATGGAGGCTCGAATGTGAGGGCTATTCTGCAGCGAGCTAAAAATGTTACCGCTCCAAACTATCCTGTGGAAGATATGTTGGAGGAATGTGATTTCGACCATACATTATCTGATGGTAGATCACCGATTATTCTCCTCAACTGTTATGGGTATAAACTCCTAACATTAGTAGATAGCGGGAGTACGGTCTCTGCCATTTCAGATAATGTCTGGGCACAGTTAGAAGATTTTCATCACATAATCCCTCATTTCAACACCACAGGAGTTCGGGTAATGGGGGCATTCAAATCTAAATACAAGAAAGTATCACTGCAAGCCCTACTTACCTTCAAAGTAGAGCATATAAATTTATCGCATGAATTTTTGGTAATACCAGAATTGTCTTATCCTGTCCTGTTAGGATGTGATTTTTTGCGTTTGTTTCGTGGAAATATTAGTTTGTCCGAATGTAATATATCTATCTATGTTGGTACTCAGAAAATAATTGTTCCTGAATTGGATAATGTTCATGATTTTTTATGGACTCAGGACTCATTAAATGTTTGTACTTTATTTGAAAAACCTTCTCCTAGTATACCAGGGGATATAAAAGTCCAAAATGAATATGATTTCTCCAAAGTTACTGATATTGGTTGCCTAGAGGAGGAAAGCAAAAATATATTACAAAATCTATTGGAAGAGTACACTTGCCTTTTTTCTGACAAACCTGGGCGCACTTCTACATATGTTCATTCAATAAGACTGACAGACCAGTCAGAATTTTTTGTGAGGCCCTACCCCATTCCACTTGCACATCGAGAAGCTGTCCAAAGGGAAATAACTAAAATGGAAGCTTGGGGAGTAATAAAACGTTGCCCAACCAAATATGTTTCGCCCATAATGACTACGGTGAAGAAAGATGGTACAGTACGTGTGTGTCTTGATGCTCGTCGGTTGAACTCGGTGATGGAACCAGACTTTGAGTTGCCCCGGCCTATTGATGAAATTATTAAAATGATGTCCGGCAAAACCATACTCAGCTCACTGGATCTAACACATGGCTACTGGCAAATTCCCCTAAAAGAAGATCAACAGTATACAGGGTTCATGGTAGGAACCAAAACTTACGCATTCTGCGTACTTCCTTTTGGCATTCGAACAGCTGTAAGTGCTTTCACTCGTTGCCTGGACCTTATTCTGGGAGAGGAAAGCAAGGGGTTTGTTGTCGCCTATGTGGATGATATCCTTGTTATGAGTTCTTCGATAGAAGAACATTTCAGACACTTGCAAATTGTGTTTCATCGGTTGAAAGAGGCAGGACTCACTCTGAGGTTATCAAAATGTCGATTTTTTCAAAGTGAAATTCCTTATTTGGGTTATGTTTTGAGTGCCAGTGGCGTACGTCCAGATCCCCAGCGTATTCAGGCAATAATCGATTACCGTCGCCCCCAAAATACCAAAGAAGTGCAAAAGTTTTTCACTTACAATTTTTCTGAAGTCGTTGCGCCATTAACCCAGTTGCTGAAAAAAAAAGTTAGGTGGAGATGGGGATCGGAGGAGGAAGCCTCGTTTCAAAATGTCAAAACTCACCTGCAACAAGAAGTACTTCTTTACCATCCTGATCCAAAGTTACCCTGGCATTTACAATCGGATGCCAGTGACATAGGCATTGCGGCAGTTCTCTTCCAGCTAGTAGATACCCAGCGACAGGTGGTCGCCTATGGATCACGGTTACTCTTAGAACGTGAAAGGCGCTATAGTGCGTTCGAAAAAGAAGTCCTAGCAGCATTGTGGGCTATTCAGAGATGGAGAACTTATTTATTGGGAAATGCGTTTGTTCTTCATACTGATTGTAAGGCTATAATTTATTTGAATACCTGCCGCTAACTATCACCAAGGGTCACCCGATGGGCTCTGGCTCTACAAGAGTTTGCATTTCAAGTAAAACATGTTCCGGGATGTGAAAATGTGGTAGCAGATGCACTGTCTAGAAATGCATGTGTTCGCTTACCTACACCCGAAGATAAGTGTTTTACCATCTTCAATTGTCGAAAACTCCCTTCTTCTTTTCAGGACGTTTTGTCTCGTATGGAACATCATCAGGCTCGGGATGAAAAGCTGGTCAAAATCAAAGAGTCTTTAGCTATAGACGAAAAGTTGCAACGCATGTTTGTCCTCCAAAAAGGGGTATTATATAAACGGTGTTCTGATGAACATAGTTTTCTTCTTTGTGTTCCCAAACCACTCATTTTCCTTTTTGTAGAAAAGTTCCATTCTGCCATCGGTCATTTCGGTATCTATAAAACTTGGACTGCAATGCGAGGGGAACTGTGGTGGTCGAACATGTACCGCCAAATAAAAAAAGTAGTGTTGACTTGTGACATCTGTCAAAAGTCAAAGGCGTCTGTACTCCCAAAGCCAGCTCAGATGCAAATTGTTCCCACTGACAAGTCCGACATTGTAGCTACCGATATTTATGGTCCCTTGATTCGTAGTAGAAGAGGAGTTCAGTACCTTTTTGTCGTGTACAACTTATTCACTAAATTTGTAGCCCTTTACCCTCTCAAAAAGGCGACTTCTAGAGCCATGTTGAATCGGTTGTTCAATGATTATTTTCCAACGTATGGTGTAGTAAGGCGCCTGCTCCAGGATAATGGATCACAATACACTTCACATCTTTGGAATTCCACGATGAAGGATGCTGGTATTCAAGTGGTGTATTGTTCTGTACGTCGCCCTTGCGCGAATCCTTCCGAGCGTGTTATGCGTGAACTAGGTCGTCTATTTCGTACATACTGCAATGAACGGCATTCCAGATGGGCTTGGGAGGTTCCTCGGTTTGCCGAATATTTGAATGGAGTTGTCCATGAATCAACGGGCTATACTCCTAATGAATTACAGTTGGGTGAGGGGCCCCCACGACTCCTTTCCGGGATTTGTGGGCACCCGGATAGTTCAGATTTGCCGGCCGCGCAAAAACTAGTTTTGGCAGATGCTACTCTTCGGGGGAAAGCTGCTCGACGCGCGGTAAGTAACCCCGGTCGGCCATACCCTCCTTTTGCTCCCGGCGATATGGTTCTTTTCCGGGCAAATACCGTTTCGTCTGCTATAAAAGCCGAGATTAAAAAGTTCCTCCTTCTTTTTGAAGGCCCATATAAAATAAAAAAGAAAATCAGCGATGCCACCTATGTCCTGGTACACCTCCCGGACGATCGGGAACGTGGAGTGTTCCATGCTTCGCACCTAAAGGCGTATAAGGTACCAGCTCCTGTTCGACCAGTCAACTGAACTTCTCAGTGGCTTGGGGGGGAAAGATGTAGCGAAGCATTTCTATACTTGGTTGTTTGAAACATATTCCGTAAAATATGTTCTCGACTCCCGCCACAAGCGCGGCAACCCGCAATTCTTTCAATGGTATAAAGGGTTATCTACCTTGGAGACTAGTTTGCTACTTGGAACCGCTGTCTATTGCGCCTTTTTTATGAAAAGTGATAAAAAAGGCTCGGGCAGAAAAAAAAAACGAAATACGTTGTTGGAATGATTCTTTTATTATCAACTAGACATTATACGCATACTTCCTTCTGAATATTTTCCGTCATAACTAGATGTTGAACCTATTGGTTTTTACCTTATACTAAATATTTGTGAACATTTTTGGATATTGGTGCCTGGTCAATTTTAGGTAGGTATTGTTTTTGTTTAATCTGATTCACTCCAGTAATGTAGGTATTGACGTTTAGGACTAAAGTTACCGTTGTATTTAATAATTTTAGTTATTGTGGAACATCAATAAAATATATGCACTCCTGGTATCCTAGCAGAGTCGAAAGAAGCACTGGTATTTTTCTTTGAAATCAGCTAACCCATAAAACTACCCTGAGAAAGAGTTCTGGCACACATTCATGTAACAATATCTCTATCAAAAATGTATTAGCATTATTTTCTCTCCTGTGTGACAATTCCATTCCTTCTCCTGTTATTCCTATCAACTCCAATGCTTGAAATACTGTGAAATATTCCACTCTCAGTAGTTTCATTTACATCTAGCTGATTAGTCATTCCAACCTTTCGCATATCTGTGTCAAGGTCAATAGCTGCGAAACAAGGATTTTTATCATTTTAATGTGGTAAGCCTCAAGTACCAATTTTCTAGGCATTTTTCTTTAACAAATTATTTCAGTTTCTGTGCCTCAAAGAACAATCACATAGAAACCGCTTTCGCCATTTTTCAACTTTCATTATGGTACACCTCAAGGACCAGTTCTTGGGGCATTTTTTAAATATAATGAATTATTTCAATGAGGTGAGCCTCAAGGACCAGTTCACTGGGCATTTTGCTATCACAAGTTATTTCAATGTAGTGTGCTTCAAGGACCAGTTCTCTGAACATTTTTCTATTTCAAGTTATTTCAGTTTTTGTGCCTCAGGGAACAATCACATAGACAGAGACTTACACATTGTTCAAATTTCAATGTGCTATACCTCAAGGACCGGTTCGTAGGGCACTTTATATATACAATAAAGTATTTTATTGTGGTAAGCCTCAAGGACCAGTTTTCTCGGCATTTTTCTTCAACAAATTATTTCAGTTTTTGTGCCTCAAAGAGCAATAGCATAGACAACGCTTTCACCAATTCTCAAATTTCATTGTGGTACACCCCAAGGACCAGTTCTTGGGACATTTTTTTATATAATAAATAATTTCGATGAGGTAAGCCTCAAGGACCAGTTCTCTGGGCATTTTTCTATTACAAGTTATTCCAATGTAGTGTACTTTAAGGACCAGTTCTCTGGGCATTTTTTCTATTACAAGTTATTTCAGTTTTTGTGCCTCAAGGAACAATCACATAGACAGAGACTTTAATATTTTCCAAATGACAATGTGCTATTCGTCAAGGACCAGTTTGTTGGGCATTTCAAATATATAATTTGGTAAGCCACAAGGACCAGTTTTCTAGGCATTTTTCTTTTACAAATTATTTCAGTTTTCGTGCATCAAAGAACAATCACATAGGCAACTCTTCCACTATTTTTCAAATTTCGTTGTGGAACACCTCAAGGACCAGTTCTTGGAGCATTTTTTATATATAATAAATTATTTCGATGAGGTAAGCCTCAAGGGCCAGTTCTCTGGGCATTTTTCTATTACAGGCTATTCTAATGTAATGTACTTCAAGGTCCAGTTCTCTGGATATTTTTCTATTACAAGTTATTTCAGTTTTTGTGCCTCAAGGAACAATCACATAGACAGAGACTTTAACATTTTCCAAATTACAATGTGCTATTCCTCAAGGACCTGTTCGTTGGGCATTTTATATATTGTTGTTTTTGTTATTGTTATTGTTATATATATATATATATATATATATATATATATATATATATATATATATATATATATATATATATACCGGGTGGCTACGGAAGTATCGCCTACGGAATATCTCAGTTATTGTATGAAGTAGGTTTGTCAAATTTGGAGCGTCGATATAATGACATAAGAGCTAGAATTTGAGCATATTGACATGTCGAAGTTAACTTCCGGTCTGACCGGAAGTAACATCAACTTTCTTATTTTAAATGGAAACCCTATTTTTTTTTCGTTTCGCTTTATTCAGCATTCAATTCCCTTTCTAATGACATATCACAAGTTGGTATCTAACCAGAAACTAGATCAGAAAAAAATTATTATTGAAATTCACCGAGTAGGCCGTGGAAGCAAAATTAAAGCCAAAAATTGAAAAGTTGGCTATGGAAACCATACATCACTTGATAACAGTTGCTACTACTGTGATATTTTATTTTCATTCGTCGGCGTTATAAAAAGCAGCCAAAAAAAATATTGGAAAAATTGGAAAAAAACAATACTCTGTAGGTCCATAACTTAAATAGGAACATACAACTTTTTCTTGCCTGTACTATTCAGCATAACCATTCCTTTCTAATGAATAGAAAGTAATTTTTTGAAATGAAATACCAAAAAATCCAATTATTATTCTTCAAATAACGAAAAAACAGATTTATCGAAAAAAAAATTCAAATTGATAGAATTAAAGATATAATAAATTCAAAACAAATGTTCGAAATGCATTCCCTCAGTGTCAATACATTTATTGACTCGGGTGATATTTTCATGTAAAACGTTTCTCAACATTTGGGGCGTGATATCTTGGAAAGCTCTACGAATTTTTACTTCTATCTCATGTAGAGTTGTAGGCTGTGTGGAATACACCCTGTTTTTAAGATGCCCCCATAGAAAAAAGTCGCACGGAGTTAGATCAGGTGACCTTGGTGGCCACCTGACTGGACCATGGGTTGTTATAAGTCTCTCTTGAAAGCGATTTTGAAGATAATTTCTCGCTATTCTTGAATTATGCGGAGGAGCGCCATCTTGCTGGAAGTACATTCTCTCAGTTATTTCCGCTGGTAGGTTGTTAATGAATTCCGAAATTTCATTCGTTAAAAAATTAAAGTATCTCTCTCCGGTTAGTTGGCCTTGAAAAAGAATGGGGCCAACATTATGAGTTCCAACTATTCCTGCCCAAACATTCACACCAAATCTCTCCTGGAAGCCGCCTTGTCGAAACCGGTGCTCGTTTGCTATCGCCCAGTACCTGGAACAAAAGACCGTTCACACTTTTAGCACTTTACACTTCGACTATCGACAATAATCCAAATAAAGTACAGTACCTACCTTGTATTATTCCTGTTAAATAATCCATTCTTGGTAAATCTTGACTCGTCCGTAAACAAGATATAATAGTTAAATAGGTGATTCTCAGCATTTTGTCGAAGAAACCAATTACAATATTCCAGGCGCCTTTCACCGTCATTTTCATACAAATGTTGATGCAACTGATACTTGAAGGATTTCAATCGATGTTTTTTCAAAATTTTCCTAGCAGAGCTAGCTAATTCGGCGCCAATCTGCCTTGAGGAAATTGTGCTATCATATTGTACTAAAGCTAATACATTAATTTCAGTTTCCTCATTAATAACAAATGCTTCTTGGTCTTCGTGAACATCAGGCTCAGTTCTTAATTTTTCTTCAAGCCACTGAAAATACCTTCTTGACGGTTGCTGCCTCCCTGGATATCGCTCTAAATACAATCGTTCAGCGGCATAAGAATTTTTTAAACATTCACCATAAATGAGAAGCATGTCAATTTGTTCGGTTCGTGAATAACGGGGCATTTTTTGAATATTCCACTAACTGATTTCGATTTCCAAACCCTTTTAAAATGGCAGAATCAAAAATACTACTTCGAACGTCAAAATAGTATGGATAGCAGCGTTCGTGATAGCTCTCATTTCTTTTTTGTTTCATTCCAAAATAAATCTTAATCAGCCTACTTGTTAATATTTTGGTTCGAATGATTATTGCAATGGAATGATTATTCTGAATAGCACAAACCTCGTCCATAGGTAGATATTAGAATATCTATGGACGATGGCACAGACCAAGTACGTTTATGTTCCTATTTAACCTAGAACCTACAGGATATAATTTATCATTCCACATTATTTTTAATTTTATTTTTGCGTATGGCGATAATCTGTTTTGTTATTTGAAGAATAATAATTGGATTTTTCGGTATCTCAGTTCAAAAAATTATTTTCTATTATATCATTAGAAAGGAATGGTTACGCTGAATAGTACAGGCAAGAAAAAGTTGTATGTTCCTATTTAAGTTATGGACCTACAGATTATTGTTTTTTTCTCAATTTTTCCAATATTTTTTTTGGCGGCTTTTTATAACGCCGACGAATGAAAATAAAATATCACAGTAGTAGAAACTGTTATCAAGTGACGTATGGTTTCCATAGCCAACTTTTCAATTTTTCGCTTTCATTTTGCTTCCACGGCCTACTCGGTGAATTTCAATAATAATTTTTTTCTGATCTAGTTTCTGGTTAGATACCAACTTGTGATATGTCATTAGAAAGGGAATTGAATGCTGAATAAAGCGAAAAAAATAGGGTTTCCATTTAAAATAAGAAAGTTGATGTTACTTCCGGTCAGACCGGAAGTTAACTTCGACATGTCAATATGCTCAAATTCTAGCTCTTATGTAATTATATCGACGCTCCAAATTTCACAAACCTACTTCATACAATAACTGAGATATTCCGTAGGCAATACTCCCGTAGCCACCCGGTATATATAATAAATTATTTTAATGTGGTAAGCCTCAAGGTCCAGTTTTCTAGGCATTTTCCTTTTACAAATTAATTCAGTTTTCGCGCCTCAAAGAACAATCACATAGACCACCATTTTTCAAATTTTGTTGTGATATACCTCAAGGACCAGTTCTTGGAACATTTTTTATATATAATAAATTATTTCGATGAGGTAAGTCTCAAGGACCAGTTCTCTGGGCATTTTTCTATTACAAGCTATTCTAATGTAATGTACTTCAAGGGCCAGTTCTCCGGACATTTTTCTATTACAAGTTATTTCAGTTTTTGTGCCTCAAGGAACAATCACATAGAGTCTTCAACATTTTCCAAATTACCATGTGCTATACCTCAAGGACCAGTTCGTTGGGCATTTTATATATATATAATAAATTATTTTAATGTAGTAAGCCTCAAGGACCAGTTTTCTAGGCATTTTTATTGTACAAATCATTTCAGTTTTCGTGCCTCCACCATTTTTCAAATTTCGTTGTGGTACTCCTCAAGGACCAGTTCTTGTGGTATTTTTTATATATAATGAATAATTTCAATGAGGTTAGCCGCAAGGACCAGTTCTCTGGGCATTTTTCTATTACAATGTGGTGTGCTTCAAGGACCAATTCTCTGGCCATTTTTGTTTATATCGTAAATCATTTCAATATGGTAAGCCTCTATGACCAGGAGTTTGTGCATTTTCCATTATAATAAGTGATTTCAGTTTTTGTGCCTCGAGGAACGACAACTTAGACGAAGACTTTAGCATTTTTCAATTTAATTGCCATAATAAGGTTCGTGCAATGTGTAGAAGGAAAGTTTTTGAGTGAGATTTTACCGGATGAATAACTTCAAAAAGCTGAAGTATACATTATCAAGTTGACTTGGAATATTTTCAAGTGAACTAAATGTCATTGCTTATGAGTGGAAATGAGCCCGAAGCGAGATTTCATGGGTGGGAGTTTCATCGGTTTCAATTAAACAAGGCTCGTACTATGCTTGAGTAAGCAAGTTTGTGGAGAATACTTCACCAACGAGATGAATTACTCCAAAAGGCTGAAGACAATGTCGATTTGACTTGAAAAAATACTTACTGGAGTAGTAGGACGATATTATATTTCACACATTTCCGGTTACAAATTCATCTAGACGGGGAAATCCTAGATGGGTTCAATGTTCTATTTGAAGGTTGATGAATGCACGTGTCGCATATCATATTACCTGAAATTCGTTGACGCCATAGTTCTGGTAGCAGAAAGGTCAGAAAAAGTCAATACGGGCGAAGAAATGAGTTGTGGCTATTCATCGCCATATGTGGCTATCCGTGACTATCTGTGGCTTTCTGTGGTTAGTAGTGGCCAGCAGAACTGAGTTGTGGCTATTCATCGCTATCTGTGACTTTCTGTTGTAGCAGTGGCTAGCTGTGGGGTTCTGAGGTTATCAATGGTTATTTGAGGCTGTCTGTGGCGCTCTATGACCATCTGCGACTAGAACACAGAAACACATGAACACCAACAAATACACGAAGTCACAGACACTCGAACACACTAACAATCGATCACGCGAAAACAAGAACAAGCACGAACACACAGACAGTTGAACACACGAAGAAACTAGGACACAAGAACACGCGAACAAACGAACAAACAAATACACACAAACATACGAACACGCGAACAAACAGCTGTATGTGTATCTGAGGTTTGAACACATAAACACATGGCCACTAACAAATACACGAACTCACAGACACTCGAACACGCGAACTCACGAACAAATACGAACACACGAACAAATACGAACACACGAACAAACACGAACATACAGACAGTTGAACACAAGAACACATCAACATACGATCAAACACCTACACACACAAAACGTATGAACATGCTAACTCGCGAACAAACACATACACACGCACACACCAACATGCGAACAGGCAAACACACGAACAAACACGGACACACGGACAGTAGAACACACGAACACCTGAACACGCAAACATACGAACAAACAAATACGAACACTCGAACACCTGAAGACGCGAACACACGAACAAGCACGAACACACAGACAGTTGAACACACGTAGAAACAAGAACACAAGAACAAGCGAACAAACAGCCACACAAACAAACATAAGAACACGCGATCAAACAAACATAAGAACACGCGATCAAACAGCTGTCTGTAGCGCTCTATGTGTATCTGAGGTTTGAACACAAGAAAACATGATCACAAACAAATACACGAACCCACTGACACTCGAACACGTGAACTCACGAACTGAACCCGTTTCAAGTTCCTCGTTCTTGTCGAGACTTGTCTGTAACGTGACGTCAGCAAATTCCAGGTAATTTGATATCTGACACGACTATTCATCAACCTTGAAATAGGTCAATCAACCCGTATTGAATTTTGCTGACCTCTCTGTAACCGAAACCATGGTGTCAGCGAATCCCAGGTACTCTGATGTCTGACACGTGCACTTTATGATATGGAAAGAGGTCATTGGACCCATCTTGGATTTCTCCTACTTGTCGAAACTTGGCTATAACCGGAAACGTGGCGTCAGAAAATTTCAGGTAATCTGATACCTGACACGTGCACTTATTGACCTTGTAAGAGGTCATTGAACTCGCATTGAATTTCGTTGACCTCTCTGTAACCAGAACTGTTGCGTCAGCAAATCCCAAGTAGTTTGAAATCTGACCCGTGCACATCATGAACTTGCACTTCATGACCTTGAAAGAGGTCAATGAACCCGTTTCAAGTTTCTCTACTTGTCGGGACTTGTCTGTAACGTGACGTCAGCAAATTTCAGGTAATCAGATATCTGACACGTGCACTTATTGAAATAGGTCATTGAACCCATTTCAGATTTCTCCCACTTGTCGAGACTTGTCTGTAACGTGGCGTCAGGAAATTCCAGGTAATTTGATACCTAACACGTGCACTTATTGAAATAGGTCATTGCACCCGTATCAAATTTTGTTTCCCGGAGCTATGACGTCATCAAATTCCAGGTGATCTGATACCCAACACGTGCACTTATTGAAATAGGTCATTGAACCCATCTCAGATTTATCGTACCTGTCGAGACTTGTCTGTAACGTTGCGTCAGAGAATTCCTGGTAATTTATTGATATCTGACACGTGCATTCATTTTGAAATAGGTCATTGAAGCCATCTCAGATTTCTCCTACTTGTCGAGACTTGTCTGTAAGGTAATTCGATACCTGACACGTGCACTTTCTGCTGACGTGTACCTCCCGTTGCTCTCTCATTTGTATAGACCCTCATCCCGTTGCTCTCTCATTTGTTATCAAATGTAATCTGATACCTGACACGTGCACTTTCTGCTGACGTGTACCTCCCGTTGCTCTCTCATAGGTTTTGACCTTGAATCCAAAAGCTCTCTCATAGGTTTTGACCTTGATTCCAAAAGCTCTCTCATATTTACTCTACCATTGCCTAAAGAAGAATAGTCAAACAATCCCTGTGCAAAATGCATTGGATGGCCGTCATCTGAGACATCTATACTATTTTACTGGAAACATTGAAAATGTATCCAGTAATGTGGCGCCGTAATCGGATGGCACGCAAAACTATGCTTCTGTCTCTTTTTAAAACAGAACGCCAGTTTTCATTCCCTTCATTCATAAATGTGCAGAATATTGTCATTGGTGAGATGTTTAGCAGAATAAAAGACGAGTCAAAGTTTGCATTCGGATGTTTCGAATATCAGATGATGATCAGTGGTAATTTTATATTGCTGCAATTAAGCCTAATATAATGAAATACGTAATGTTGCAATATTCTTACTGAAAAATGATGCCTAAGTATAGGTACAAAAAAATGTTCTATTACGATATTCTATCGCAGTTGATATGTTTTGAAAACACATAAAGAATATTCATTAGTGCTTGAAGGTATACCTAATAAGTAGGTAAATAATAACATATCAGTATTATTTGTACAAGCTTTTGTTTAGTTTCACTACGTAACAGGTGTAGTATCTACTGTCTATAACGGGGTCAAAACTTTAGTGGGAATTTTGAGCCATAATTCCACTGATCCAATCATCTTTAAATTTGGCAGGTGTCCATTAAATTCATTCAGGTTCGTTACGACATTCAGAAGAGAAAAAACAAGATAGCGAACAGTTTTTGTGATTTATTGTCCAACTATTCATAATTCGAATCTCGAGTAGATTTAGTATTTTTTCAAAATTCGAAATGGCGAATACCATTTTTGATTAGATTCTTTCAAAATTGGTACCTATACAGGGGCTTGTTGTGTTGGAGGCCAATACGAACATTCAAGATGGAGGACAAATTTTGTGATTCATGTCCGAATCCGTCCATGATAGATATCCAGAATTATTTGGGTAGGACACTGGAAAATTTGAAAATTCAAGTGTTGGCGGACATGTGTTCTTTAATTGATGGTTCGATGTTATCAACAATTTATGGACATATAAGGAGAGTTTCAAAGGAGGTTGTCACCAGAAATCATTCATCTCGTACACGGGCCTAAAATAAATTTTTTGTACAATATAGTTATTTGTGTATTTAGAGCGCGAGGAGCGCGGTAATCTTTGGAGAGCGGCAATGACACTTTGTTCTCGAAATAAACACATGTTTTTTTATTCAAACGCAGCTTTTAAACATAGAAACGATCGACACTTCATTCAACATAGGCACCTAATATTACCCATGAGAAAATAAACACTCAATAGTAATCCCAAATGAATAAGCTATCCAAATATCCAATAATTTACATCTCTAACAAAACAAGATAACTTGCTTGAAAAAAACCCGAATGTCGAGATCGAATCACAGCTACGCTACGCTCTCAACACCACCACAGTTCCTAAGAGTGTTATGAATTTATTGTCTATCATCTTGCAACAATAGGTTGGTTCTCAACAAAAGCTGTGGAGATCAACCGTTTCTTGAATATTTTCGCTCTAGAGCGAAAAAGCTGTCACAAAATGACATTTCTGAGAAAACATCAGCTTTTGCGTTGAGATCTAAAAGCGTCAAAGCTACCTACTTTGGTAAGCGGTTGTAGAAAAAAATATAGTTTTACGCACTGTCCACAGTGCCTAAAGTGATACTTATCAGCACACGTAAGTGAAAAAATCAAATGTGCGTAAAATTATGTTTTACGCATCGTTCATATAATTCCAAAAGACAGTATTTTGCGTCAGATTTTACTCGGAAGTTATCAAATGAAAACTTTATAGAATAAAATATACTCAACAATTGTTACAATTTGCCAATATAATAACAGTCGTATAAATAAAATTGTAGATACATTTTCGTAAAGAGCTTTTTTGTGCTCGCGTGTTTCCACGCTCATAAAAAAAGTACTAATTTACGAACTTTTGTATTATATATAAATAACTATTTCATCTTCTTTATATGAGTTTTCTGTGAATATTGGTCATGAAGTCATAAAGTTTCATTTTTGATAAGGATATCCACTTATAGAGGTTATTTCGAACGATCGACTGAGTTTAAGTTTGTTTATTCATTTCTTTTTTAGATTTCTGTGAATATGTTTCTTAGTCTGTTCATTTCAATCAATGCGCGATTGTTGCACGGTCGCTTGCCTGTTAATTTACCGTTGAAAATTTTTCCAAATTTCTACTTGTTCTCTAAATAGCTTTAGAGGGGGCAGAGGGATAATTTTTTTAAACCGTTTTATTCAATGACCAGATAATTTTCACAATTTTTACGGATTTTTTTTATTTCTATTCCGCGAGTTTTCCTATTTTTTTTGTGACAGGAGAGGAGGGCGAGCCCCCCGATCTATTTTTGTTTTCATCATTATTTTCCATCTCCGGATCTGTTGTAACATTTTCCGAATTCCTTTGCGTTCTCTATCAGAGGAGGGGCGAATTTTTTTAAACCATAATTTCCGAAGGTCAGATATTTTTCACTATTTTTACAGATTCTTCCGATAATAATTTCGCGTGTTTTCTATTTTTTTTTTGAGAAAAGAGGAAGGCGAGTACCACCCTACTCATTTTTTTCTTGCTGTAATTTTTGATGTTCAAATCCGTCAAGAAAACGTCCGAAAATCTACGCGTTCACTATCTAGCTTTCGGAGGACAATTCCGTTTTATAAACCATAACATTCGACTGCAGATATTTTTCACGATTTTTACAGATTTTTCCGATTTTAATTTCACGAATTAGTTTTCCAACTTTTCGAGAGAAGGGGTGGCAGCCCCCCCCCCCCACTATTTATTATTTTTCGCTGTTATTTCTGACGTCCAAATCCATCAATAAAACTTCCGAAACCCTACTCTTTCTCTATCTAACTTTCGGGGGGCAGGGGCGACAACTTCTTCGACTTTGTGTTTTGTCTTCGGAACTGAACCAACACGTAAAATTTCAATTCTATTGGATAAGGGGAAGTGGTTCTAAGTCAGAAAGCAAGATTTGTAACCATCTAACACACACAGAGCAAGTTAAATAAAAGCTTTCAATAAAAACAGAAAATAATATGGTAACTATCGGAAATGGCCTTCATAACTTGAAATCAATCATCGATTGTCATCATGAACGTTGGACATCTTTCCCCAAACATTAGTCAAGACTGTCAAGAGAAATCACCCTGAAAATATCTCTGAATTCGAAAACTGACTGAGACCTAACAAGACAAAAACAATGAAATGCCAAACACCACGATAGTTCGCTACTTTGCTCTCTCGTTTACATGCAAATTGCAAATGGCAGGTGGAACGGACACTGAGCCAATCAAAAACACGAAATAATGACCAATCATTATTCACTTTACGCGATTACTACGAAACTTTCCATCTCATTCGTTTGTCTTCTTTTTGGGGGCAACCGTGCTGGCGCCATCTACTAATAAACCCCATCGTCATCCAATAATAATCCCATAATACTATACTTCTTTTTCTTTACACAATGACCATTGTCTAAAGAAGAATAGTCAAACAATCCCTGTGCAAAATGCATTGGATGGCCGTCACCTGAGACATTCATTATTCACTTTACGCGATTACTACGACCCTTTCCAACTCATTCGTTTGTGTCCTTTTTGGGGGCAATCGTGCTGGCGCCATCTACTAATAAACCCCATCGTCATCCAATAATAATCCCATAAGGTTGACTGACTATACTTCTTTAGACAATGCAATGACTCTACTATGGTCGTCACCTGAGACATCTATACTATTTTACTGGAAACATTGAAAATGTATCCAGTAATGTGGCGCCGTTATCGGATGGCACGCAAAACTATACTTCTGTCTCTTTTTAAAATAGAACGCCAGTTTTCATTCCCTTCATTCAGAAATGTGCAGAATATTGTCATTGTTTAGCAGAATAAAAGAAGAGTCAAAGTTTGCATTCGGATGTTTCGAATATCAGATGATTATCAGTGGTAAAATTTTATATTGCTGCAATTAAGCCTAATATAATGAAACACGTAATGTAGCAATATTCTTACCGAAAAACGATCCCTAAGTATAGGTACAAAAAAATGTTCTATTACGATATTATATCGCAGTTGATATGTTTTGAAAACACATAAAGAATATTCATTAGTGCTTGAAGGCACCCATATAAGTAGGTAAATAATAATATATCAGTATTATTTGTACAAGCTTTTGTTTAGTTTCACTCACACGTAACAGGTATGGTATCTACTGTTTAGGTATAACGGGGTCAAAACTTCAGTGGAAATTTTGAGCCAATTTCACTGATCCAATCATCTTTAAATTTGGCAGGTGTCCATTAAATTCATTCAGGTTCGTTACGACATTCACAAGAGAAAAAAACAAGATAGCGAACAGTTTTTGTGATTTATTGTCCAACTATTCATAATGCGAATCTCGAGTAGTTTTGTATTTTTTTAAAATTCGAAATGGCGAATACGATTTTTGATTAGATTCTTTCAAAATTGGTAACTATACAAGGGCTTGTGTTGGAGACCAATACTAACATTCAAGATGGAGGACAAATTTTGTGATTCATGTCCGAATCCGTCCATGATAGATCGAGAATTATTTGAGTAGGACAGTTCAAGGACAATTCAAGGAAAATTCAAGTGTTGGCGGACAGGTGTTCTTTAATTGATGGTTCGATGTTATCAACAATGTATATGGACATATAAGGAGAGTTTCAAAGGAGGTTGTCACCAGAAATCATTCATCTCCTACATGGGTCTAAAATACATTTTTTGTTGTACAATATAGTTATTTGTGTATTTAGAGCGCGAGGACCGCGGTAATCTTTGGAGAGCGGCAATGGCACTTTGTTTTCGAAATAAACACATGTTTTTTTCTTCAAACGCAGCTTTTAAACATAGAAACGATTGACAATTCATTCAACATAGGCACCTAACATTACCCATGAGAAAATAAACACTCAATAGTAATCCCAAATGAATAAGCTAACCAAATATCCAATAATTCACATCTCTAACAAAACAAGATAACTTGCTTGAAAAAAAAAGTATGTCGAGATCGAATCACAGGCCTTCAGCTTGATAGCAGCTACGCTCTCAACACTACCACAGTTCCTAAGAGTGTTATGAATTTATTGTCTATACTAAACATCATGCAAGAATAGGTTCGTTTTCAACGAAAGCTATGGAGATCGACCGTTTCTTCAATATTTTCGCACTAGAGCGAAAAAGCTGTCACAAAACATTTCTGAAAAAACATCAGCTTTGCGTTGAGATCTAAAAGCGTCAAAGGCTACCTACTTTGGTAAGCGGTTGTAGAAAAAAATATAGTTTACTGACCATGCACGATCATCGGGGAGATGGAAATATTTATGGTTTTACGCAGTGTCCACGTACAGTGCCTAAAGTGATACTTTTCAGGACACGTAAGTGAAAAAATCAAATATGCGTAAAGTTGTTTTACGCATCGTTCATATAATTCCAAAAGACAGTATTTTGCGTCAGATTTTACTCGAAAGTCATCAAATGGAAACTTCATAGAATAAAATATACTCAACAATTGCTACAATTTGCCAATATAATAACAGGTGTAGAAATAAAATTGTAGATACATTTTCATAAAGAGCTTTTTTGTACTCACGTGTTTCCACGCTCTTAAAAAAGTCCTAATTTACGAATTTTTGTATCATATATAAATAATCATTTCATCTTCTTTATATGAGTTTTCTGTGCGTATTGGTCATGAAGTCATAAAGTTTCATTTTTGATAAAGATATCCACTTATAGAGGTTATTTCGAACGATCGACTGAAACTTCAAATTCAGTCGCAGATAATGCCATTATATCAGTACCTAATTTCGAAAAAAAAACCCTTATTAGGTTTTACAACTTTGACTTCATGGTAAATAAATAAACTTGAAAAAAAAACATTTTAGAGAAAAGTTTCTATTTAAATGTACTAAAAAGAAGAAAATAAATTTTAAAGTGAATAAACCCATCATTTTGTTACATTATAAAATTTTAAATGATATAAAAGCTTGTCGCGAGAAGTATATATGTAATTCTTATAGTATATAAAATTCAAAAATTACCTCAAGATTTATTCACACGAGAAGCTTTTATATCATTTGAAATTTTATAAAATGTAACAAAATTATGGGTTTTTCGCTTTAGTGCATTTAAATAAAATCTTTTATCTGAAAAGGTTTTTTAAGTTTATTTATTTATTTTTTTAGTTTTCTGTGAATATGTTTCTTAGTCTGTTCATTTCAATCAATGCGCCATTGTTGCATGGTCGCTTGCCTGTTAATTTACCGTTGGAAATTTTTCCTAATTTCTACGTGTTCTCTAAATAGCTTTAGAGGGGGGCAGAGGGGTGAATTTTTTTAAAACCGTTTTGTTCAATGGCCAGATAATTTTCACTATTTTTACGGATTTTTTTTATTTCTATTCCTATTTTTTTGTGACAGGAAAGGAGGGCGAACCCCCCGATCTATTTTTATTTTCATCATTATTTTCCATTTCCGAAACTGTTGAAACATTTTCCGAATTCCTTTGCGTTCTCTACCTAGGTTTTGAGGGGGGAAAGGGGAAGCGAAATTTTTGAAAACATAATTTCCGACAGTCAGATATTTTTCACTATTTTTACAGATTTTTCCGATTATAATTTCGCGTTTTTTCCATTTTTTTTCGAGAAAAGAGGGAAGCGAGTACCCCCCTAATTTATTTTTTCTTTCTGTAATTTTTGACGTCCAAATCCGTCAAAAAAAACGTCCGAAAACCTTCGCGTTCTCTATCTTGCTTTCGTAGGACGGGGGAGAGACAATTCCTTTTTATAAACCACCCAGTTAACACAAACCTCTAGGCGATGTCGCTTTCTTGATTATTGTGGTAACAGTATGAGTTACTTATATACATTGCTGTTACCGCTTTGTGATGCCAAATATTATGAATTGTTCACAATTTTCTTCTCGTTAGTATCGCTTCGAGGTACAAAATGTGCAGAAAATTGCGAAGCACATTGACATGAATTTTGAATTCATTGCTGAAGCAGTGACCTAAATAACCGGCATTGAGCGTTGTTTGTCGAGACTTTCGAGAGTCGGGTGTAGAACTTGTAGGTATTTGGTTGATGGCACGGCGTCATTTTATCAATATTCTATAAGCATTCGTGATAGTGTTCTGTTTAATTCTCTCTCTTTCAATAGTTAATTCAAGTGTGTTTGTTTACATCACCCAAGATTTCTTAGTATCCCTTCAAGGAAACGAACGGTAAGTGAAACGGTATATATTCAGTGTTTTAAAAATTCGGCATTTTCAGGTTAGGTACTGATTTCGTCGGGAAGAAAATGCTGTACAGAGAACTGGAATTGAATTTTAGTATTTTCTGTACTTATTTCAAAATTTTGTCATGATTTAGGTTTAAGTGCTTTTAATGCTTTGTTTATCAAAAGTATATATTATGGAATCAACTCACGTATTTGTTTTCTAGCGTCCCATGTTATATAAACCATAATTTGTTTTAGATAATAAAATTGAGGTATTTCTATTCATGTTGAAAAAGTGCAAAATTTGTTTCGACCTCGAATTTTCCATATTTCTTATTTATTCAGGTTCCTAATTGAATATTGATTTGGTAGTGATTTGATTCAACAGGGAATTTGATACATAAGGAGGTGTTATATCGGCATGTAATTTGCAAAGTGAGTGCAGGACAATTGATTGGTATATAGTGATGAAATTTTTGTTAAATATGTTATATACTCTATTGTGTATTGACCTTTAAACCATTGTCTAAAGAAGTATAGTCAGTCAACCTTATGGGATTATTATTGGATGACGATGGGGTTTATTAGTAGATGGCGCCAGCACCATTGCCCCCAAAAAAGAGACAAACGAATGAGATGGAAAGTGTCGTAGTAATCGCGTAAAGTGAATAATGAATGGACATTATTTCGTGTTTTTGATTGGCTCAGTGTCCGTTCCACCTGCCACTTGCAATTTGCATGTAAACGAGAGAGCAAAGTAGCGAACTTTCGTGGTGTTTGGCATTTCATTGTTTTTGTCTTGTTAGGTCTTAGTCAGTTTTCGAATTCACATAGATATTTTCAGGGTGATTTCTCTTGACTAATGTTTGGGGGAAAATGTCCAACGTTCTTGATGACAACCGATGATTGGTTTCAAGTTATGAAGGTGATAATGCAATTTCCGACAGTTACCATATTATTTTCTGTTTTTATTGAAAGCTTTTATTTAACTTGCTCTGTGTGTTAGATGGGTACAAATCTTGCAAGCTGAATTAGAACCACTTCCTCTTATTCTATGGAATTGAAATTTTTCGTGTTGGTTCAGTTCCGATGACAAAACATTAATGTCGAAGAAATTGTCCCCCCTGCCCCCCGAAAGTTAGATAGAGAACGCGTAGGGTTTCGGAAGTTTTATTGACGGATTTGGACGTCAGAAATAACAACGAAAAAAATAAGTAGGGAGGGGGGATGCCCCTCTACTCTCGAAAAGTTGGAAAACTAACTCGTGAAATTAAAATCGGAAAAATCTCTAAAAATCGTGAAAAATATCTGACAATCGAATGTTATGGTTTATAAAAAGGAATTGCCCCCCCCCCCCGTTCTCCGAAAGCTAGATAGAGAACGCGAAGGTTTTCGGACGTTTTTTTGACGGATTTGGACGTCAAAAATTACAACAAGAAAAAATAAATTAGGGGGGTACTCGCCCCCCTCTTTTCTCAAAAAAAAATGGAAAAAACGCGAAATTATAATCGGAAAAATCTGTAAAAATAGTGAAAAATATCTGACCGTCGGAAATTATGTTTTAAAAAATTTCGCCCCCCCTTTCCCTCCTCAAAACCTAGGTAGAGAACGCAAAGAAAATCGGAAAATGTTTCAACAGTTTCGGACATGGAAAATAATGATGAAAACAAAAATAGATCGGGGGGTTCGCCCTCCTTTCCTGACAAAAAAATAGGAAATCTCGCGGAATAGAAATCAAAAAAATCCGTAAAAATAGTGAAAATTATCTGGCCATTGAACAAAACGGTTTTTAAAAAATTCACCCCTCTGCCCCCCTCTAAAGCTATCTAGAGAACACGTAGAAATTAGGAAAAATTTCCAACGGTAAATTAACAGGCAAGCGACCGTGCAACAATGGCGCATTGATTGAAATGAACAGACTAAGAAACATATTCACAGAAAACTAAAAAAATAAATAAATAAACTTAAAAAACCTTTTCAGATAAAAGATGTTATTTAAATGCACTAAAGCGAAAAACCCATAATTTTGTTACATTATAAAATTTCAAATGATATAAAATCTTGTCGTTTGAATAAATCTTGAGGTAATTTTTGAATTTTATATACTATAAGAATTACATATATACTTCTCGCGACAAGCTTTTATATCATTTAAAATTTTATAATGTAACAAAATGATGGGTTTATTCACTTTAAAATTTATTTTCTTCTTTTTAGTACATTTAAATAGAAACTTTTCTCTAAAATGTTTTTTTTCAAGTTTATTTATTTACCATGAAGTCAAAGTTGTAAAACCTAATAAGGGTTTTTTTCGAAATTAGGTACTGATATAATGGCATTATCTGCGAAATAACCACTATAAAAAAAATGAAACTTTGACTTCATGACCAATACGCACAGAAAACTCATATAAAGAAGATGAAATGATTATTTATATGATACAAAAATTCGTAAATTAGGACTTTTATATGAGCGTTGAAACACGAGAGTACAAAAAAGCTCTTTATGAAAATGTATCTACAATTTTATTTCTACGCCTGTTATTATATTGGCAAATTGTAGCAATTGTTGAGTATATTTTATTCTATGAAGTTTTCATTTGATGACTTTCGAGTAAAATCTGACGCAAAATACTGTCTTTTGGAATTATATTGTAGTAGATTTATACTCTAATTAACTGACTAAAATAATTTATTTAACGAAATACAATGATACAATAACACAATACTCTAATTTACATAACACCACTGAACGATTTATATTCGACTTTCACTTCACTGACTGTCCGACTGTCCGCTGCGTAGTTCTTTTTATATCCGACGTTGACTTCTCAGAATGCTCCAGAATTTTCCTTCGAATCGCCCAGACTCACCAAGCCGTCCAGATTCTTCTCGGTGCAAGCGCATCGACAGTCTCCCGCGGTTGGTCGCTAGCTATACGTGAGAGTTCAGGTCCGGCATCGCCCGCAGCTTCGCCACATTGCCCCCTTCTTAGAGATATTTCGTCCCGAAATGTCATCTTTGGAGTGTGTCGATATTTGCAGGATTCCCCATATCTGCACCGTGAAGTTCGATGGAAGTAACACTCCACAGTCTTCATGTTAGGTCGTGGAATAGGATTACAGCAAACCAAAATCTGGATGCCGCTGGATCGGAATATCGTCTCCAACATACTTCTTATAACTCTCCAATCCAGCCCATCAATACCACAGGATAATTTTGGGATTGCCAAGTCCACCAGATTCTGGTCCACCATCGTATCTCTCAGTTGGGTGAGGCTCCTCCAGACATCTTCATAGGACGGTTTATCTTGAGAACGCTTCTTGGTCACCAGGTAGTAGATGTTCCTCTGGCCCTTCTTCAGCTGTAGCACACCTCCAATTTCTGGATTCTGTTTCCGTAGTGTTTGGAGTTGACCAAATTTCTTGGAGAACACTACAGCGATGCCCCTGGACATTCGAAGATCTTCTGCGACGCAGTGTGCTAGGGCGTAATCGACTGGCACTTTGAAAAGGTCCCGTGGCTCCTCTCGAGTTACCCCGTGTGACACTTTCTGTCCATTTGAGTATAAGGACATGAATTTCTGGAACGTCATCGCATCCTCTGGTGGTCTGAGGGTGCGGACTTGGTCATGGTTCCCAGCGTAAGGAGCCAACCTGTTGAAATGCACGACCCTGGGTTTACCTCTGGGTGGTTTATGGATTCGGTAAAGCAGGTCATTTATCCTCTTGACGATCTTGTACGGACCTTCCCATGAATTCCGTAATTTTGGTGACAGGCCACGGCGACGCATCGGGTTGTACAGCCAAACTAGGTCACCATCCTGAAATCCTCCAGCATCGGCATTGATGTCATAAGTCGCTTTCATTCGGTCGCTGGCACTCTGGATGTTCAAACGGACTCGTTCGTGGATGTCCTTCATTCGCTGCCGGAGTTTGCTGACGTAGTCCTCTCCCGCGGTATCCTGTCCTGGTGGCATCCCAAACTTTAGGTCACAGGGAAGTCGCAGCTCTCGGCCCATTATGATACTTGCAGGGGTTTGGCCAGTCGACTCGTGTACTGCGGAACGGTAGGCCATCAGGAACAAATGGAGATACTGGTCCCAGTCTTTTTGATGGTCAGAGACTACCTTGGACAAGTGGCGATTGATAGTCCTGTTCATCCTCTCAACCATTCCATCGGACTGTGGATGTAGAGCTGTGGTTCTCGTCTTTCGGATGTTCAGCATCTGGCACATTTCTTGGAACAAATTGGATTCAAAATTTCTGCCTTGGTCCGAGTGCAGCTCCAAGGGAACGCCGAATCGACATATCCACTCTTTCACCAAGACGTCCGCGACGGTGATGGCTTCCTGGTTGGGCAGGGCATAGGCTTCGGCCCACTTGCTGAAATAGTCCATTGCCACAAGGATGTATTTATTTCCGTGATCTGATACGGGGAACGGGCCGGCGATGTCAATGGCGATTCTTTCGAATGGACTACCTACGTTATACTGACGCATCGGGGCCTTGGGTCGTGTCCGAGGTCCATTGCTGGCAGCGCAAACAGCACACTTTCTGCACCAGTCATTGACATCAACTTGACAATTGACCCAGTAAAACCGTTGCCTTACTTTCTGCAGGGTCTTCGTCACACCCAGATGTCCTCCAGCAACTCCATCATGGATCTCTCGGAGTACTTCCTGCCTTCTGTTCTTGGGCACCACTATCTGACGTCTGTCTTCCCCACCATCTTCGGACTCCAATACACGTTTCAGGACCCCATTGTCCAGGGTAAGGGAATTCCATTGGGCCCAGTAGGATTTGACTGCTGGGGAATATCTTGCGATTTCCTGCCATGTCGGTCTTTGATTACTTTTTTTCCAGCCGACGACTAAACCAAGATCTGGATCGCTTTCTTGGTCTTTCTGGACCTCGTTGTCATTCCAGTTGTTGTCAACTGGCGTGGTTCTACAAATCGCTGCTTCCTTCTCTTCTGCTCGTCGGCAGTGTGAGCAGTCGTCTGGGCATGGTCTCCTTGACAGAGCATCTGCGTTCTTGTGGCCACTCCCTGCTCGATGTTCGATCTCGAAGTCGAATTCTTGGAGTCTTTCGATCCAACGTGCTACTTGGCCCTCGGGGTTTTTGAACTGTAGAAGCCACTTAAGGGCTGCGTGGTCGGTTCTTAATAGAAATCTTCTCCCGTACACGTATTTATAAAAGTGTTCTACTCCCTTGACAACAGCCAACAGTTCTCGTCTGGTGACACAGTAGTTACGCTCCGGTTTACTGAGAGTTTTACTGAAGTATCCGATGACCTTCTCTTGCCCATCCTGGATCTGGGACAAGACAGCTCCAAGTCCCACGTTGCTGGCATCCGTGTCCAAAATGAATTTTCCACTCGGAAGAGGATAACTTAGAATCGGTGCATTGATCAATGCCCTCTTCAGCGTCTTGAACGAGTCTTGGCATTCTTCGGACCATTGGAATTTTGTTTGACCTTCCGTGAGCCTGGTCAGTGGTTTAGCGATGTTGGCAAACCCCAGCACATATCGGCGATAGTATGTGCACAAACCAAGGAAACTACGTAGTTGGTGTATGTCTCTAGGAATAGGCCTCTCCTTCACTGCTCTGATCTTCTCATCATCCACTGCTACTCCGTGCCCAGAGACAACATGGCCAAGGTAACGTACTTCTTTTTGGAACAGGTGGCATTTCTTGGGGCTCAGCTTCAATCCAGAGTTTCTCAGTCGCATGAATACCTCCTCCAGGTTTTTAACGTGGTCTTCGAACGATTTGCCAACTACAATAATGTCATCGAGATATACCAGACACGTCCTCCATGAGAGTCCTTTCAGAACCGTCTCCATCAATCTCTCGAATGTTGCTGGAGCATTACAAAGTCCGAATGGCATAACGGTGAAATGCCACAGTCCCGAGCCGATGGTGAACGCTGTCTTTTCTCTATCTTCTCGAGCCAGTTCTACCTGCCAGTATCCACTCTTCAGATCAAGGGTCGAGAAAATCGTGGAGCCGGCCAACGTGTCTAGGGTGTCGTCTATTCTCGGAAGAGGGTAACTGTCTTTCTTCGTCACGTTGTTCAATTGACGATAATCTACGCAAAAGCGTGTTGATCCGTCTTTCTTCTTCACCAGCACGACTGGAGAGGACCATGGACTGTCGGATGGTTCAATAACTCCATCTTTCCCCATATCACTGACTATTTTGTCAGCCTCTTCTTTCTTGGCAAGAGGAAGTCTTCTAGCTGATTGTCGGACTGGTCGGGCATCCCCAGTATCAATTTTATGTTGGACTACATTCGTTCGACCCCCTTTTCCTTGGCCGGTATCGAAGATGTCTTGGTACTTCTTGACTAATTCTCTCAATCTGGGCTGTTGGGCTGGTTTAATGCCCTTGGAAGAGATGGTAACCAATTTTTCCAGTTCCGCTGTCAGGTTGTTGTCTTGACTAACAGTACCGTGTACACTCCTGATCACAGAGGAAATTGACGAACAGTGCCCCAAAACAGTTCTTTTCTTCAAGGTCACTGGGTAATAAATAATTGACATTCATTACCCTTACTGGCACAAATTTATCAGCACGCAACGAAGTCTTGCCTAGTGCAATACCTCGTCCAATTTTCTCATCATGAAGCTTGGGCTCGAACATCACCACGCTTCCATTGCTCGCACCTCCGTCCAAGCGAGCCTCCAGTATGGTCTCAGCCCTCTCGGGTACACTTACATCTTCAACCAGCAGAACACGAATCATCTCTTCACTTCTTCCATGTAGCACCAGCTCTTCTCCGTTCACACGTAGGACGCCATCTTTGAAGTTCAATTCAAACCCTCTGGAATTCATGATGTCCATTCCAATAATTGCGTCGTCCTCAATGTCCGCTACTAATGCCCGATGTTTCACTTTTGTGCTGCCTAGAATCAGTTCAATCGGTAGCTCACCATGTACAGTGGCCGGCTCTCCTGTTGCTGTGCGTAGCTTCCAGGATGATGGTTCCATTCTCTCTGGTGTTTTAATAAAAGCAGGTCCAAGGATTGTCCTAGTCGCACCAGTATCCAGCAGCATTGCACAAGGCTTGTTGTTGATGAACCCGTCTACGAAGGCTCCTTTGTTCTGTCGTTGGAAGACAGCGACATATGCGTTGTTCACCGGGGCTTTCTGAGTATAGTCCGACGATTGCCCCTTCTCAACAACCTTCGTTGGTCTCGACCTCTTGAGGGTTGGACATTGACTACGCACGTGTCCAAGTTTCCTACAGTTCCGGCATCTCACTAGTCTTCTCTCAGGCAACATTTCCTTCACGATCTTTCTTATGGCAGCTTCCAGGTTAGCAGGCTCCTGTGGGTCTTCTTCAATAACTCGGACTTTACTCTGGCTTCTGCAGGATTGCTTCGCCGCCTCAAATTCCAAAGCGCGTGCCAGTGCATCCACGAGATGTGTTGGACGAGCTAGTGTCAATGCTTGTCTGGTTTCCTGGTCACGAAGTCCATCTGAGAAGGCCTGAACTGCTAGTCGCTCCATTACCTTTTCCGGTGTAGCTGGGTATGCAAGGCGAACCAAGCGTGCAATGTCTGCTTCAAACTCCTGTAGGGACTCGCTTGATTTCTGGCAGCGGTTTTTGAGCTGTGAGTGGTATACATGTTCTAGATGGGTCTGTCCATACCGTAATTCGAGATGTTTAATCAGCTGCTCGTAGTCCTCTTGTTCTTGTGCCGTGAGGGTTTGTAAAATATTCGTTGCTTCTCCACGCAAGGCCAGTGTTAATGCCACAGCTCTTTCTCCTGCATTCCATCCATTTGCTTTTGCTGCAGCTTCAAATTGTCGGCGGTAATTTGCCCATGGTGTTTTTCCATCGAACTGAGGTGGTTTCATGGAGAGCTTTCCTGTTTCAGAACTAATCTTCACATCTTTCAAACCCTTCTGAACATCATCCAAGTTCAAACTCAGTTCCAGCATTGAATTTTCATTGACAGATTCTGTGGTGTGGGTAGTGTCTATCTGGTTTTCCAATTTGATGATTTTCTCCTTTATTTTGTTAATTTCCGCCTCGAGTCCGCCTTTGATTTCGCCACTAATTGTTTCCTTCAATTTTCCCATCTCTTCTTCAATTTCATCTTTGATTTTCTCCATCTCTGTCTCGACAGTCCCCATTCTTTCTTCTAATCGATTCGCCACGCCACAAAGTTCTTCTTTCATGTTCTTCGAGTTTTCTAGAAGCTCTTCCCTCAAACCCTTCGAATTTTCTAGAATCTCTTCTCTCAAATTCCTCGAACTTTCTTGAAATTCTTCTTTCAGACTATTCGAATTTTCTAGCAGCTTTTCTTCCAGATTTTTCGAACTTTCTTGAAGTTTTTCTTCCAGATTATTCGAATTCTGTTGCATTTTGTCTTCCATTCCGTCGAGTTTACTAATTATGGAACTCATATCTATTCCAGAAACTTCGAATAAAAATGTTTCTGGGTCCTCGCCCTCCTGGACTAATCCCTCTGCAAGTCTTGTTTGAAGCACGGCCTTTTTACCACTTGTGTCAAGTTCCCTCTCCTCCAGTTCTTGCTTCAATTCCGCAACCTTCAATTCAACCAGGCGAACTTTCCTCGAACACATTTTGTCTTAGTCTATGTCTCACAGTCTATTTCACGGGTCACCAGTCTATTATTATTATTATGGTCTATCTCACACAGTCTATTTCCCGGACACTAGTTTATTACTATTATTATTGTCTATTTCACACAGTCTATTCCACGGCCATCAGTCTATTATTATTATTATTGTCTATTTTACACGCGAAAATAATTGTCCGAAATACACAAACTTTCTACTTACACGAACACTCTGTATTTAAAGATCGCACTTCTAACACCAATGTAGTAGATTTATACTCTAATTAACTGACTAAAATAATTTATTTAACGAAATACAATGATACAATAACACAATACTCTAATTTACATAACACCACTGAACGATTTATATTCGACTTTCACTTCACTGACTGTCCGACTGTCCGCTGCGTAGTTCTTTTTATATCCGACGTTGACTTCTCTGAATGCTCCAGAATTTTCCTTCGAATCGCCTAGACTCACCAAGCCGTCCAGATTCTTCTCGGTGCAAGCGCATCGACAGTCTCCCGCGGTTGGTCGCTAGCTATACGTGAGAGTTCAGGTCCGGCATCGCCCGCAGCTTCGCCACAATATGAACGATGCGTAAAACATAACTTTACGCATATTTGATTTTTTCACTTACGTGTCCTGAAAAGTATCACTTTAGGCACTGTACGTGGACACTGCGTAAAACCATAAATATTTCCATCTCCCCGATGATCGTGCATGGTCAGTAAACTATATTTTTTTCTACAACCGCTTACCAAAGTAGGTAGCCTTTGACGCTTTTAGATCTCAACGCAAAGCAGAAATGTTTTGACAGCTTTTTCGCTCTAGTGCGAAAATATTGAAGAAACGGTCGATCTCCATAGCTTTCGTTGAAAACGAACCTATTCTTGCATGATGTTTAGTATAGACAATAAATTCATAACACTCTTAGGAACTGTGGTGGTGTTGAGAGCGTAGCTGCTATCAAGCTGAAGGCCTGTGATTCGATCTCGACATACTTTTTTTTTCAAGCAAGTTATCTTGTTTTGTTAGAGCTGTGAATTATTGGATATTTGGTTAGCTTATTCATTTGGGATTACTATTGAGTGTTTCTTTACTCATGGGTAATGTTAGGTGCCTATGTTGAATGAATTGTCAATCGTTTCTATGTTTAAAAGCTGCGTTTGAAGAAAAAAAACATGTGTTTATTTCGAAAACAAAGTGCCATTGCTGCTCTCCAAAGATTACCGCGCTCTAAATACACAAATAACTATATTGTACAACAAAAAATGTATTTTAGGCCCGTGTAGGTGACAACCTCATTTGAAACTCTCCTTATATGTCCATATACATTGTTGATAACATCGAACCATCAATTAAAGAACACCTGTCCGCCAACACTTAAATTTTCCTTGAATTGTCCTTGAACTGTCCTACCCAAATAATTCTAGATCTATCATGAACGGATTCGGACATGAATCACAAAATTTGTCCTCCATCTTGAATGTTCGTATTGGTCTCCAACACAACAAGCCCTTGTATAGGTACCAATTTTGAAAGAATCTAATCAAAAATCTTATTCGCCATTTTGAATTTTGAAAAAATACAAAACTACTCGAGATTCGCATTATGAATAGTTGGACAATAAATCACAAAAACTGTTCGCTATCTTGTTTTTTTCTCTTGTGAATGTCGTAACGAACCTGAATGAATTTAATGGACACCTGCCAAATTTAAAGATGATTGGATCAGTGAAATTGGCTCAAAATTTCCACTGAAGTTTTGACCCCGTTATACCTAGACAGTAGATACCATACCTGTTACGTGTGAGTGAAACTAAACAAAAGCGTGTACAAATAATACTGATATATTATTATTTACCTACTTATTGGGTGCCTTCAAGCACTAATGAATATTCTTTATGTGTTTTCAAAACATATCAACTGCGATATAATATCGTAATAGAACATTTTTTTGTACCTATACTTAGGGATCATTTTTCAGTAAGAATATTGCTACATTACGTGTTTCATTATAATAGGCTTAATTGCAGCAATATAAAATTTTACTACTGATAATCATCTGATATTCGAAACATCCGAATGCAAACTTTGACTCGTCTTGTATTCTGCTTAACATCTCACCAATGACAATATTCTGCACATTTTTGAATGAAGTGAATGAAAACTGGCGTTCTATTTTAAAAAGAGACAGAAGTATAGTTTTGCGTGCCATCCGATAACGGCGCCACATTACTGGATACATTTTCAATGTTTCCAGTAAAATAGTATAGATGTCTCAGGTGACGGCCATCCAATGCATCCTGCACAGGGATTGTTTGACTATTCTTCTTTAGACAATGTTTAAACTATACTCCTCTGTATTGCCGACATGGTTATTAGTTTTGAATATTCTAGATAGATGGCGTTTATTATTGAAGCATGGAACATGGAAGTCGTCTGTCAGAAAATAAATTATTATGTCGTCGGCCATGTTGTTCGAAGTTTCTTATTCATGTTCATGTATTAGTAAAAAGTAAAACCTTTTGCAAACAGAAGCGTTCGTATTTTCTGTACCAAAAAGTATATTTATCAGGTTATGGGCCCAGGAGTCTGCGACAACTAAACTGTAGACAGTTTAATAAAGTGGAAAGGAAAACTAAGTTTGGAAATTGGATTCTTTGAACTTTGGGAGTGACAACAAAATGGCAGCAGTAAACAATATTACAGTACAGATCCTAGAGGCGAATAATTTCAACAACTGGGAATTTAGATTAAAGTTAATTCTCAAGAGAGAAAACTGCAGTGAAGCTCTCAAAAACCCACCAGCTGAGACATCTCCAGCTGAGGAGAGGTCTAAATTCTACAGGGAAGAGCACAGTCTATAATTGTTCAAGGAATATCTGATAAACATCTGGATATCATAAAGGACTGCAAAACTGCAAAAGAACAGTTGGAGAAGCTGAAAGGTGTTTTTGTAAGAACAAGCTCTTTCACAAAGTTGTCATTGTGGCGAAAATTGTTGAATCTAAAGCATGGAGTAGATGAAAGGCTGGAAGACCACTTTCTCAAATTCGAGACAATAATAAGAGAACTTAAAGACCAAGGATCAAGTATTGATGAAAGTGACCAAGTTTGTCATCTTCTTTTATCTTAACCTTCGAAATATGATACAGTAGTTACAGCTATAGAATCTATTGCAGATGTTAAAATAGATTTTGTTAAATCAAGACTATTAGATGAAGAAATAAAGTTAAACTCTAAAGGAAAGAATAGCGACAATGAAGTAGTTTTCAAAGCGAGCACATCAAAAGGATGTTTTACATGTGGAAGTACACTTCACATACAAATTTACTGCCCTAAAAGAAACAATGCAACATATAGCTCTAGAGGTGCACCAAGAGGAACGTTTAGACCAAACGATAGAGGCCGCTATGCAAGAAATAGAGGTAACCCAAGAGGAAATAATCAAAATAGGCAAACAAATATTGGTAATGGCAGACATCAAGAAGCTCATGTGGTAGAAAATGATGGGATAGCATTGTATGCAGCAAATGTTTGTAGTGACGGTCAAAATAAAGTTTCTTTCGTAATAGATTCAGGGGCTAGTAACCACTTTGTACAAGAAAGCCTGGAAAAATATATGGTTGACATTGAAAAACTGAAAAAGTGTGTTGAAATCCATATTGCAAATGGGCAAATCTTGAAAGCAGATAAGATTGGAAAGTTGAAATCAAATTGTCAAGGGCAAGTAGTTACCATAGAAGCCCTCATTGTTCCCGGAATAAAACATAACCTGATATCTGCATCAAAAATGACGTCCAAAGGACACAAAATAATTGTAGAAAAAGACAAAACATCAATCATTGGAAAACAATTTGAGTTAATATGTGAAAACAGAAATGGATTGTATCTCTTAATGCTAGATGATATTATAGCACCAAACGAAGAGTGTAATTTATCAGTCGAAGAAATGTGGCATAGACGTTTAGGACATGCAAATAAAGATGTTATGACAAAGCTGGGACTGAAACCATTGAATAAAATATGTTCGTCTTGTGTTGAAGGAAAGGCCACACGATCACCATTTCCAGAAAATGAAAATCACACCAAAAATATTGGATAGCTAGTACATAGCGATATTTGTGTTCCAATCACACCAAACACTTTTGATGATGGCAAATACTTTCAAGTAATCTTGGATGATTTTTCTCATTTCTTAGTTGTAAAAATTTTGAGGTACAAAAATGAAGCAGAAGAGAATCTTAAAGAATATGTACAAGAATTGGAAAGACAGTACAATACGAAAGTAAAAAGATTCAGACTCGACAATGGAAGTGAATTCTCATCTAAAAGTTTTCAAATTTTTTGTAAACAAAAGGGAATTAAGTTGGAGTACACGATGCCTTATAGTCCCCAAGCCAATGGAAAATCCGAAAGGATGAATCGAACACTTTTAAATATGATACGAACAAAAATTGTTGAATCAGGTATACCAAAATTATTATGGGGAGAAGCCCTGAAGTGTTCGGTATATGAACTAAACAGGACACCTACTACAGCACTGGCAAAAAGGCTAACCCCATCAGAAATATGGAATGGCAGGAATGATATCACTAAACTGAGAATTTTCGGCTGTCGAACTTGGTATACTGTGATGCCAAAAGGAAATAAATTAGAACCCAAAGCAAGAAAAGCTGTTATGGTTGGATATTGTGGAGGAGGATATCGATTGTGGTTGATAGATGAAAAGAAGGTTATTAGATCAAGAGATGTCCGTTTCGATGAAAATATAATGGAGTTCAAAATGAAGAGTGAGAATAAAAATGAATATGAAGTAGAAAATCACATTAATAGCTCAGACAAGTTAGAAAATATTAATAAAAATGATGAAAATCTGCAAAGAGAGGTAGAAAATATAGAACTAGAAGGAGAAAATCAAGAACAAGAGGAAGACAGCCTAGAACAAAACGAGAGTGATCAAAGCGAATCTGAAGATATGATACCACCAACACAAATAACAAGATCTGGAAGAAATGTAACAAGACCAAAAAATCTAAGTGATTATGAGATATATGTCGCATATTGTTTACTCTCCGTATCAGAAGAGCCAAAAACTTATGAAGAGGCCATAGAATCACAAGAATGGCAACAGGCAATCGATAGTGAACTAGAATCACATAAAAATCTACAAACATGGACACCAACTGAGTTACCAGAAGGACAAGTAGCCATTGACACACGTTGGATATTTAAAATTAAAAACGATGGTCAAAAGAAAGCTCGATTAGTGGCAAAAGGCTTCCAAGTGCCTAATGAAGGTGAAGAATTCAGTTACTCACCTGTATGTAGACTTCCCACGATTAGAATTTTATTGTCAGTTTCTGTGCAAAATAATTGGACTTTGAGACAAATAGATGTACCGACAGCTTTCTTAAACGGCTTATTAGATAATGAAGTGTTCATCAAGAAACCACAAGGATTAAAGTGCAAATCACAATATTTAAAATTGAATAGAGCCCTATATGGTTCAAGAAATGCTCCGAAATGCTGGAACATTAAATTTTCTGAAGTTATGTTAAAACTACAGTTTAGAAGGTCAGTTATGACTATTGCCTTTACTGCAAAGAAGATTTGTATCTAGTACTTTTTGTTGATGATGCCTTGATTACCGGACCAGACTCTAAAGTGGAAAAATTAGTACAGGACTTATATCGCGAGTTCAAAGTGAAAAACATTAGTGAAGTGAGTTCATTCTTAGGAATGGGGATAACAAAAACTGAAAATGGACTGAAAATAAGTCAGTCAAAGATGATTACAAGATTGCTAGGAGAATTTAATATGACAGAGTGTCGTTCAATTGAAACTCCAATGGAAAAACATTTTCAAGTTAATAAAGATGAACCAGTTTTAGAAAGTGTTCCGTACAGAAAACTCATCTGTTGTCTAATGTATTTGTCTATAGTGAGCAGACCAGACATCACATATAGTGTACCTATCTTTTCTAAGCCGATATCTAGACCATCCAACAATGCAACTTTGGAAGGCTGGTCAGAGAATTTTGAGGTACCTAAGTACTACAAAAGAACATTGTTTAATATATACAAAAGGAGACAGTGGTTTAGAAGGAGTTTGTGATGCTGATTGGGGTGGTGACAAACAGACTAGGAAAAGCATAAGTGGATTTGTTAGTTTTCATGCTGGAAATACAATTGCTTGGCACTCCAGAAAGCAGAACTGTGTAGCCTTATCATCAATGGAGGCTGAATATGTGTCAGCAGGTGTTGCAGCACAAGAACTCGTCAATCTAAAGGGTATTTTGTCGGAATTTGGTGAGTCCGACCCAACTACTCTGAAGCTGGACAATCTTGGTGCTATTTCGTTGGTTAAAAATTTCGAAAACTCTAAACGTAGCAAACACATTGAAATTAAGTATCATTTCATCAAAGATTTGTGCCTTAAGAAACAAATTGTTCTTAAATATGTGTGCTCAACTGATAATTGCTCAGATATTTTCACTAAAGCATTAGGCAAAGAAAAATTTCAGAAATTCATAAAGAGTTTAATGAGTGAATAGAAGACTTTCCTTTCTGTACAATTTAAATGTATAGTTAATCACATTTTAATTTAGAGGGTGTGTTAAATTTGTTATATACTCTATTGTGTATTGACCTTTAAACTATACTCCTCTGTATTACCGACATCTCTTTCCTGTTTATTTCATACCTTTCATCGAATTTAGCATGCTGCAAATTATATTCAACGAATTTGAAAATTGAAGTTCTGAAATAAATCTGTTTATCACAATTATTGCTGTTTACATGTTACTCTTCATTATGAATTCGAAATACTTACATGAAACTCTGGAACAGTCTGAACGAGTAACAGGCTAGTTACACTGTTAGCCACAATTAAAACTTACAAAATCATACCTATGAATTCATTATAGAATTAAAAATTTGAAGTGTTTGTGACACATAAGAGAGTCAAAAAGTGAAGCGCATTTTCAAATAAGTACCAGTTCATTCAGTTTCACATTGTAACGTTAAATGATCTTGATGTGCATTTGATTTAGCAGTATAAATAGAATCTCACATTGGGCTAGTTTCGAGTCACATTTTGCATCACAATTTGATGTCTCGAAATGACCAACGAGGCACCGAATAGATGTTTTCGCGATAGTAATGGAAGTCACTTTTCGATTCACTGATGTGATCTGAAACATGAAAGTGAAGCCCACTACCATCTCTGAGATCATTTTGTGTTAACTGGGCATAACATTCGATTGTCAGATATTTTTCACGATTTTTAGAGATTTTTCCGATTTTAATTTCACGAGTTAGTTTTCCAACTTTTCGAGAGAAGGGGGGCATCTCCCCCCCCCCTACTTATTTTTTTCGTTGTTATTTCTGACGTCCAAATCCGTCAATAAAACTTCCGAAACCCTACGCGTTATCTATCTAACTTTCGGGGGGCAGGGGGGACAATTTCTTCGACTTTAATGTTTTGTCATCGGAACTGAACCAACACGAAAAATTTCAATTCCATAGAATAAGAGGAAGTGGTTCTAATTCAGCTTGTAAGATTTGTACCCATCTAACACACAGAGCAAGTTAAATAAAAGCTTTCAATAAAAACAGAAAATAATATGGTAACATCACCTTCATAACTTGAAACCAATCATCGGTTGTCATCAAGAACGTTGGACATCTTCCCCCAAACATTAGTCAAGAGAAATCACCCTGAAAATATCTATGTGAATTCGAAAACTGACTGAGACCTAACAAGACAAAAACAATGAAATGCCAAACACCACGAAAGTTCGCTACTTTGCTCTCTCGTTTACATGCAAATTGCAAGTGGCAGGTGGAACGGACACTAAGCCAATCAAAAACACGAAATAATGTCCATTCATTATTCACTTTACGCGATTACTACGACCCTTTCCATCTCATTCGTTTGTGTCCTTTTTGGGGGCAATCGTGCTGGCGCCATCTACTAATAAACCCCATCGTCATCCAATAATAATCCCATGAGGTTGACTGACTATACTTCTTTAGACAATGCAATGACTCTACTATGGTCGTCACCTGAGTCATCTATACTATTTTACTGGAAACATTGAAAATGTATCCAGTAATGTGGCGCCGTCTTCGGATGGCACGCAAAACTATACTTCTGTCTCGTTTTAAAATAGAACGCCAGTTTTCATTCACTTCATTCAGTAATGTGCAGAATATTGTCATTGGTGAGATGTTTAGCAGAATAATAGACGAGTCAAAGTTTGCATTCGGATGTTTCGAATATCAGATGATGATCAGTGGTAATTTTATATTGCTGCAATTAATGAAACACGTAATGTAGCAATATTCTTACGATATTCTATCGCAGTTGATATGTTTTGAAAACACATGAAGAATATTCATTAGTGCTTGAAGGTACCTAATAAGTAGGTAAATAATAATATATCAGTATTATTCGTACAAGCTTTTGTTTAGTTTCACTCACACGTAACAGGTGTGGTAGGTATCTACTGATGTCTATAACGGGGTCAGAACTTCAGTGGAAATTTTGAGCCAATTCCACTGATCCAATCATCTTTAAATTTGGCAGGTGCCCATTGAATTCATTCAGGTTCGTTACGACATTCACAAGGGAGAAAAACAAGATAGCTAACAGTTTTTGTGATTTATTGTCCAACTATTCATAATTCGAATATCGAGTGGAGAAGAGAAAAAAGTCCTAATTTACGAACTTTTGTATCATATATAAATAACTATTTCATCTTCTTTATATGAGTTTTCTGTGCATATTGGTCATGAAGTCATAAAGTTTAATTTTTGATAAGGATATCCACTTATAGAGGTTATTTCGAACGATCGACTGAAACTTCAAATTCAGTCTCAGATAATGCCATTATCTCAGTGCCTATAATTTCGAAAGAAAACCCTTATGAGGTTTTACAACTTTGACTTTATGGTAAATAAATAAACTTGAGAAAAACATTTTAGAGAAAAGCTTGTCGCGAGAAGTATATATGTAATTCTTATAGTAAATTAAAATCAAAATTACCTCAAGATATATTCACACGACAAGCTTTTATATCATTTAAAATTTTATAATGCAACAAAATTGTGGGTTTTTCGCTTTAGTGCATTTAAATAAAAGCTTTTATCTGAAAAGGTTTCTTAAGTTTGTTTATTTATTTCTTTTTTAGTTTTCTGTGAATATGTTTCTTAGTCTGTTCATTTCAATCAATGCGCCATTGTTGCACGGTCGCTTGCTTGTTAATTTACCGTTAGAAATTTTTCCAAATTTCTACGTGTTCTCTAAATAGCTTTAGAGGGGAGCAGAGGGGTAAATTTTTTTTGAACCGTTTTATTCATTGGCCAGATAATTTTCACTATTTTTACGGATTTTTTTCATTACTATTCCGCGAGTTTTCCTATTTTTTTTTGTGACAGGAAAGGAGGGCGTGCCCCCCGATCTATTTTTGTTTTCATCATTATTTTCCATGTCCGAAACTGTTGAAACATTTTCCAAATTCCATTGCGTTCTCTATCTAGCTTTTTGGGGGAAAAGGAGGGGCGAAATTTTCTAAACTATAATTTCCGACGGTCAGATATTTTTCACTATTTTTACAGATTTTTCCGATTATAATTTCGCGTGTTTTCCATTTTTTTTTTTTCGAAAAAAGGGGGAGGCGAGTACCCCCTACTTATTTTTTTCTTGCTGTAATCTTTGACGTCCAAATCCGTCAAGAAAACGTCTGAAAACCTACGCGTTCTCTATCTAGCTTTTGGAGGACGGGAAGGGGGACAATCTCTTTTTATAAACCATAACATTCGACTGTCAGATATTTTTCACGATTTTTACAGATTTTTCCAATTTTAATTTCACGAGTTAGTTTTCCAACTTTTCGAGAGAAGGGGGGGGGGCAGCTCCCCCTACTAATTTTTTTTGCTGTTATTTATGACATCCAAATCCGTCAATAAAACTTCCGAAATCCTACGCGTTCTCTATCTAACTTTTGGGGGGCAGGGGGGACAATTTCTTCGACTTCAATGTTTTGTCATCGGAACTGAACCAACACGTAAAATTTCAATTCTATAGGATAAGGGGAAGTGGTTCTAAGTCAGCTTGCAAGATTTGTTCCCATCTAACACACACAGAGCTAGTTAAATAACAGCTTTCAATAAAAACAGAAAATAATATGGTACCTAACTGTCGGAAATGGCATTATCACCTTCATAACTTGAAATCAATCATCGGTTGTCATCATGAACGTTGGACATCTTCCCCCAAACATTAGTCAAGAGAAATCACCCTGAAAATATCTATGTGAATTCGAAAACTGACTGAGACCTAACAAGACAAAAACAATGAAATGCCAAACACTACGAAAGTTCGCTACTTTGCTCTCTCGTTTACATGCAAATTGCAAATGGCAGGTGGAACGGACACTGAGCCAATCAAAAACACGATTCATTATTCACTTTACGCGATTACTACTACACTTTCCATCTCATTCGTTTGTCTCCTTTTTGGGGGCTACCGTGCTGGCGCCATCTATAAACTCCATCGACATCCAATAATAATCCCATAAGATTGACTAACTATACTTCTTCAGACAATGGTTATAATGGTTATACTGACGCATCGAGGCCTTGGGTCGTTTCCGAGGTCCATTGCTGACAGCACAAACAGCACACTTTCTGCACCAGTCATTGACTTGGCAATTGACCCAGTAAAACCATTGCCTTACTTTCTGCAGGGTCTTCGTCACACCCAGATGTCCTCCAGCAACTCCATCATGGATCTCTCGGAGTTCTTCCTGTCTTCTGTTCTTGGGCACCACTATCTGACGTCTATCCTCCCCACCATCTTCGGACTCCAATACACGTTTCACGACCCCATTGTCCAGGGTAAGGGAGTTCCATTGGGCCCAGTAGGATTTGACTGCTGGGGAATATCTTGCGATTTCCTGCCATGTCGGTCTTTGATTACTCTTTTTCCAACCGATGTTTAAACCAAGATCTGGATCTCTTTCTTGGTCTTTCTGGACCTCGTTGTCATTCCAGTTGTTGTCAACTGCCGTGGTTCTACAAATCGCTGCTTCCTTCTCTTCTGCTCGTCGGCAGTGTGAGCAGTCGTCTGGGCATGGTCTCCTTGACAGGGCATCTGCGTTCTTGTGGCCACTTCCTGCTCGATGTTCGATCTCGAAGTCGAATTCTTGAAGTCTTTCGATCCAACGTGCTACTTGGCCATCGGGATTTTTGAACTGTAGAAGACATTTAAGGGCTGCGTGGTCGGTCCTTAACAGGAATCTTCTCCCGTACACGTATTTGTAAAAGTGTTCTACTCCCTTGACAACAGCCAACAGTTCTCGTTTGGTGACGTAGAGTAGTTACGCTCCGGTTTACTGAGAGTTTTACTGAAGTATCCGATGACCTTCTCTTGCCCATCCTGGATCTGGGACAAGACAGCTCCAAGTCCTACGTTGCTGGCGTCCGTGTCCAAAATGAATGTTCCACTCGGAAGGGGATAACTCAGAATCGGTGCGTTGATCAATGCCCCCTTCAGCTTCCTGAACGAGTCTTGACATTCTTCGGACCACTGAAACTTTGTTTGTCCTTCCGTGAGCCTGGTCAGTGGTTTAGCGATGTTGGCAAACCCCAGCACATATCGGCGATAGTATGTGCACAAACCAAGGAAACCACGTAGTTGGTGTATGTCTCTCGGAATAGGCCACTCCTTCACTGATCTGATCTTCTCGTCATCCACTGCTACTCCGTGCCCAGAGACAGCATGGCCAAGGTAACGTACTTCTTTTTGGAACAGGTGGCATTTCTTGGGGCTCAGCTTCAATCCAGAATTTCTCAGTCGCAGGAATACCTCCTCCAGGTTCTTAACGTGGTCTTCGAACGATTTGCCAACTACAATAATGTCATCGAGATATACCAGAAACGTCCTCCATGAAATTCCTTTCAGAACCGTCTCCATTAATCTCTCGAATGTGGCTGGAGCATTACATAGCCCGAATGGCATAACGGTGAAATGCCACAGTCCTGAGCCGATGGTGAAGGCTGTATTTTCTCTATCTTTTGGAGCCAGTTCTACCTGCCAGTATCCACTCTTCAGATCAAGGGTCGAGAAAATCGTGGAGCCGGCCAACGTGTCTAGGGTGTCGTCTATTCTCGGAAGAGGGTAACTGTCTTTCTTCGTCACATTGTTCAGTAGACGATAGTCTACGCAAAAGCGTGTTGATCCATCTTTCTTCTTCACCAGCACGACTGGAGAGGACCATGGACTGTCGGATGGTTCAATAACTCCATCTTTCCCCATATCACTGACTATTTTGTCAGCCTCTTCCTTCTTGGCAAGAGGAAGTCTTCTAGCTGATTGTCGGAATGGTCGGGCATCCCCAGTATCAATTTTATGTTGAACTTCATTCGTTCGACCCCCTTTTCCTTGTCCGGTATCGAAGATGTCTTGGTACTTCTTGACTAATTCTCTCAATCTGTGCTGTTGAGCTGGTTTAATGCCCTTGGAAGAGATGGTAACCTATTTTTCCAGTTCCGCTTTCAGGTTGTTGTCTTAACTAACAGTACCGTGTACACTCATGATCACAGAGGAAATTGACGAGCAGTGCCCCAAAACAGTTCCTTTCTTCAAGGTAACTGGGTAATAATTGACAGTCATTACCCTTACTGGCACAAATTTATCAGCACGCAACAAAGTCTTGCCTAGTGCAATCCCTCGTCCAATTTTCTCATCATGAAGCTTGGGCTCGAACATCACCACGCTTCCATCGCTCGCACCCCGTCCAAGCGAGCCTCCAGTATGGTCTCAGCCCTCTCGGGTATACTTACATATCTTCAGTCAGCAGAACACGAATCATCTCTTCACTTCTTCCATGTAGCACCAACTCTTCTCCGTTCACACGTAGGACGCCATCTTTAAAGTTCAATTCAAACCCTCTGGAATTCATGATGTCCATTCCAATAATTGCATCGTCCTCAATGTCAGCTAATAATGCTGCCTAGAATCAGTTCAATCGGTAGCTCACCATGTACAGTGGAAGGCTCTCCTGTTACTGTGCGTAGCTTCCAGGATGATGGTTCCATTCTTTCTGGTGTTTTAATAAAAGCAGGTCCAAGGATTGTCCTAGTCGCACCTGTATCTAGCAGCGTGGTGCAAGGCTCGTTGTTGATGAGACCGACTACAAAGACACCATTGTTTTGACGTTGCAGGATAGCGACATATGCATTGTTAGCGGGGGCTTGCTGGATACAGGTCGACGATTGCCCCTCCAAATCGACCTTCTTTAGTTTTCCTGCATCGGTGCCGATTCTGTGAATGTTGGACATTTGTTACGCACATGTCCAATTTTGCCACAATTCCAGATTTTATCTGTCTTCTCTCAGGCAACATTTCCTTCACCACCATCCTTATGGCAGCTTCCAGGTTAGCAGGCTCCTGTGGGTCTTCTTCAATAACTCGGATTTACTTTGGCTTCTGCAGGATTGCTTCGCCGACTCAAATTCCAAAGCGCGTGCCAGTGCATCCACGAGATATGTTGGACGAACTAGTGTCAATGCTTGTCTGGTTTCCTGGTCACGAAGTCCATCTAGGAATGCCTGAACTGCTAGTCGCTCGATTACCTTTTCCGGTGTGGCTGGGTATGCAAGGCAAACCAAGCGTGCAATGTCTGCTTCAAACTCCTGTAGGGACTCGCTTGATTTCTGGCAGCGATTTTTGAGCTGTGAGTGGTATACATGTTCTAGATGGGTCTGTCCATACCATAATTCGAGATGTTTTTAATCAGCTGCTCGTAGTCCTCTTGTTCTTGTGCCGTGAGGGTTTGTAAGATATTTGTTGCTTCTCCACGCAACGCCAGTGTTAATGCTACAGCTCTTTATCCTGCATTCCATCCATTCGCCTTTGCTGCAGCTTCAAACTGTCGGTGGTAAAATTTGCCCATGGTGTTTTTCCATCAAACTGAGTTGGTTTCATGGAGATCTTTCCTGTTTCCGTACTGATCTTTACATCTTTCAGACCCTTTTGAACATCATCCAAGTTCAAACTCAGTTCCGACATTGAATTTTCATTGACAGATTCTGTGTTGTGGGTAGTGTCAGTCTGGCTTTCCATCTTACTGATTTTCTCCTTTATTTTGTTGATTTCCGTCTCGAGTCCGCTATTGATTTCGTCACTGATTGTTTCCTTCAATTTTCCTATCTCTTCCTCAATTTCATCTTTGATGCCGCCTCTGATTTCATAACTGATGGTTTCTTTCAATTTCCCCATCTCTTGCTCAATTCCATCTTTGATTTTCTCCATCTCTGTCTCGACAGTCCCCATTCTTTCTTCTAATCGATTCGCTACGCCACAAACTTCATCTTTCATATTCTTAGAGTTTTCTAGAAGCTCCTCCCTCAAACCCTTTGAATTTTCTAGAATCTCTTCTCTCAAATTCCTCGAACTTTCTTGAAATTCTTCTTTCAGACTCTTCGAATTTTCCAGTAGTTTTTCTTCGAGGCTCTTGAATTTTGTTGCAGCTCTTCTTTCATTGATTTGGAATTTTCGTAGAGTTTGTTCATTATGGAACCCAAATCAATTCCAGAAACTTCGAATAAAAATGTTTCTGGATCCTCGTCCTCCTGGATTAATCCCTCAGAAAGTCTTACCTGAAGCACGGCCTTTTTACCACTAGTATCAAGTTCCCTCTCCTCCAGTTGTCGCTTCAATTCCGCAACCTTCAAATCGACCAGGCGAACTTTCCTCGAACACATTTTGTCTTCGTCTGTCTCACAGTCTATTTCACGAGCCACCAGTCTATTATTATTATGGTCTATTTCACACAGTTTATTCCATGGTCACCAGTCTATTATTATTATTATTGTCTATTTCACACGCCAGAAGTGTATCAGTTTATACTACGTTAATGCACACAACTGTCACTTCACGAAAAATGTTTATCAGTCTCCGACTGACTGCGAGGTTCTGCTTTTTATATTCACCGATCATTTTCCTAGGATGCTCTCGATATTTCTACGGGAACGTTCTCCGATTAGACCATATTCTTCGCGAAGCGAAGCGCATCGGGGAATAATTGACGGTCGGGTGCTGGCTACGTAAGAGTTCAGGTCCGGCATCGCCCGCAGCTTCGCCACAATATCATTGCTACTCTGATTTACTTATGTCAATAGGTAACTTGCTGGAAGTATAAGTATTTATTTGCCTCAGCTTAAGAGTAAAGAGATCACTTTTTTTTCTATACTGTATGTTTGATTGTAGACATGAAAATTTAGAGGTTCTGGGTTTGTACTGACTGGACCCAAAAATGGGGAAAAGAAAAGAAATCCGTTCAGGAAATTTATGCCCCCAAACCTTTCAAAGAATTCTGTAATCCAAACATCAAAAAGAAATTTGAATTTACCACGACAGACGATGTAGATAAAGCCAATTTCAAACTCCTTTTATCAGGCAGGTATTGTACATTGTTTTTCAACAACAAACATAGACATGTTTTGTAGGTGTGGGAGACTCTTCTCTTTCAAAATTTATTGGACGTTCAATGGAGACAGAAAGAAGCTCAAATGTCGAAAAAGCTGAAGAATCTCTGAGATTTGTTAGGTTGCATTATTCAATTTTTCAAATTTATACCGGACATTGCAACTGCAAGCAAAGAATTCTCCATTTCTTATTTTTTTATCTCATTCTTCTGCTCTTCATTTTCTTTGCAGGGGTCATGAGAAGATTTTATCGAAGATATTATTACAAAAAATTGGGAACAGTGAGTTCTTGAAAAGAATCGAAGAAGATGTGGAAGTGCCATCACTGGATGACTGTTGTCAACAACTTTTGGAGGACCTCAAGAACACCAATATATTGGAATTAGCTTCTCGTCATCCTCAAGGATCTGCCGAATGGATAAAAGAGAGGCAGCTCAGATAACAGGTGTTTAGATTTCAAAATGAGTAAAAATTGCACTTTATTAACCCTTAACAATTTGACTGCCGATGTATTTTTATAATATTTCCAGCAACACAGATGAAAACATCCACCAGCATCTAAATAACAGCATTGTGGGTCAATTAAGAGTCAGCGGCCTTAGGCGATTGAGTTCCACTGGTTGTTGAAAGAGACAGTGTTAGTCAATGGGTTTGAATGATTTTTTCAGGTTCTACTCGTTATGAAATCTACACGTATGGAAGGAGCAACAGAAGTGTTGATTGGGAAACCAAATCTGTCAATTTTTTTTTTCCCTAAAGGCTTTACAAATAAATATGTTAGACATGGGTTGAAATTTGAAAAAGAGCCCTTCCAATATGGAAGTACTTACTCCTTCCCTTATAGTTTCAAATTTATTTCCTTGGTTTCTCACCAGATGGTATTATTTTTGAAGGAGATGATCCAGTTGCCTTATTGGAAATAAAATGTCCATATACTGGTAAAAAATACAATTTATAATGAATTATTTTTGAAAATATATTTTTGGAATTTCAGGAAAAGAACATGATCCAAATGATATTTTGAAAACCTGCAAGTTTTTAGAAGTGGCAGAATCAGTAACTCTGAAAACAAGGCACCCGTACTATGGGAAGGTTCAGCTGGGTATGGCATTGCTGAATTTGCCAAAAACTCATTTAATTATTTATTCTCCGTTTTCAAAATCCTACGTAAATATAGTTGTTTATTTTGATAGGGGTTTTGCAGAAGATTTAACTAAAAATATCAGTCAGAAGTACTTCAGTTGCATGCTCCATTATTATTGTTTAAATAAATTATGAATAAAAATGCAACAAGTATAAAATGTGTGCAGTTTCCTAATATATTGGCCACATTAATTCCAACTGTCCCAACAATTTCTCTGAGGCTTTTCAGTATATTGCTGCAGTCACTGAACATTGAGTTTTGCGAATTATCAATGATGGGTGTGAGGTATTGAAAAACCACTCTCTCAACATGACGGACGGTTAGAATAGAATTGAGTAAGGGCACTCAATATATTATGAAACAACATATTTACCTGTAAAATGTTTCTGGATGTTTTACAACATTACTTTTGCTATAAGAATATTTGATTTAGTGTACTTTTTTTGTGGAGGCGAAGAAAACCCTTTATGGGGAGTCTGCTCATCAGGCATACTCACTAAAAACTTCACCCCCCTTTGAGCCAATCTGACTGTTGCCCTAGTGACACATAGGATTTTTTGCCAGTTATGTTTTACCTCTGTGAAATTCAATCACAGTACCTGTTCCAATATTTTTGTGCCTTGTACAAGTAATTTATTGGATGAGGACCAAAGATTAACTGTCTTTTGCATTTCAATGCCCTGTACCTGCACAGTATGGGTTACTATTTCTGCATCCTTACTTCACAATCTGCATACTACACAATCTGCATTATACAGTCTCGTCTTATTTAGGTACACTGTTACAACTCTCCCTATCAAGTGCCAAAAAATCTGCCGTTCTTCAGAAAATACAGTACATTGATGTACTTTTTTTCTTGTTTTTTGTCTGCTTTTTTTCCTTGTGTTTTCCAGAATCCAGTCTTCCACAGATCTTCGTGCCATATGTTCTGGAACTTCTGTAGTCTGTTCAGGATCGTTTTCCGACAATAGGTTTGTAAGGTTTCTCATTGCCAACGCAGACCATTGAAGCACTTTTCCCTTGTTTGTCTTCTGAGATTTTTTCCTAGTGTTTTTCCAGAATCCAGTCTTCCACAGATATTCGTGCCATATCTTTATTTTGTAGTCTGTTCTGGATCGTTTTCCGACACTAAGTTAATTAGCTTTTTGCCTGCAATTCCCTGACAACCTGGCACCCAGATCAGTTCAACGCGGCTCTGAGGTCCCAGTAGTCCATCAAAGACCAGATTCCACAAGAATGGATGAGAAAGAGCCCCCTGATCACTACAGTTTCCTCCATTATCGTAGCGCGAATCATCCTATTCCTCATCCAGGCCACGTACAAAACATTAGACTTTTTTTTGTTCAAACGACATAGACTCTTTAGTCTTACGGACTTCGCACCATTTCTTGTCCATTTTCTCAGGTTTTGTTTGACACCCAGGAAAGGGACCCCGAAGAGTTCCTTTATTGTTTCCTGCTCTGTACCTGTGTACCTGTTTTGAGCAGTTTTTTAGAGAGTTTATTACTTTTAGACAGTATTTTTTGGAGTCTGGCGCACTCGTGAGTGCTTTTAATCTCCTCACAGTGCTTCTTCCATTAGTGTCTCTTAGCTTTTTTCAGTACACTTTTGTAAGTGTTAAAATCTTTTCTGGTTTGGCCCCTCAATCTCGTACATCCCTGATGGATTTTCATTTGATGAGAAGGTACTTTTTTTTGAACTTGTTCAAATTTGAATGATGCCTAATTCAACAAACGAATCACTTTCTGACTGCTTCTTATAGTTTGCAGGATTATTTTACTAAAAACTTTAAATAAATGAAATTTCTCTATCATCTATTTCAACTTTAAACTACTTTCCCAAGATTTATTGGTACTTTGATGACAAAATATTTAGTGATTATTCAATCTTTACAACTTCATACTATTTATACTAATATTGTTTGTTTTATGTATAACTGTAAATTTTGTTTGGTATATTCTTTTTGACGTTATATGTTATATATTTTGATAAAAATGTTTGTTTGTATTTTTGCACATTTTTTATTTTAAATCTATTATTCTTATGTTTTTCTTCACAATGGCTCTATCAATAAAAGGTTTTTATTGGTCATATATTTTCATTTCATTTGGATGCAAATGTGTTTTTTGAATCAATCAAATAAGCTCTACCCCCTCTCTTTTCTCTCCCCATATACAGTGATCGCCAAAAAGTATGTACCATCAGATGGGAAAAAAGTTCATAAGTAGAGTATTGGAAAAACATTTCTGGGGAAAAGTTTGAAAACACATACCATGAAGATTCCAAAAGTGGGGTAAGATGACAATATATCGAAAAAAGTAAAATGAAAAATTTGCTTGGAATTTAATTTTACCAAATTTCGAGTAACAAATCGATAAAATTGCAAAATTGCATTTTTTTTTAATAATATCCGATCTCTTTAAAAAAATCATAACTTTTTCTTCTGAATGGCTTGACTATATTGAAACATTTGTATTTCGATGATAATGACAAAACTTTTGCATTTTCTCCGCCAGAACCCTTGCTGTTACATTGGTTCGTATCTAACTGCAGTTGTATCAGAATTCCAAGACTGTTCTGATGATATGGCAATCTAGAAATAATATATTTCCTGAATATAATCAAGTTTTAATGATAATCGTTCATGATCGTTTCACTTCGCACATAAGCTTGAAAAAAGTGAGTCAAATTAAAGTGTCTCGAAGTTTATGTGCAAAGTGAAATGCTCACGCACAATTATCATCAAAACTTGATTATAATCAGGAAACATGATGTTTCTAGATTGCCATATCATCACAATGGTCTTGGAATTCTGATATAATTGATGAAATTGCCCAACTTTTTTGAATTTTTGTGTGCCAGTGTTTTGGATATATAAGGATGAGTTGAAACCCTCAGATATTATCGCAACCGTAAGCATCAATTTTGTTTCAGACTCGTTGGTCACCATCAGTTAGTAGGTACCGTGTGGCCGTGTGTATATATTTCATACCTGATAACTCCAATTTGGGAGAGAAAAACAAATAGAATTCAGAAAATATATTCCAATCAACAAGTGAAAATTACAGAACAAAAGTGAACAAGTAATAATAAAAGTTTTGACAGTCATTGATAAAATATGAAATATTAGTATAGGAGGCTAGGCTGCACGTTTTTATTATTTAAAAAAATCTACCAATTTTGACTGAAATAGAGAAATCCACAAAGAAAATAATCTGTATTTTTTTCAAGAAAACCTATTTTTCAACGTTGATAAAAGACCTATCTTGGTTGATCCAATATAATAGTTTACTTTTAAAAAGAGACAAAAGTACCTAAGTATATATAATTTATATAGCAGTCGGGATTATTACAGAAATATCACACATATATCATTGGTATATAGATTAAGTAGTTAAAAATATAAACATGTCAGAGATTTCAGTGAAACGTATGATTAAAAGCACAGTAAACATATGAAAGACACATTGCAAATTATTAACATACTATAAAGGACATTTGAAACAATTGAGGGGGGGATTATTGAAAAAGATAAAGAGTATTGCAGTGAAAGGTAGTGCATTAGAATGAATCAATAATATAAAAATAAACAGAAAATGAAAATCAACAATGAATAAGATGTCTCTTGAAAAAGAAAATTACATAGGGTTTTCATAGGGTAGTGTCTTAGGCCTAATGTTATTATTTATGTTGGTGACAGTAAATACAGCTGGACCTAGTTCCATTGTCTACTGATGATACCCTCAAATATTTTACATGTTTCGATAATGAAGAGTTGGTAAGAACACCCAATACTACTTAAGTAATTACAGAAAAAAACAACTTTATGAGAATTAGCAACAGATGTTGTTCTGCGACACTTGGCTAAATATTACTGTAACGAGTCAATTGAATGGTAAAAAAGTTTGAATTTTTAGGAGAAAGTATAGACAGTTCAAACTTAATGAACATGCAAACAATTCAATTAAAATAATTTCAAATAAAATAAGCTACTTGTATAGATGTTCCACTTTTCTGACAAGACGGCCTGAAACACTAATTTACCCCATTTTACATATTGTCCCTCGATAACCTGTCCCATTAAAACAAATTTTCCCAATTTACAAAATTTCAAACCGAGCAATTAAAATAATGAAGTAAATGCAGTGGTTGTCAATAAATGACTTCTTTTATCAAGATGAAATCAGATACTACTTCAAGTTATTTGAGAAATATTGTTAATTACAATTCTGATGGGCATATCTGCAATAAAAGATCTTAAAATTATTTCCAAGGTGGCAAAGAGACAGACAAAAACGTCTGAAATTTGCAGTTTTTGAACATTTACCTCAACATATGAATATGAAAAGAATGGAATCTAGTTGTGGTATTTATCCACTTTCACCCAGTACAAATAATGTATGTATGACAGTGTCATTATTCAGACTTAAATGTAAATGTCATTAGTTGTATTTTCCCAGTCAACACACGGACATTCGATGGATATCCACTGGACATTCATTTTGGACATTTGGGATATCCAGTTGATATCCGGTGGATATTTTATGGACGTCCTGTGGATGTTCCGAGTGGAACAAGCTGTACTTCCATGAGATATCCTTCTGGGATATCCATGAGATATCCTTCTGGGATATCCATAGGATATCGTTCAGGAATATTCATGGAATATTTTTCACGGATATTCTTAATATGTTGTTCAGGGACATCTACAAGATATCCACAAGGATATCCATAAGATATTGTTCACAGATATCCAAAAGAAATCTTTTAGGGATTTTTTTAAATAAATCAAATTACAATTATGACAAAACAATAGTAATTTCAATTAAATAAAAACGAGAGGATAAAAAAATGTATTTATACTCTAATTGATGAAATAACAAATTATGATATTAAAATAATAAAAAATGTGAATATATTATATTGTAATAATAAAATATTCTTTTTGAAACCAAAAATAAATTAAAAACAGGCCACTCAAAGAATGACAATCTCGGTTTCTTCTTGGGGTTTTTCCTGTTTTTTCGAAGCTAGCAGATGTCTTTCTTTGGCCATTTGTAGCCAACTTTAATTAATTGAGTAAATACTAATCCTATACCACATAAGTGAAGAAAATTCAAACCGGTATAAGGAATTAATTTTCTAAAGATTGGGAATAAAATCAAATTCTATTGAAGAATTTACTATGTGTATTCTTCATTATAGGCAGAACTTTATATGAAATATATTCTCATTACCTAGTAAAAGTTCAGCCAATTTGAGTTCAACAAAAACTCTTTTTTTGCCCCATACCAGCTATATTCCGATGCAAAATCATTTGTTATATTGGAAGAAAGAGAACGTTTTATAAAATCTTATAATGATGAACCCCCAATTGTTGAAACTTCATCGACCTGAAGAAGATATTTTTGTTAAAAAGATAGGAAAAACATTATTCACTCACAACAGCTCTGAATTTCTCCCTGTTGACCAAATACTCCACCACTTGTTTGATTTTGTCAAGGAATCAATGTGGAAATGATCAAATTCTACAAATATCGATACATGGTGCAGTTATATTATTCATCTTATCTGTTCACATGTTTCATATATATCTGTTAGCCACTGTATTAGTTTCATGAAAAGTATTTTCTGTAACTGAATTGAATACGAATCCATTATCCAAAAGAGGCAATAGATTAAGTAGTTAAAAATATAAACATGTCAGAGATTTCAGTGAAACGTATGATTAAAAGCACAGTAAACATATGAAAGACACATTGCAAATTATTAACATACTATAAAGAACATTTGAAACAATTGACAAATTACAATTATTATTAGTTTCATGAAAAGTATTTTCTGTAACTGAATTGAATACGAATCCATTATCCAAAAGAGGCAAAACCTCGTCTGCAGAACTATCAAATTCTGTAACAAGACTTGATGAATAATCAGAATTATTATTTTAATACATTATTTCATGATCATCAGGAATGCATGATGTTGAAGTCGACCATTGACGAGATGGAACATGCGTCATTAGTGAAGTTTGTAGACTGTTTAGCTAATACTCGTTCGGATTCCAATTTTTATTCTTTATAATTTGATATTTCTTGATGTTATCCATTTTCTCTCACCTAATTGGCACAAATGCATTGATTGAAAATGGTTTAAATATTAAATTTCTACCACTTACCAACAAAATGTATTTGAAGGAATCAAAAAACCCAAAATCCTCAAAATCCACGTGAATTAAACCGGAAATCAGAGACATATGTAATGGAAAACCAGTAAAACCACAAAAGTAAGCAAGTAAGGTTAAGTTTCTCTTTCGCACGAATCGCACAGCCAGCAATCACAGAACTGACGACAAATAAACTGCACGATATACGCGCTCTGTGATTGGTCACTGTCATGGCGGTAAGTTTGAATGACAAGACAAGAAGAAGGCAAACTGAGTTAAAAATGAGTGAATCACCAGTCAACCTAACCTTAACCTGACTAATCTTACGTAGATAGAATGTTAACGATTTATCGAATATTCGTCCAAAATTGTTAATAACAGCAGCGTTGGTCGGAGCTCTCATTTAGTGCTTTTTAGTAGAGGACTTAAGAATGCGAAACATCCATTATTTTATATTTGCTTCGTATAGTTTATGTCCATCTGTAAAATATCTTCCAACGGTCCAGGGAAAAGATTATTTTCATAAAGATACAATTTGTGTACGTTGAAGACAGAAAAAAACATCGATATCCAAAATTCAGCTCGACATTTCCCAGATAACACATGGACATTCAATGGATATCCACTGGACATCTGTTATGGATATGCTGGATGTACTATGGACGTCAGGAAATATCCAAAGGATATACTATGGACGTTCAATGGATGTTCGGGGGGTTCCAACCTGTACATCCCTAAGATATCCTTCAAGGATATCCATAAGATATTCCTGAACTATATCCATAGGATATCCATCCCAGTTAACACAAACATCCTTGAGATGTCGAATTCATATCACTAAATATTACGAAAGTGAAACACAATAATACGTCGCTGTCACCTACATGCAAGGTTCTCCAAATAAAGTTAATGTTCACAAATCTCATCACATTTCAGTTGATGTGAGATGAATGTGCACGTCAATTTGTGAATCTCTCTGACTTATCGAGCACATTCTTAACCGAATCAAAAATGTCGGTGGTTTAGAATTTTGATTTTATGTCTCAAAGACGTACAAGTAATTCGCATTAATTCAAATCAGTTTGTGCATCTATCTAACCTCTCAGATACATTTATTTCTGACAAGAAAATTTCAATCTACAATAACAATTGTTTGTTTGCTCGTTTGGTGACGTGACGTATTATAGTGACCGGCGCTCCGGCGAAATGAAATGAACTATTTGGCAAGATGGCCGCTGAGGAAGTGTTGTCTTTGTGTATAGGTGCCGGAATTTGCCATTTATTGGGTCTTCAAGTGTCTAGTGTGTTTCTGCGTTCTTTTCCAAGGTGAGTACTAACAAAGATTCACTGAAATATATTGACTGATTTCCATTTTCAAGTGTATTCGATCGGGTAGTTACGTGAATAAATATCACATTCCTAGTAAAATGATACAAAGCAATTTCGCATTTGACGCAACGCAGGAGAATGAAAACCACACTTTTGAATACACCTGGAATTTAAAGTTAATAGAATACAAAAAATGGCCAAATTAATTTTCTGTTATTCAAATGCCTCTAAATTACTATCACAGTAATTCCAGAGGCAAATAACAATAAGTTATACATATTTGCTGTCGATATTTCGTGTTATTGGTGTATTACTGATAATGGAAAATCGGTTTTTTGACCATTAATCTATTTAAAATCCAGAGATTGATTCAATCAATCAGTACTGTGAGAACAAAAGTGTAATCAGTGGCTTAAGACAAGTATGTTCCTTAAAGGAAAATATAACACAATCGACTGCCAATAAAATTCTGCAAATTTTGAATAAATATATTTAATAATGATGATAGCCCACCAAAATATATTCGTACTATCTTGGGCACTAGCTCGAAGTAATCTAACTTGATTTGACGCTTCACCTTGAGAACATGTTAATTTTGGATCGAATATTTGCTTGGAACATAACGACTCAACGAAGTACCCAACGAACTGTGTTATTTATAACTTTCAATATAAGTAAATGGAAAAAGTCAAGTCTGTCTCCTTTTAGAATCACGTTACCCAGGTGAATTGATACACAGAACCTGTTGTTATTGGTGTACCTATATCATGGTGATTTATTTAAAACCTAAATCAAGTACGTATAATGAATCTATGAAATTATTTAGAAATATTCCAAAACTCCATATATCCCACTCATCACACTTTTGAATATATATTCACGTAACAGAGTTTCTTATAAATATACAGTGTCCTCCAAAGAGTTGGCATCAAATGGAAAATAAACTTTTAATAATTATTTATTCTAAAATTTGACTTGGATCGATGATGAGTCGTATTATAAAAAAGATAAGAAACATCAAATATCCTACTTGGACGAGGTCACGTGAACTTCGCTATTTGTCAAAAGCTCATTTCTTTCAAAATAATCGCTTAAAATAGTCTTATTTTCGAATAAAAAAATATAGAGAAAAGTCGTTTCTATTTCAATTTTATACATCTTTGGATTTGAACGTTATAATGCAAATTTCAGTTTTTGCCATTTTTTCAATATTTACAAAATTTCTGATTCATTATAGTTATTTATGTATCAAGGGCGTAAAGTAGGCCTTTATGGCCTGCGGCGTGGATGATGGCCCGATGGCGTTAGCCGAGGGCCATCACACGCCGAAGGCCTTAAACGCATTTTACGCACGTGATAAATACAAAATTTTATGCACTAGCGGTTTTATAGCGCGAATAACAAATACTGACTTGAATTGCAATGGTCTACACGTTTCATACGTTATGCATACAATAATTAAGGGTAACATAATAATATGAGGAATGTGAAACTATAGCAGCTGAGTGCTATATTGGAGAATCTATTTCAAATAAATAGATCAGCCCGGCGAACCGGGCGGTAAAGTGTACTTTACCGCCCGCTAGTGCGTAAAAATAATTGTCACCTTGACAAAATTATTTTGTATTACTATACTGTTGTAATCACTATATGAATATCGATGAAAACGTTTTTCTTTGAGAAAATGAGAAAACCGTTTGTTGAGTTGAGTATTTCAGTTTTTGAATCGATTTTAGTACTAAAATGATGCCAAACTTGTGAAATGAAAGAATCATCGAACTACTTTACATATCTAAACAAATGTTTTTTGTCTCCATATGACATTCAGAAACCATGTTTCATTTGTTACCTTCTCTGATGATAGGTTAGAAGATATTTACCGACGAAAATACCTATTCAATAGGGTTTTTTGCAGAAGATTGGATTACGTTATATATTTTTCATCAATGATTTCATGATTTTCCGTGAATTAGTTTCATTCTTTCTTTATGCATTTATTTTCATGGCATTCGTTAATTTTCAGGATTACTCCACAACCCTCAAGGAGATCGAGATGTTAACGCGAGATTGTCTCCGCCATGTTAACCATGGAACAGAAAAAGAAGCACCGTTGACGCTTCAAGAATGTAATTTTTAGTCAAGTTCATTTCTTGTTTGAAATTTTGAGTTTATCCCCAGAATTTTTTCATTTATTGCTATAATTAAAGTTTTGTTAATAGTAATATTTTGTATATTCCTTATAGTATTTTTTTTTCTATGAACCTGACAGAGATAGGTGGTCAAAACTCAGTCATACTTTTTCGAAAATTATGAGAGTCGTTCAAGTGATCTTTTTCGAAATTACTTTTTTAAATAAAGTAACATCAACCTCAGGCATAGACCCAATCTCTTAAAGTGAAAGTACAACCTAACATTGAACACTACCAAGAGTTCAAAAAAGAACCTGGAATAGGAATTACGTGTTGAAAAATTTGTTTTCATCAGAATATTTCAAGATGAAACTGCAGTGTTTCCATAAAGTATCCCTCCTCCTGTTACCTTCTGCACGGCTCAATATTTTTTCTATTGAATCAAAAACAAATTTCGAGGCGTTCAAAAGTTAACAGGGGTGGAAGAAGAAGAAGAAGAAGAATCTTTATTTAACCAAGTTCACAAAATATAGAGTGGAGAAATACATAAAATATATAGAGATACTTAAAATATTTAAAATACATAAAATTTGAAATCGTTGGACAAACCAGATTTTTAAATAACATCAATAGTTTCAGAAAAAATATTTTTGTCAACTTTGACAATGAAAACAGCCGGTCACATAAAAAATTTAAAAATATGTAAAATATAAAAATAATTGAAATATAAAATATATAGCTACAGTATATATGCAAATTTAAAGTTTACAAAATGTAAAATCAGGAAATATATAAAATTTGAAACCGTTGAGTAACCCAGTGTTTTGAAACCTTGAATTGTTTTCGATTAATGGTCATCGGTGACATAGCAGTTTCATTGAAAATTTGTCACTCAACTTCAAAAAATGGTGTGTGAAAATATTCTTCAACTGTATAAAAACAATGAGATAAAATATGTCATTTGATTGTGGATTTGAATTTTCCAATATTATTCAATGATTCGATACTTCTAGGTAAGAAATAGAATACATTCAGATCTAGAGAATTTTTTGTCGATTTTGTGAGCCTGTATTGAGGTAATCTCAAATGATCAGCATTCCTTGTCAAATAGTTATGGACATCTGCATTGGTCTCTAGGTTGGCTTTGTTTTTATTGATTTCTATTAATGAAACAAAAATATATAATGATGGAAGGGGCATTATATTTGAAGTTTTGAAAATTTCTTTACAGTGGTCTCTGAAACCAGCACCGGCTACGATCCTGATAGCTCGTTTTTGCAAACGGAAAATAATGTTAGCATGACAAGAGTTACCCCACAGCAACGTACCGTAACTGAGATGAGAATGAAACAAAGCGAAACAACATGATCTCATAGTTTCTATGGATAACTGTTTACTCAAATTGCGTAGCACGATATGGAGCTTGAGAGTTTTCGGCATAGTTGTTGGACATGACAGGACCAATTTAGTTTATCATCGATGACTAATCCAAGCAGCTTCACACTATGACCTTGAGCAATGTTATTGTTCGTTGAGATGATGAGATTCTGTGTTTTATCGTCATTAAGTTTCAAATTATTGGAAGTAAACCATTTTCTAGCTCGAGTAGTAGTTATAAGACTGTTTATCTTCAAATCTTCTATATTCGTGCTAACATCAACCAAAGTTGTGTCATCCGCAAAAGCAACGCAAGTCTTCGGATACATATTGTGAAACAAGTCATTCACATAAATAATGAATAAGAGAGGTCCTAACACAGAGCCTTGCGGTACTCCATGCATGACAGCTCTATAATCAGATGATGAATTATTGATGCTCACACATTGTTTTCGATCACTCAAATATGATCTGAAGAAGTCGAGCGGCAAACCCCTGATTCCAAAAAACGTCAGCTTTTCGACCAGTATTTCGTGAGAGACACAGTCGAAGGCCTTGGAGAGATCACATAATGTAACTGATACACTTTTGCCACTCTCCAGACCTTCCACTATGTCACTCACTATCCTGAACACTGCCTGGGTTGTACTACATTTTTTTCTGAACCCAAATTGGCATTGGTCAATGAACTTATTGGATTCCATATATATCATAAGTCTTGATTTTAAAATTATTTCAAAAAGTTTTGAGAAAATAGGGATTATTGAAATTGGACGGTAATTGTCGATTTTGGCAACGTCGCCTTTCTTGAAGAGAGGTATGACTTTTGTTAACTTGAAAGCATCAGGAAAGTTCCCGTCACGTATACATGAATTGAAAAGTACTGTCAGTGGGCGAACTAAAATATCTGTCAAGTTTTTCACAATTTTACTATTTATATTGTACACGTCAGTGCAAGCGGAGTTTTTCAATTTAGCGATAGCTTCAATGACTTCATTTTCAGTGATCGGCTCTATGAAAAATTATTTGCAAGGAGTAGAGATGTCTTTCATATAAGTGATTGCATTTGTATCCGATAAATCTTTGGGCAGTGTCTTAATTATATCTTCTGCAATTGAGGCGAAAAAGTTGCTGAAATCAGAATTTTCAATGTTGTGAACAGATCTTTTGGAAGTATGTTTGTTCCTTTCATAATTCACCAATCGCCAACTATCACGAACCTTATTATCAGAATTTGAAATATAACAATCGTAGGTATATTTTTTCTTTTCAATTATTTTGCATTTATATTGTTTTTTTAAAATATTGTAAACTTTCAGATCACGTGGATCCCTAGTTGAATCAGAAATCGTTTTAATACATGATAATGTATCTCTCATACTTCTCAAATTATTGTCAAAACAATCAATAGGTTGTTTGTTGTTATTTGAGTGACATTTTCTAAGCGGAAATGTTGTTTTATAAGGGATTCAAAGTTTGTTACCAAAAAATTCGCAAGGAAATCAGAATTATTTGATGGATTGTCATAAATCAACCAGTCTAAATCTTCTAGAGAAGTTTTCAGTTTTTCGATGCCACGAGAAGAAATAATTCTACGCCAAACATTAGAAGTGCTATTTTTCACAAGTTTCAAAGTCATAATCTGAGCTCGATGATCAGCTATGCAAGCATCAAGTACTTGAATTACATAACTAGTTTCAATAAGGTTTGTTAAGATATTATCAATGCAAGTAGATGACTGTGGGGTAACCCTCGTATAGTCTGAAATTGTTACGTCAAGACCAAAGGAAGCAACAAGGCTAGCTAGTTCGGTAAGATCAGGTGAAATTTTTCGAAAGTTTACATTAAAATCGCCAAGTAATATCACTTTTCTGAAATTATTCGTAGAATATGATAACAGTTTTTCTAATAGTTCTAAAAAAGTATCAATGTTTCCATTTGTTGATCTATGTAAAGTGATGATGACGGTTTTAGATTTTACCAGTTCAATAGCGCAAAACTCGCCATCAATTTTTCTAGAGAATTCTACTAATGAAATTGGTTTGTATTCCAATTTATCATTTGTGAAAATAGCGACACCACCATGGATTCTCTGTGCTCTACAGAAAGAGGTGGCAAGGCTATATCCTGGCAACTTCACAGAATTTATGACAGTGCTGTCTAGCCAATGTTCAGAGATACATATTATATCAGATTTTTGTTTGTACAAATAAAGAGCTAGCATGTCTATTTTATTAGACAGACACTGTACGTTGACATGAAAAATGCTCACCAGACCAAGGTCAGTTGCAGAAGACGAATTTTTGATATTGTCAGATGATATGGAATTTACTATGTCACCTGGACTATTTTCTGTCTCGCGTGAAAAAACTGGTTTACCATAGCTCCTCTGGGCCAAATATCTGGGTTCCAGGCTGCTTCCCTGTTAGATGCATCAATCGTGATTTTGAAAGATGAGTAATATTGTGGATATTTTGAATTTATTTTTTCGCATACCACTTCAGGAAAAACTGGCACCAAAATTTTGGATAGCTCCTCACTTGTAAACTCTGGATGGAGTTTAAACACATGGAGAAATGCTTTACTAGGTGCTAATTTCGACGTGATGGGTTCATTTTTGCCTATGATGGTAGGTTTGTTCAGCCTCCTCTTTTTCTTATAACTGATTTCGGAAACGGAACGTTCGAGGCGTTTATGAGTTGTTCATCACACTTCACACCTGACTGATAGCATGGGAAATTGCATTCGAAACGGCAACACCGCTAATAATTGTCTGTTTAATTTCATTAGTATTTTTATCATCGCTTCTCTTTTCTTTGGATACAGCACGATTTTGCTTCGTTTTTTGCTTCACTACTAGTTTAGTAGGTTCGGAAGCGGTCACTGAATTGTCGATTTCAGGAGAGAAGTTAGTGGATTTCGAGGTGGATTTACTACGTGTATTCCAGAAATTATGGATTTCACTGTTCGATGTAGATGGAGTGGTGTCATCTCTATTGCATTCATTATTTTTATGCTTTTTAGGATGCCTTGAACTCTCCTGTTGTAATTTACTTATTAATTGAATTTGTTCCTTCAATGAACATATAACATCCACTTGATTCGTCACACTTAGATTCCACTTCACAACAAATGAACGTGTTGTCATCCAGAAATTTCACATTTTCAGGTACGAAACACAACTATTATGAGATACTGTACCACATAAGTATAATTGAGAATTCTTGTGACACCTTCAATTGGTATATGTGACAGAGATTTGAGTTCTCTTAGTCTTCTCATTTGATATCTTCATCAATCGGAATGTGTTACGCATAAAGAATCAAAAAGCACCTCGCATTGAGAGCATGTGGATGATTTACTCAACTTCACATTGTGATTATAATGTTACCTCAATGTGACTCCAATTTAGATGTACAATAAAACGTCACATTCACCTAACTTTGAGTCATATTTGAAATCACAATGTGAAGCAAAAAACGACCAAAAGGGCCCGAAATAGAAGTTCTGGAGATGTCGATACGAGTCGCAACTGGACTCACAGGAGTGACGTGGAACATGAATGTGAGGACCACTAACATCTCTGAGATCGATTTGTGTTTACTGGGATATAATATATCTTATGGATAATCTCTACGGATATCCATTTCAAATCCAGTCTTCAAATGCTTCAATTCGTGTACGAGCATGGAAGAAACTCAGAAATTGATAATATCAAAATCAGTCTTGCAATTCAATCACATCCATAATAACTGTGGATATTTTATGGATATCCATAGGATATTTGCTGAAGGATATCCATTTCAAATCCTTCGATGGATATCCCATGAATATCCATTTCATATCCAAGGATATCACCAGAATTGGACATAAAATGGATATCCATAGGATATCCTGTGTTATCTGGGTTGTTGAATAAAGCCAACATTTGGTTGAATATATCAATTTATTCAACAAAATAATCACTGTGAGATAATGGAAAAGTATCTCCGTCCTAATCGGTTTGAAGTTGATTCAAACTCTAGCTCAGCAGGTGAAGAATGGACTCACTGGAAACGAACTTTCAAAGACTTCTTAGATGCGCATAAGGAAACACAGAAGTTTTCTGAAGTAGCGAAACTGCAAATCCTAGTCAATCATATTTCACCAAATGTGGACTATCATCAGCGAATGCAAGGATTATGATACTGCTCTACACCTTTTTCAATTGTAATTCAGAAAGTATAACATGTATTTCAGAAAGTATAATTTGTAATTCAGAATAGTTAATTATAATTCAGAAACCGTAACATGTAATTCAGATTAGTAAATTGTATTTCAGAAACCGTAACATGTAATTCAGATTAGTAAGTTGTATTTCAGATTGTGTAACTTGTAATTCAGATTAGTGAATTGTTAATCAGTAAGTGTGACATGTAATTAGAAAGCGTGAGTTGTAATTCAGAAAGTGTCAACTGTAATTCAGAAATCAAGAACAACCCGTATTAGACGGAGAGCTGACTACGTATAAATACGGGTGACTCGGTGCAAAGTGAATTTTAGCATTTATAGGTTCGGTTGTCACCAACGTAGCGTGAGACGGGCCGCCAGAAGGCACCCCGGAAGAATAACGCGAGGGTAGAGGGTTAAATATGCATTTTTTTTACGTAAAATAAGTCATAAGGTACAATGCTGGAAATTGGCAGAATAATCGGATGTTATACAAATAAGGGGAGAAAAAATTGCCAGAAGATTAGATGAAAGATAAAGGTCCGCCAGAAGGCGCTAATGTCGTGAAATTTTTTATTTTTTTTTAAATATAAAAAAAATTCATACGCAGTTTTTTGTAGTATTTTGAATATTCATTTCCAATTGGTTCTAACATCCACAGATTTTGACTGTCCATTTATTGTTGTAAAAGAACCATTCCGTTAAAAAATTGTTGACCTCCGTTGGGATCCTGGGGTGGATTTTTCAACCCTACTATCGGGGAAGCCAGGTGGTGCATTTAGCACTTATCTTAAAAATTCGACTTATGAGTGAAGTCGTCGTCGGAGCACCAACAAATTTTGTCAAAATATTGCACAACACTTCTCCTTTACTGTTTTATCAGAAAATTCGACTTCCCGAGGGAGCCAGGGGGTGCATTTAGCAACCCTTATCTTAAAAATTCGAAATATGAATGAAGTCGACGTCGGAGCACCAACAAATTTTGTCAAAATGTTTCAAATCACTTCTCCTTTACTGTTTGATCAGAAAATTTGACTTCCCGAGGGAGCCAAGGGGTGTAATTAGCCACCCTTCTCTTAAAAATTCGAAATATGAATGAAGTCGACGTCGGAGCACCAACAAATTTTGTCAAAATGTTGCAAAACACTTCTCCTTTACTCTCTGATTGAAAAATTTTACTGCCCGAGGGAGCCAGGTGGTGTATTTAGCAACCCTTATATAAAAAATTCGAAATATGAATGAAGTCGTTGTTGGAGCACCAACAAATTTTGTCAAAATGTTGCACATCACTTCTTCTTTACTGTTTGATCAGAAAATTTGACTTCCCGAGGTAGCCAAGGGGTGTAATTAGCCACCCTTCTCTTAAAAATTCGAAATATGAATGAAGTCGACGTCGGAGCACCAACAAATTTTGTCAAAATGTTGCAAAACACTTCTCCTTTACTCTCTGATTGAAAAATTTTACTGCCCGAGGGAGCCAGGTGGTGTATTTAGCAACCCTTATCTAAAAAATTCGAAATATGAATGAAGTCGTTGTTGGAGCACCAACAAATTTTGTCCAAATGTTGCACAACACTTCTCCTTTACTGTTTGATCAGAAAATTCGACTTCCCGAGGGAGCCAAGGGGTGTATTTAGCAACCCTTCTTTTAAAAATACAACTTTTCAAGTGAATTTACAAACAATATAATTTTTTATATGAATTACATATTTTATATAATTATTTATGAATTATAAAAGATATTTATATTTCATATGGAATATTGTTATTCATTATTTTTGAGAGTTGTATTAGATGGAAATATTTCTTCAATAACGACATATCTTAAGTAGATAACAATTTTTTAAAGTATCCGAACGTTAGAATGCAGATAGAATAACCAAATAAACAACCTACAGTCTCAGAAAAACAAAAAACAAATATAATATAAATGATAAATATTTTTTTCAGACACTGGAAATCACTGCATATGAATAAGTTCAGTACTGTATAGAGAGGACAACGTGGATTATAATAGGATATGTCAAAACAATAGAAAGTGTTTTCCAGCCTCTGAAACGACACAATGTTTCATAAATAAAGGAAAAAATATATTCTTTCAGTACTACACAGTATTAGCAATGCTTAGAATTCTAACAGCCGTATGCATAGTCAAATCCAGCGACTCGCCAGAGTTTCGCCGCTCTCTACACAAGAAGTATAAATGCTCAGTCGAGCTCCAAATAAGTGGTACATCGCCAGCGTTTCGACAAAATGTAACTTATCGCGTAGTTGTGACTTTTTTGGAGCTCGACTGTGCATTATATTCCTTGTGTAGCGAGCGGCGAAACTCTGGCGAGTCGCTGGCGATTGACTATGCATACGGCTGTAAGTATCACAAAATGTTCATATCACTGATAAATAAATAATGATATTCGTCTAACCACTCATATATGTAACTGTAGCTACTAAATTCCACAATGAAGCAGAGGCAGATTACATGTTATGAAGAACTATTTTCACATCTTCAAAACTAAAAACGCCTTCAACATTTCAAAACACAGTGTTGAAATTATCAGTAGTGGTGAATTGATTATTGTTTCAATTAGATGACCCAAATGAAAAAAAAAAACTGGTCTCTTAACAATACGTTAACGAATGGAAATGTGAGGTACTGTTGTACAGAAAAAGTGAACATAGTTGCCGAGTTGAGAGCATACAATTTGTAATTTTTGAATTATGTTCAATATACAGAATGATCCACATATATGAATTCGGTTCACAAATACACAAATATAGTCAGGCACTGTACAAGACTGTTCAAACGATGCATTAAGGGATTCGGTTATTTCTTCGATGCAGAATTGGCGATGGAAGGATTCATTAGATCATACTTTTTCCAGGTGACCATTTTTGTTTGCATTAAATCCTGATTTACTATAGGTAATGTTTCGGGTCACTTCAATTCATGTACGTTGAGATAGTGTGACTTCTGGCTATAGGTAACAGTTTACAACATGAGAATCAACACTTTTGTTTGCAGTAAGTGATGAATTCTCTGGTTTTTCGTAACTGGTTTTCCATAAAATTTCACCAATTCGAAAGTTATAAATGACTTTTTGTAATGATATTTTTGATGATTTTGACTTAATCAATATACCCAGTTGACACCAATTATCCATTGCTGTTTCGCTGTTGTAGACCCATCAGAATAGCAATTTGATTGGTTGTGTTTGAATTGGTATATAGTCATAACTGCAGTCGAATTTTTCAATCAGAGAGTAAAGAAGAAGTGATTTGCAACATTTTGACAAAATTTGTTGGTGCTCCGACGTCGACTGCATTCATATTTCGAATCTTTAAGACAAGGGTTGCTAAATACACTCCTTGGCTCCATCGGGAAGTCAAATTTTCTGATCAAACAGTAAAGGAGAAGTGTTGTGCAACACTTTGACAAAATTTGTTGGTGCTCCGACGTCGACTGCATTCATATTTCGAATTTTTAAGAAAAGGGTTGCTAAATACACCCCTTGGCTTCATCGGGAAGTCGAATTTTCTGATCAAACAGTAAAGTGCTAAATACACCCCCTGGCTCCCTCGGGCAGTAAAATTTTTCAATCAGAGAGTAAAGGAGAAGTGTTGTGCAACATTTTGACAAAATTTGTTGGTGCTCCGACGGCGACTTCATTCATATTTCGAATTTTTAAGAGAAGGGTTGCTAATTACACCCCTTGGCTCCCTCGGGAAGTCGAATTTTCTGATCAAACAGTAAAGGAGAAGTGATTCGCAACATTTTGACAAAATTTGTTAGGCTCCGATGACGACTTCATTCATATTTCGAATATTTTAGATAAGGGTTGCTAAATACACCCCCTGGCTCGCTCGGGCAGTCGAATTTTTCAATCAGAGAGTAGAGGAGAAGTGTTTTGCAATATTTTGACAAAATTTGTTGGTGCTCCGACGTCGACTTCATTCATTGTTACGTTGTAAATTTAATCTAAACCCGAATGCACTAGTTTAACCAGCCCCTCGTATAAACGTAGAATTTATTTTGTATTTATATCAATAATTAATGAACACCTACCTAATAGCAGATAAAGGATACTTTGATAAGGCACCTGTGCACTAAATTAGCCCAGTAGATTTCGAACACTTGGTATAAACGTGATATTCATTTACTCATTGCTTATTCACACTGTATACTTGATAACAAAAGGATATTTTGGTCACACAACAGCGATACGTTGGAACTCCTTACTTTATCGTAAACTCTACCTGGAAAACGCATAAAAAGGTATCAGCACTTTGTCGTGAGTAGAAGATGATTCTCAGTACCGTTATTAATTTCAATTTTAGTGGGGGATCCATATCAGAAATGGTTCATTCTTTCGCAGCGATTGCCAACCATTGCTGGAATTTTGACCCACAGGTTTGATGTTATGAATGCTTGTAGGTATTCGTAAGACTTGTGAGGGCTCTTTCTTCTATTGCAGGGCATAATACGAGGCTCTTGTATGAATCCTTTCTGGGTAGGAAGTGGAATATCTACAAAAGAGGTAAATGTTTCAAGCTGTACACTGTCAGGTAGCATTCACGCTCGCAGAATGATTTAGTCCATTCGTTACTGTGAATGATTTGTTGTGCCAATTGTTTGGACTACTTACCTTATGGTAGGAAGTCGTCCCCTTGAGTTCAGTGCTTTATTTCGATATCTTGAGTCTTTTAAGTTAGGTATGTAAACAGAAACTTGGCAGTAACCTGACGCTATTGTTCGCTAGGTTATGGGAAGGTCATTCAGTGTTTCGTTTCGATACCTCACAAGGGTACGTTCGTTTCACGATCCGTGTTGGTTCTGGTGTACTTGACGGTTTTATTGTCCGGTGAGGGTTGCATTTCAGCGAATTTGTAACTAATCGTGCTATTTAGGTGTAAATTGTATGTAAATATGTAATTTAGTGATTCGTTAGGAGTTAGTTATTCAATATTAGATTGGTTATTCGTACAAGTTGATATATGGGTGACGGTTAAGTGACATCTACCGGTTAGGTTGGAACTGGCGACCAGAGAAGGCAACAGGGTAGCACACTGCTGTCATCTGGCGTCAAACTTTTGGTCGTCAGGGTCGGTTCTGTGTCTCTCTTTCTTTTGATCGGGCAGATTCTGGACAGTGAACCACTTTGCTGATTTTGCAGGATTTTATGAAATATTTAATTCATCCGTAATTTGGGAATATTTCTGCAAAGTCGTGTTTGATGATTTTGGGGTGAGCAGTTGGTCTGTTGGAATATTTTTTGGCTCATTCCATTATTAGACTCTTCAAGAGGATTTTTGTGGTTATCATCCAGAGTGACCCGAAATCGAGTCCCAGGCACGGTTCATATAAATCGTGGGCCCCTGTATCTCCAAGCGCCCTATAGGATAGCTGAGGCAAGCTGAGGCATTTGCTATGGAACGTTCATCATATATTTGTTAAAGAAAACCCCTTGACGAGGTTTTTTTTTCCTTGGGGGCTCGACTGCCTTATTGACAACAACACTCAGACTTGGAGGTTCCCAGATATCAGTGGTCCCTTATTTGGTTTCCCTGCGGCGATATTTCACCATTGGCTGGAAAGTTGACGATACCAGGAAACTTCTAGAGATAATCCGATGCCTACGACCTCCGTGGGATTACACGCAAGTCTTTGATCAGCTTCCTGCTTAAATAGCTTAAAACTTAGCTAGCTTTTGCTTAATTATCTTGAAAGTCCACTAGCTCATATTATTTTTGCTTTACGAGCTTACATCGTCAGTAATTATTGGTTTTACTAGCTTTAGTTTACTAGCTTAAGATAATTTAGTTACATTGCTTCACATTTATTTTTCGCCCAGCTTATTGCTTTACTAGCTTATGAACATTCTTGCCTACTTGCTGGTGAAGATTACCATTGTTGAGCGGAAATTGAATGCGGTTAACACTTGCTTGATTTCTCGATTCATATATTGCGGCCTGTGCTTGAGCTCTCGCGACGCCCTCGGAACATATTTGGTATTGAACCCTTCGATTTCTGCGCTCCTTGAAATATTGAATATTGCAACCTGTTTAGGAATTATGAGCGGGGTAGTTTAGCATTACATGCGGTGTTGTTTGCTATGCGGTGTTGATTGCTTTGCGCTTGTAGTTGCATACCCCTTAATTAATTGGAGTTATTGGAATCCCTAGGTGTTGGCCTGTTACGATAGTGTTCGATTGCTGTGCGCATTGCTTCCCAGTGCTTGTTGTCAATTGTTGCCCTGCTTTCAGAATCTTTAGTTTATAATATTTTTATTTATCACTTATGTATATATTTTTAATGTAGACATTTACCAAGCCTAACAATTGAACAGTCGCACTTAGATCTTGTTGTGACGTGACCACAAAAATAAATTGTACTACATCTCAAGTTTGTTTTTCCTTTATCATTTGGTAAGTTGATGGTATAGGTTTAGTATGGTAGGTATTTGTGGGTCGGCAAATTTACCTGGCGCCCAGATCAAGATCCTTTATTAATAATCCGAACTCACCCCATCTCCACTGTAGTGTAGCCGCAAATACCAACTTGACATTTGTTTTGGTCAAGTTTATGTGTCTAGCGTTTAGGTAGGGCACATCATATTTCGAATTTTTAAGATAAGGGTTGCCAAATGCACCCCCCGGCTCCCTCGGGAAGTCGAATTTTCTGATCAAACAGTAAAGGAGAAGTGATTTGCAACATTTTGACAAAATTTGTTGGTGCTCCGACGACGACTTCACTCATAAGTCGAATTTTTAAGATAAGTGCACCACCTGGCTCCCCCGATAGTAGGGTTGAAAAATCCACCCCGGGATCCCAACGGAGGTCAACAATTCTCTTACGGAATGGTCCTTTTACAACAAAAAATGGACAGTCAAAATCTGTGTATGCTAGAAACAATTTGAAATGAATATTCAAAATTTTAGGGTTAAAAATTTCAACCCTGAATCCCATTATTCAGTACGACATATTCAAAATATCCAACCCTAGTCCAAAAGCGAAATTATTTTATTACAATACCTTAATTTGCCGGAAGTCATTTTACGCTACAACCGCATTATTCACCCACCCACTTTCAACCCTGTCGTCAGTAAAGTTATGCAAAAGATCCACATCCTCTATTTTGTAGATATTTGTTATTATTTATCATAATAGCCCCCTTTTGGTGTCTCCGGAGATTTCGGCTGCTATCTTTGGCCGCTCTTTTCACACCGGTCAGATCTTTGATGGTTTCTGAATTACAAGTGATGGTTTCTGAATTACAATTGACGCTTTCTGAATAACAATTCACTAATCTGAAATTCAAGTTACACTTTCTGAAATACAACTTGCTAATCTGAATTACATGTTACGGTTTCTGAAATACAATTTACTAATCTGAATACATGTTACGGTTTCTGAAATACAATTAACAATTCTGAATTACAAGTTACGTTTTCTGAATTACATTTTACTAATCTGAATTACAAGTTATACTTTCTGAATTACATATGAAAAAGGTGTAGAGAAACTGGATGCTGTTTATATCAAACCTAAAAATAAGATCTTTGCAAGACATCGACTTGCTACACGTCGCCAAGAAAATGAAGAGTCAATCGACCAGTACATACAAATTTTACAACAACTAGCTAAAGATTGTGATTTCAAAAGTGTTTCATCAGAACAATACAAGAATGACTATATCAGAGATGCTTTCATTGCTGGTCTACGTTCTGCACCAGTCAGACAAAACGTCTATTAGAAAACACTTCGCTCGAGTTGAAAGAAGCGTACAATCAAGCACGATCTCTAGAGATGGCACAACTCCACTCAGCTAGATTTTCCATGCCTATTTCTTCTACTAACACTGCTGCGTCTATCGAGTCTTCAGAAATTGATGATCATCCACGTCATCAGAAAATGTTATAGCTATAGCTGAACAGCAATCTAATTTTCGTACGTGTTACTTTTGTGGAAATCAGTTGCATCCCAGGTTGCAATGCCCCGCCGCCAATATGACTTGTAAATTCTGTTTTAAACGTGGACATTTTGCCAAAGTATGCCGCATCAAGAAAACTAATACAAGAACTACTGTAGCTGCCACTACGGAATTACTCGCTAGCTCGTTATCAGCTTTTGCTTCATTGTGTCTTCAAAGAGCAACCTTTGTAGTCAAAGTCAATGGAATCAGAGCGCATTGTCTCATCAATACAGGAAGTACGTCTAGTTTCATTAGTTCTAGTTTTGTGGATCGTTGTCAAACTCAAAGAATTCCATCTAATGAAAGAATCAACATGGCATCTTTAACGCTTTTCTCAAATGTTGAAGGAAGCTGTATTGTAACTATCGAATTGGAAAATCACATTTATGCGCATGTCAAATTATTGATTATGAAGGATCTCTGTAACGATATCTTACTGGGACATGATATACTGAAAAGTCATTCTACAGTTGAAATTCATTTCGGTGGTTCTAAACAACCTCTTAAAATCTGCAGCGTTGTTCAAGCATTAGTACCACCAATAAAACTCTTCTCAAATCTGTCTCAAGATTATTGACCAATCGCTATCAAATCACGTAGATATTCTCAAGAAGATCAGAAGTTTATTTACTCTGAAATTCAGAATCTACTGGCGGAAGGCGTAATTGAGGGGAGTATATCACCTTGGCGAGCACAAGTACTTGTGATATCAAATCCAAATCGTAAGAAGAGAATGGTTATCAATTACGCTCAAACCATTAACCAATTCACAGAACTAGATGCTTACTCTCTGTTCCCAATATAGAAGACGTCATAAATAAAGTTTTAAAATACAGAGTCTTCAGTACAATTGACCTGAAGAGTGCCTATCACCAAATACCTATTTCAGAAGAAGAGAAGTTATTCACTGCATTTGAAGCTTGTGGAAATTTGTACCAGTTTCTTAGAATACCCTTCGGAGTCACAAATGTGTAGCAGCTTTCCAGAGAGCAATCGATTCTATAATCAGAAATGAAAAACTTAAAGGCATTTTCACGTATCTTGATGATGTCACAGTATGTCCAAAATCTTGAAAGTTTTCTTGGAGTAGTGCAAAAATACTATAAATGAAACTAAGTCTCGCTATTATCTACCCAGATAACACAAAATATCCAGTGGATATCCATTTTATGTCCAATTCTGGTCGGGATATCCTTGGATGAATATTCATGGGATATCCATCGTGGGATTTGGAATGAATATCCTTCAGCAGATATCCTATGGATATCCATGATATATCTACAGTAATTATGGATGTGATTAAATTGCGAGACACATTTTGATATTATCAATTTCTGAGTTTCTTTCATGCTCGTACACGAATTGAAGCATTCGAAAAATACTCTCATCTTTCGTTTTCCGACTGGATTTAAAATGGATATCCATAAGATATCGGTGGATGGATTTGGGATGAATATCCTTCAGAAGATGTACTATGGATATCCATGAGATATACATAGTAATTGTGGATGTGATTAAATTTCGAGACAAATTTTGATATTATCAATTTCTGAGTTTCTTTCATGCTCGTACACGAATTAAAGCATTCGAAAAATACTCTCATCTTTCGTTTTCCGACTGGATTTAAAATGGATATCCATAAGATTTCGGTGGATGGATTTGGGATGAATATCCTTCAGAAGATGTACTATGAATATCATGAATATCCATGAGATATACATAGTAATTGTGGATGTGATAAAATTGCAAGACAGATTTTGATATTATCAATTTCTGAGTTTCTTCCAAACTCGTACACGAATTGAAGCATTTGAAGAATACTCTTATCTTCCGTTTTCCGACTGGATTTGAAATGGATATTCATAAGATATCCGTGGATGGATCTGAAATGGATATCCTTCAGAAGATGTCCTATGGATATTCATAAGATATCCACAGTAATAATAGATGTGATTAAATTGCAAGACAAATTCTGATATTATCAATTTCTGAGTTGCTTCCATGATCGTACACGAATTGAAGCATTTGAAAAATACCCTTCTTTCGTTTTCCGACTGGATTTGCAATGGATATCCATGAGATATCCGTCGACGGTTTTGAGATGGACATCCTTCAGAAGATGTCCTATGGATATCCATGAGATATCCACAGTAATTATGGATGATATTGAATTGCAGGACAGATTTCGATATTATCAATTTCTGAATTTCTTTCATGCTCGTACTCGAATTGAAGCATTTGAAGAATTTTCTTGTCTTTCGTTTACCGACTGGATTTGAAATGGATATCCATAAGATATCGGTGGATGGATTTGAAATGGATATCCTCCAGAACATGTCCTATGGATATCCATAAGATATCCACAGTAATTATGGATGTGAATAAATTGCAAGACAGACTTTGATATTATCAATTTCTGAGTTTCTTCCATGCTCGTACACGAATTGAAGCATTTGAAGAATACTCTTATCTTGCGTTTTCCGACTGGATTTGAATGTATATCCATAAGTGTTATGATTGTACAAACTGTACTTGAACTTTTTCTGTTTGATTAGAAATGATATAATTGGGTTTAGACTTGCAAAAACTTTATTTCATTTCTTCTTGCAGCGCGTCTTTTCAATCTGACATAAGTCATGTTCAATTGTTATTGTTTATAAAATGTGACAATAAACCATGGCAATACAGATTCACTGCACATTCGTAATTCTAACAAATCTAAGGCAACAAATACAATCGGCGTAAACATGCCCCCCGCCTTGAAAGGGTTAAGCTTTCAAACATAAAATAACAAACGAATAGTAAATTGCAGTTCATTTGTTCTATAAATGACTTATTGTTTTAGATATTACACTCGCGGTGATTTCGCACTGTAACAACTATGGTTCATTTTCCACAGGGAGTTTACAAATCTTAGCAAACGATCGCTTCACTTCACCAGACACAGTTCTGATGGTTGCAACTCTTGTAATGCCGTCTGGCCCAGCATGTAGGGAAGTTACTCGTCCAAGCTGCCAGTGAAGGGGTGAAGTGTGATCCTCCTTTATGAGCACCAAAGCGCCCTCCTCGAGAGAGAATTGTTTGGTCTTCCACTTTGTTCTTATTTGCATTTCGGAAAGGAACTCCTTTGACCAGCGGTTCCAAAAATGCTGTTGCATTTGCTGCAGTAGCTGGTATCTGGATAGTCTGCTAATCTGGATATGCGTGACGTCAGGGTCAGGCAGTGTAGTTAAAGGTCGTCCGGTGAGAAAATGGGATGGAGTAAGTGCGGAAAAATCGTTGGGATCTGAGGATATTGGGGAAATAGTACGCGAATTTAGAATTGCCTCTATTTCGGTCAACAATTCAATTTCAATTCAATTTATTCATTGTTGTTAAAGTACATATTTCATACATAGATCAATGTATTTTTATTACTCTGCTGAATCAAGACGCTTCACCTAAGCACTCAAGTGCTTGTCTTGTGTCAGACGTCTATAATTCAGCAGGGTATGTTAACAAATAACAGTTAACAGAGTTGATAACTCTTCGAAGGTTAAGCAAGTATCTCTCATTACCCTTCTCAGGTGAGATTTTGTCGACTTAACGCCTGCCTCCCATATCCCGCCAAAATGGGGAGAATAGGCAGGTATAAAATGCCACGTAACGCCTAATTTGGTAACATTTTCTCCGATCTGGTTGTGATTATTCGCCAGAAAATTAGCTAGTTCCGCTATTTCTGAGTTAGCACCAACAAAGGTATGGTACCATTGTCGGAGTAAACCTCTGCTGGCTTACCCCTTCAAGAACTAAAACGCCGAAACGCTGCTATAAAGGCGTCTTTGGTCAAATCGCTAACTAGTTCTAAATGAACAGCCTTTGTCGTCAAACAAACAAATAAACACAGGTATGCCTTCAGCGTTTTAGCTCTTCGTCCCTTCCTGTCCTTGATTTTAAGTGGTCCAGCATAATCCACCCCGGTTAGGTTAAAAGGTGGTGCAGGACAAATCCTTGCCGTAGATAAATTACCCATTATTGGATGATCTTGACGTGGTTTAAAGCGAAAACACTGTACACATGAATGCACCGTTTGTCTCGCTAAGTTTCTACCAGAAAGTGGCCAAAAACGTGCGCGAATTGAAAATAACAAATGTTGAGGACCGCAATGATATAATCTAACATGTTCTTGCTGGAAAAGCAGTTTAGTCAAATGATGTTTGTTAGAGAGTAAGGCAGGATGTTTCTTATTGTAATTATAGTTTGATAGTTGTAATCTACCACCTACTCTCAGAATGCCATTTTCATCAATAAAGGGATTCAAGCAGATAATTTTGGAACCCTTTTGTAGTGGTTTATTATCTTTTAGTAATGAAAGCTCGTTTGGAAAACTTTCAATTTGTGATAATCTCACTAAACAATTCAATGCGCGGTTCAATTCGAATGTGTCAAGTGTACCAAGTTTACGGATAGAATCTTTATTTCTGCAATTGAAAATGAATCGTTGACAGTATGCCATTATTCTTTGCAAGTGGTTTAAATTTGAAAATCGATTTATCGACAATGAGTCCGATTCCTTGACGGATCTACTGACGTTATGACTGCTAGATTTTTGGGTTTTCAATTCAGGGATTTCAGGGGGAAATTGAATGGTGGACTTAGGCCAGCTGTCCTTGTGTAGAGATAGCCAAGGGGGTCCTAACCACCACAACGTGGAATTTTGCAAGTTATGAAACATTCCTCTGGTTAAAATGTCACTAGGGTTTTCTTTGGTTCTAACAAAATGCCAATCAGACGGGCTGGTAAGAGACTGAATTTGAGCAACTCTGTTTTGCACAAATGTCTTTAAGGTATTTGGCTGAGTTTTTATCCAGCAGAGGCAAATACTAGAATCACTCCAATAATATGATTCATCAAATTTAGCTTTCATACAAGTTTTTACCTTATTGACCAGCTGGGCTAGCAGCAAAGTACCACACAGCTCCAATTGTGGTATGGTAAGGGATTTTAAGGGAGCGACCCGAGCCTTTGAGCACAAAAGATGAATTTTTATTTCGCCTGATTTGGTAATTGTACGTACGTATAAAGCTGACCCGTAGACCTCTGGGGAAGCGTCTGAGAAAGCGTGTAGCTCCTTTATGGTAGCTTCATCACTCGAAACTCTTCTGGGAACTTGCAATGTATTTAACTCCGGCAACTGCACCCTTAGTTTAAACCAGTTGGAATAAACTTCTTCAGGTAGTGCTTCATCCCATGTGAGTTTGAGCATCCACAGTTTTTGCATTATCATTTTTTCCAAGATTATGCAAGGACTCAACAAGCCTTGCGGATCAAATACTTGCGCTATCTCAGATAAAATTGATCGCTTCGTAATAGGTTTTTTGATATCGAATTTTCCAATATTATACATTAAAGTATCGGTTGAACAAGACCAGTAAAGTCCCAAGGTTTTGGTTTTTTCATTCTCTCCCAGTTTTAGGATAGCTAAATGATCTATGGCTTGCACATGATCCAGAAATTGCTTACTGTTTGACGCCCATTTTTGTAAATGGAACCCACCAGTACTCAAGATTTTAGAAATTTCGTTACATAGCCTCACTGCCTCCTCTAACGTGTTACAACCCGTTAGGAGATCATCCATGTAGAAATCTTGCATCATGATAGTTGAGGCTTGTGGAAACTGTTCCAAGTGTTCCTTTGCAAGCTGTTGCAAACAACGAACTGCGAGCCAGGGAGCTGACTTGGTCCCGTATGACACAGTATTTAGTTGGTAAATCTGCAAGTCCTCTGAAGGATCACTTCTCCAGAAGATTTGTTGTAAGCATCGCTGCTCGGGTTGCACAAGTATTTGACGGTACATCTTTACTAGATCTGAGCAAATCACTATATTATGCTCACGAAAACGTAACAAAATGGACACAAGATCGTCCTGTATAGTTGGACCTGCATATTGTAAATCATTGAATGAAATGCCCGTATCTGAAGGATTAGACCCATCGAAAACTACCCTCAGACGGGTTGTCTGGTTATTTTCGTTAAATACTCCATGATGAGGAAAAAAGTAGTTTATGTTATTTATGAAACCAGGACTCTTTGACATGTGTCCCAATCGAAAGTATTCTTCCATAAAATCAACATACAATTTCTTAATGCCAGGGTTTCTTTTAAGTTTTGTTTCTAGAGATCGAAATCGGTTGAAAGCGTTTTTCCTTGAGTCACCGAGAGAGGTGAGCGAGCCCTTTATAGGTATTTGGACAACAAATCTACCTTGTTCATCCCTCCTTGTAGTCTTTAGAAATATTTCCTCACACAATTTGTCGTCTTGGGAAAAAATAGGTTTTTCATGAAAGGGTTCTTCTATTTCCCAAAACTTTGACAATTGGCTTTGAATTTGTGCATTTATGTCATCGGTACTTAAATTGCATTGAACCCTTGCAGGTGGTTGAACTGAATTGATCGGTCCAGAAACAATCCACCCAAATACGGTTTTTTGTAATTTTGGTAAACCTCTACCCAAAAAAATTTGACCTATGCACAGCAAATCATAAAAGATTCCTGCACCTAGTAGTATGTCAATTTTGCCACATTCGCTAAAACCTGGATCCGCCAATTTTATATGCTGTGGAATGTTCAACATTGAAATGTCTACAGGTTGATTAGGTAAATTTTCATTGATTTTTGGAAGAATTAAACAGGTGACGTTATTGCAAAATGCATTATGAAGATATTCTATATTTACGGTACATTGCTGATTTATGTCTGACGTCACTTGGTTAATCCCTACCACAGATATGTGAACCTTTGTTCTAGGTAAATTTAATTTTCTACGCAATTCATTTGTTATGAAATGACTTTGTGATGCTGAGTCCTGCAGAACCCTACAAGTGTGCAAACCTCCTGCCTTATCTCGTACTTGAAACAATGCGGTTGATAATAACATGTTTGGCTTTGTTGTCAAAGCGAACTGGTCAACACTTGAATAGTTAACTAATTCACTTTCAGATGTACTGGCCTCATTTGCCTTGGTAATTTGCCCAACATTTTCAGATTTTTGAGAAATTTGGTTTTCAATGTGGAGGAGTGTGTTATGTTTATCATTACATTTTCTGCAATGCCCAGCGAAACAATATTGACTCAAGTGCTTTCCACGTAAGCAATTTATGCAGAATTTTATCCGTTTAATATGCTCAATCCGCTCATTAACCGGTAGATTCAAAAATTTTGAACATGTTTGAATATAATGTTGCTGGTTTTTACAAAATACACACATAGTAGGAGATTTGAGCCGGTTCTGGGCCTCCCCCCTCCAGTATGACGTCATCGTTGACCTTGTGGTGACCTTCAGGGATGACCTTGGTGCATAGGTACCTTTGTGTAGGTCTATGACCTTGGCATGTCCTAGAGATGCCTTTGAAATTTTGTGTTTGAACTTGATGTATATTGTTGGAAGAGGTGTTCAGGGTTTGTGTTTGACCTTGAGATGACATTGTGATGACTTGGAATTTTTTTCATACACGGACAAGTACTTTTTGTAAGTACACATATTTTTTTTACCTCCATGTCTTGCATGACCTGCATGTATACCGACTCAGCTACTGTGTATGATTCTTGTGGAGTGCACATGAAAATCTATACCAAAGTATGGACAAGGTACACGTCTGCACACCACGGAGATCCAGCCCGATATGTGAGCTCTGATTCCTCTCCCGTGATGTATACCTTGCGATGGTGGTGGGAGGAGAGGTCGCGTGACGTCAGCGCTAAGCGCACGACGATCCACTGATGTGTGTCAGGCCCTCGCTCCCGACACGGTGGATCCGCTGACGTCACACACCCATACGCTGTGGCGATCTAACGACTACTATTAACTCTCCGTCCTCTCTGTGTTGATACGGTGTTGGATGCGTTAACTGGTGGGGAGGGCTCTGTGACGTTGCATGAGTAGTCGAAGCAGATAGAATTTGTTCACCCTCTCTTCCACTCATCGAAATAATATTTAATGGTGGTGAGAATGATTGTGAAATCAGTATTTCGTTGAGTTTTGTGCTGAATAGACATCGAGAAAATGTATTCCTGTGAATGTGGTAAATCGTTCACTCGTAGTGATAATCTCCGTCGGCATCAACTCCAAAGTTGCCAAGGTGGCCCTTCTGTGAAAAGGATTAAGTTAGATGCGGTAGCATCGACACCAATGTACACATGCAATTGTTGTAATGTGTCAATTCCTGCTTCCCAAGTTAGTTCTCACAAAAGAACTCTCCAGCACAAGAACAATGCATGTGTTCAAGTAAGTGATGGCATACAAATTATAAGGAATGCTTTCAAGTGTAGAATTGTGAGCTATCGAGTGGAAAGTCAAAATGTTTACACTGAATATATGCCGTTCTTCAGTGAGATCAGAGAGAAAGTTATTGGATTACTTGAAGAGGCAATAAAGGTTTACAAGATCTTTAAAGTGAATATGGAAGTATTTGGCAGCTATATTGTCCAAACACGGGATTTGAGTGATACAAAGTCATTCAACTCACAAAATAAAATTGTAGATCTATCTACGGATTTAGGTGTATTATTCGATGGATTCCGTGATGTCATCATTACTCAGACTACTGAATTTGAAGAACGTGATTCGGGTATGTTTAAAGTTTAATTTCTATTTATATGAATGATAAATTATTGTTATGTTTCAGGATGGAGCTGTGAAAAAGTTAAGTTCCTCGAAGTGAACATCAACAAGTATAGTCCACTCAGCGGATGTTCGTATGTGAAGCTGCCCGAGTTCATCGAGACAAGGAAAGGTGTTGTAAATATTCGTAATGAAGACCAACATTGTTTTGCATGGGCCATCACATCTGCATTGTTTCCTGTGAATGGTAGAGTGTCAGAAGTTTCCTCATACCCCCACTATTTCAATGTCTTGAATGTAACAGGTATGGATTTTCCAGTTAAACTCCAAGCTATAAAAAAGTTTGAAGACATGAATGATATTTCAATAAATGTTTATGGGTTAGAGTCGAAACTTGATAAGGGTAAAATGAAATATGAAGTGGTTGGTCCGTTGCGTTACTCACACAGAAGACTTAGAAGACATGTCAATTTGTTACTTATAACAGATGATTCTGGCAATAGTCATTATTGTTGGATTAAAGACCTTTCTAGGTTAGTTTCAAGTCAACTATCTGCGCATGAGCATAAAAAATATTTTTGTGATGGATGTTTATTGTATTTCTCTCATGAGCGATTATTGTTACGTCATCAGTTGCATGACTGTAATCACTTGAGCACTACAACACCATCAGTCAATTTCAGAATTAACAAATATGGTAAAATGTTACCGGGGAATACACTTATGTTTGAAAATTTTGAGAAACAGATGAAGGTGCCATTTTTAGTTTATGCCGACTTTGAATCAGTTCTCAAACCCATTCAAACTAGTCAACCCAACCCTAAACACTCATACTCGAATAAAACATACAAACATGAACCTTATTCATTTGCTTATTCGATAAAATGTTCATACAATGATAAATTAACTAAATTTGTCACATATAGGGGTGAGGATGCAGCCGAGAAATTTGTTACAAAACTTGAAAATGATTTAAGGAATATTTATCACAATTATTTGAGGTATCCAATTCCTATGGCTGCACAAACCTCCGCGGAAGAAAAAGAGTTTTCTTCTGCTCAATTTTGTGGTATATGTGATAAACCATTCTCGGGTGGCGATGTGAAAGTGAGAGACCATTGCCACCTCACTGGAAAAAAAGATCACCTGCTGCACATTCCGTATGTAACTTGAATTTAAAACTACCCAATTTTGTTCCGATAATTTTCCATAACCTGAGTGGGTATGATTGTCATTTGTTCATAAAAGAACTGTATAGAAACAAAGACAAAGTGGATGTTATCCCACAAACTAAGGAAAAATACATATCTTTCACCAAGCATCTATTTACTCACTCATACACTGACAAAGATGGAAAAGTGAAAAAGAATTATTTGAAAATGAGATTTATAGACAGTTTCAAATTCATGTCGAATTCTTTGCAGAACTTAGGTGCTAACTTAACATCCGATCAGTGTATTGAGATGCATAAACATTTTCCACAAATTGACAAATTCAATTTGATGAGACAGAAAGGTGTTTTTCCATATAACTTTGTTGACCACATTGACAAGTTGAATCATCCAACTCTCCCCACAAAAAATCAGTTTTATGACAATCTTAACGGAGAGCATATATCAGATAAGGATTATATGAGGGCGAAACTTGTTTGGCATTTATTCGAGTGTAAGAGTTTAGGAGAATACTCGGATTTATATTTGAAGTCCGATGTGCTCCTATTATGTGACATATTTGAGAATTTTAGAGACATATGTTTAGAGAAATATAAATTAGATCCGGCACAGTATTATACAGCACCCGGATTATCATGGGATGCAATGCTAAAGTATACAAATATTGAATTGGAATTATTGACAGACATTGACATGATACATTTTTTCAAGAAAGGAATACGTGGTGGAATAAGTCAGTGTAGTGGAAGGAAGCATATTGCTAATAATAAATTTTTACCTGATTATAACCCCGATGAACCTCCATCATTCATATCATATCTAGATGCTACCAACCTATATGGTCACAGTATGTCACAACCATTACCCACCAATGATTTTGCTTGGCTAACACCCAATGAAATTATCAATTTGGACGTAATGGATGATAGTCCATACGGTTATGTTCTCGAAGTGGATATTCATTATCCCCAAGAATTACATGACAAACATGCTGATCTCCCTTTTCTCGTTGAAAGTTTGATACCTCCACATTCCAAATCAAAAATTCCTAAATTAATTCCAAAGGACCCCGCACTAATCTTATGGAAAACCGGTTTCGGTGAAAATCGCTGAAATTTCAATATGATGTAGCCCATGCCATCCTGAACAAAAGTTACCATTGCGCCAACTCTCTGAATGCCCGCGTTTGGATTCTACAGGGGGTCAAAGTTCGATATTTTGACGATTTTTCAAAAAATCCGGAATTTCATTTTCATTGTATCGATCTGAATTTTCATAATGAAATAGTCCACAATATGTGCATCAAAAAGTTCAAATGACAAAAGTTTCTAGAATCAAAACTGGCGGGTATACAGAGGGTTGAACTTTGTTTTTGGTAATTTTTATCGAACTTTTTTTGAGAAAATATTCGTTTTCCTGCAGATCCATGTGCAATTGATGATACTTACAGTACATAAGAGGGCGATCATATTTTGCATTTGAACTAACCATCCAACTTTAAATATTTGAAAGATACGGGGCGATCAAAAATATATTTTCAATTTCGGAAAAATGTATCCCTTTGTATAGTCAGCTTTCACCAATATATTTAGCTGATGTTTTGAAAGTATGTAGCTAACATACATACAAATGTGTCACCGTCTGTGCTCATTAATCTGAATCCAAATAAAGTTGCGGCGATGGTCCAAAAAATATGGAGAAGGGATGTTTCGGAATAATTTTGAAATGATTTCTAAAATCGTCCGTGAATTTTTTTTATTTTCTGATATAATGTAGATGAGTCATTCTTGATCAAAAAGTTCTACAGTGCCTACCACGCGAATGCCACGGTTTGAGTTATACAGGGGTTTGAAGTATAGTATTTCCTTGATTTCTCGAATAATCAATAATTTCTTTGTAACGGAAAATAACATTGTTTCCTAGACAAACTTCGAAACATTTCAATGCCCAAATTATCTGAAATGAGAATTCATGAATATACAAAGGTTGCAAGTCAGTCTCATTATGTAAATATATTTTCGGACATATGCATGAGCATACGAATACGATTCATGTTTCATACGGTGTATGAAAATATAATACAAATTCTATAAGGACCATCATTTTCATTTTATGTTCCAGGAAAATACAGGATGAAAACAATTTTCGGAATGCTTCGAATGTAAAGTAAAGTGCCATGCCAAGCATGGCCAAGTTACTGCAGAGTTTTCCAAGTAGAAGGGGCGTACATCTCCCTGCAATCCCAGAACTATTTTATTTTTCAAATGATGTCTTTTGATATACTAGTTTCAAGTTCAGGTAGTTCAGGTTTTATATATTCCCGAATTGTGTACAGTTGCTTTCATAGAAAAGTAGTACACTTAATTTCAGCAGTGTAAACATGACTTGCTTAATAATGAAAAATGGATTATATAATCCAATCTTCCGCATACAACCTATACTATAGGTAATTCGTCGGCAAGTATACAACAGAAAACAACTACTGCTGTACTGTTTTCTGTTGTATACTTGCCGACGAATTACCTATAGTATAGGTTGTATGCGGAAGATTGGATTATATAATCCATTTTTCATTATTAATTAATGGTCTTCCGTCAAGTAGTGTTGTTTATTCTTTACGAAATGACTTGCTAAAATTGATAACTGCCATATTTCTTTTGTGCCTCTTTAACGTTTTTAAAAAGCCAAAGACAATTTTAAAAGATCAGATTAACACAATTTACTGTACTAAAATAACAACATTTTCGTTTCCAAGACTTGTACCTACTACTTTTCTGTGCAAGTAACTGTATTATTCCATATCCAAAATAGAGCAGTCCTTGGAATGTCATTCGATTGCTGTCAGAGTTATGGATGTTTTTGATAGCAAACATATTTTGATGTGTTGAACGTAGATGAAATGTTAGTATTTTCTAATAATTAGAGAATCGGTTGATGTTTTGGTCATCAATTACCTGTTTTCTTTTATTTTCTGCTCTTCGAAGTTAAATAAGGTGAGATAATCATTATATTCAATTGTATCTCATATTGGAATATTCCCAGGTCATCATGGCCTATCAAAATCAAGTAAATTGCTTTGTATGCGATACCCGATCAAGACCAGCTCGAATGTCACATCTTCTTCATGGAGAAGAACATTTGGAAAAGTGTCAAATAGCTATTTCTAGGCGGGATGCACGAGGTGGTCCCCCTCTCATCATAGGAGAAGAAACAAGAATATGTTTAAACTGTAATCGATCTATTATGAATGAAATAAGGGACTTGACGATTGATCCAACTTGTATAAGACTTAATGTTTTGACACAAACATCGAGCCATACATGCTTCATCTGCAATGCCGCCGCTGATCAGCAAACTCTATCCAATAAATGCAGGGCCAATGTTTTTGTTCATCGAAATATATTCATCCCGGATAACGTGAAGGCGTGCAGACATCATCTCGATGATAACGGTTTCATTTTGCCATTTCTATTACCAGGAATCCAGTTTGTAAATAGACCTTATGTGATAAAGGGACAGCAACTATCCATTTTCCTTCAAGGGCTTCGTTTTGTGGCTATTGAACACTCCAGCTATGAAGATGAGAACAATTTCAGTGAGGATGAGTTTCAGGCAATATCTCCTATAACCAAAGAACAATTTCGTAGTCTTTTTATGTTCTGTGATATGGTTCCGCAGGAACATGGTTATAGATATATAACGAAAAAAGACCTTATGACATTCCTCTGTAAATTGCGTCAGGGTCTGTCGGATGATTTCTTGAAGGTAATATTCCATTATCCCTCTAGGCAAGCCACCAGCTTAGCAATTTCTAAAGTAAGACAGTCTTTGATGCAAAGATTCGTTCCATCGAATATCGGCTTTGCAGCCATCGATAGGAATGTGTATATTAGAAGGCATGTGAGTGAGTTTTCCAATATTTTATATAACCCGACCCCAGACAACCCGAAGGCCATCGTTAACATCGACGGATCATACGCCGCCATAAATAAAAGTTGTAATTTCAGGATATTGCGCCAATCTTTCTGCCGGTACAAGGGACATCATCTGGTGAAACCAGTTTTGATTGTGGCCCCGGATGGATATATACTGAGTATTCAAGGACCTTATTTCTCAGACGCTCGCAACAATGACGCAAGAATTTTGGAGAATCAGTTTGAAAGAAACTTAGAAGACATGAGGGGATGGTTTAATGAAGGTGACATTTTTGTTGTGGATCGGGGTTATCGAGATGCCATACCCTTACTGAATAATCTTGGCATACAATATGAAATGCCCGCGATTGTTCCACGAGGGCAACAACAGCTTTCCACTGAGGAAGCAAATAAATCTCGATTAGTGACGAAAACTAGATGGATAGTTGAAGCAAGAAATGGACATTTGAAAAGCATGTTTAAGTTTTTTGATAAAACTATCGAAATGCCACACGTACACAATCTTAGCGATCTATATCAAATCGCTGGTGCACTCATCAACAGCTTCCACCCCCCAGTCTCAATGAGAGGTGCCAATGCTCAGCTGGCACAAGAATTGTTACGAAAATCACAGGAGGTAAATGTCGTCCAGGCTCGAGTGGAAGTGGACAATCTTCATCTGAGAAATGGTCAATGGGTCCGTATGAATGGAAACCTGATTCCAAACTTTCCTCGCCTTACGATAGAATATCTAAGAGATTTGACCGTAGGTATATACCAAGTTAAACTTTCACCTTCGTATATACAGGATAAATTGCAAAGGGAAGAAAATGAAGAGTTTCAGGTCGATATTTTCGAAGAGGAACCTGGATTCATGAGAGTCAGGGTTTTTTCGAGGTTCAGAAATGCCACAAAATATCAACTGTGGATCAAATATAATGATGGAGAAGAACCTGATGAACCAAACGAGCCCATATTAGGATATTTTTGTACTTGTAAAACCGGCGCCAGAACTTTAGGAACATGTGCGCATGTTGCCAGTGTTCTATGGTATCTTGGTCATGCTCGACATGACCCCAACAGTCGATACCCCTCAAGTTCCCTACTAAACTCAGTAATGGACGCGGCAAATAGACCACAACAAATGGTTCCTGATGGTGCGCTTGAAATAGTTGGGTAGTGAAACGATGACAGTCATGCCGGTGAATAAACTCCTCACAATTTATTTGAATAACACCTCAAAAAACCCAAGACCGGTATGTAGGTGGTCAATTTGGATGCATGACATTTCGTCTGAAGTCTAATTCTTTATTGCGATAGAAATCACTTGCATCCTCATCCTTCATTGCAATTGAATTAACTGCAGATTCAATCATTGTAATGGAAGATTTTTCCAATTATTTAAGAATGTCGCATGCTCTATTCAGTGATATCTATATAAGACCTACCCTACACTGATGAGGGGCAAAACCCCGAAACCGGTATAACTCGTTTCGGAAAACGAAATATGAATCGTCCGAAAGGCTGTCTTCATGGAAAAAATGTACTTGCTGAATTGATTCGACTCAGTTCAGTAGCTGTTGTGGTACTATCATCATTTCTGTTTTCTCTGAATCAGCCCATATGCTTGGAATCGTGCTGAATTCATGTTATGTACTTACTTTAATTCATATTTCATATATCTGTCAGTTGCGGTCACAATTTTTTGAAGACAATGGCAGTTGCGAAGACCTGAATATAAACCAAATCATCTCATTTCTCTCTACTTGTTTTTCCGCACACGATCTTTCTCGAGAATATATTGTTTTCATACTGGATTTTCCTAAAACATCGGGTGGAGACAAAGTGGTCCTGGTCCTAATAGAGTTTCTGAATATATAAAAAATATGAATAGTAAACGGATACTTATATTTTTGAAAAAAAAATTTTTTTTTGGACCAACCTTTGTATATTCATAAATTCTCATTTCAGATAATTTGGTCATTGAAATGTTTCGAAGTTTGTCTAGGAAACAATGTTATTTTCCGTTACAAAGAAATTATTGATTATTCGAGAAATCAAGGAAATACTATACTTCAAACCCCTGTATAACTCAAACCGTGGCATTCGCGTGGTAGGCACTGTAGAACTTTTTGATCAAGAATGACTCATCTACATTATATCAGAAAATAAAAAAAATTCACGGACGATTTTAGAAATCATTTCAAAATTATTCCGAAACATCCCTTCTCCATATTTTTTGGACCATCGCCGCAACTTTATTTGGATTCAGATTAATGAGCACAGACGGTGACACATTTGTATGTATGTTAGCTACATACTTTCAAAACATCAGCTAAATATATTGGTGAAAGCTGACTATACAAAGGGATACATTTTTCCGAAATTGAAAATATATTTTTGATCGCCCCGTATCTTTCAAATATTTAAAGTTGGATGGTTAGTTCAAATGCAAAATATGATCGCCCTCTTATGTACTGTAAGTAACATCAATTGCACATGGATCTGCAGAAAAACGAATATTTTCTCAAAAAAAGTTCGATAAAAATTACCAAAAACAAAGTTCAACCCTCTGTATACCCGCCAGTTTTGATTCTAGAAACTTTTGTCATTTGAACTTTTTGATGCACATATTGTGGACTATTTCATTATAAAAATTCAGATCGATACAATGAAAATGAAATTCCGGATTTTTTGAAAAATCGTCAAAATATCGAACTTTGACACCCTGTAGAATCCAAACGCGGGCATTCAGAGAGTTGGCGCAATGGTAACTTTTGTTCAGGATGGCATGGTCTACATCATATTGAAATTTCAGCGATTTTCACCGAAACCGGTTTTCCATAAGATTAGTGCGGGGTCCTTTAAATGACAAAAGAAAATATATTGTACATTACAAAAACTTACAGCAGGCTGTGGCCAATGGCCTTATTGTCATGAATACACATAGAGTACTGAAATTCAAGCAGTCATGTTGGATGAAACCTTATATTGATTTGAACACTGAAATGCGCAATCGATCTAACAACAAAGCTGAAAAAGATTTCTATAAACTCATGAATAATGCAGTTTATGGGAAAACGATGGAAAACGTTGATAACAGAATAGATGTTAGACTGGTGACGCATTGGGAAAGTATCAAGAGGAAAATGGGCGCTAGCACCCTAATATCACGTCCTAATTTCAAAAGCTGTTCAATATTTTCCGAAAATTTTGTTGCCATTCAATTGGGCAAAGTTAATGTATTGTACGATAAACCACTATATTTGGGATTCTGTATTCTAGAATTATCTAAAACAGTTATGTACAACTTCTTCTACGGATGTATTAAACGTCATTTTGCAGAAAATGCCACCTTACTCTACACTGACACGGATTCTTTAATTTTGAAAGTAAAAACTGATAATTTTTATGAATTCATTACCAGCAATATAGGTGAGTTTGATACTTCCAATTACAAATTAGGAAACCAATTCAATATTCCTATTACAAAGTCAATTCTGGGTAATTTCAAAGATGAATTTCCGAATGATCCCATAATTAGCTTTTATGGTACCGGTGCTAAAGCATATTATGTTCAGTCTGTAGGTAGTGAATTCAAGAAAGCAAAAGGTGTCAAAAGATCAGTCATAAAGAATGAATTGACATGTGAAGATTATAAGAAAATTGTCGAACAGGGTGGTTTAATATTTAGGAAGATGAACTCGTTTAGAAGCATATTGCACGACATGTATACTGAATTGAAAAACAAAGTTGCATTGTCGTACCATGATGATAAACGGTTCATCATTCCCAATACGACACAAACTCTTCCTTGGGGTCATAGCGATATAGAATTCTACCAGAATGACCCAGAAGAGAATATTCGTTGGGTTTCCAATATTATTCAATCTTTTTCCCAAGAGAGTCCTTTAGATCAATTACTTCATTTATTAACAGCTGAATTGAACAAATGAAATATCATTCAAAATGGAAAATTCACCATCACTATACATTTGTATTTTATATGTGATTACGCTTATTATATAAAAATCAAATTGTATTAGTCAATTTTAGTTGATGTCTTGTCCTGTTACCAAATATATTATATAGTACTCTTATTGTATAAAAGTCAAATTATACTAGTAAATTTTAGTTTATGTCCTGTTACCAAATATATTTTTTTAAGTAAACATGTTTTTCTGAATTCCTATTGTTTCATTTGAGTTATCAACATACCTACACAGAGATATATACGAATTATTGTTTTAAAATCATCAGTATGAAAGATATCAAGGTGGGAGAAAGATGTCCAAAGCTATCGATAAATTCGGTCGTACACGAAAATGGGGTGCTGTTAAAGTTCGAGTTCTTCAAGGTTCTCAAGGTCCCCAAGGTATAGGATTCAAGCTTTCACCTGATGACCAATATGATGTGCAAGGTAAAAGACTGAAAAATGTTGGTGAACCGATAGATGAGAGTGATTGTGTAACTCAATTGTATCTCAATGAACAAATCAAGGAGACGAAGGCGCGTGTCCTCAAAGCCTTGCAGGCTGCCATACTTGCCACAACGGCTAAGATTGTACCTGATGCCCGTCTAGCATTCAATGAAAAAATAGAGGAGGTAACTGATGATCTAGATCGCAAATATAGTAATCTAAAAAGTGATGTGGATATCAAAGTATGGGATACCACAGCTACAATTACACGAAAAATAACAGAGTTGACTAGTGACCTCGATCATAAATGTAATCTAATGAAAGAGGATTTTGAAGTTACATCTGCAATGATGCAAAAATATGATGACTTGGAAAAGAGGTTAGCCGTATTAGAGAAGAAATATCAGAGGTTAGCCGATTTGGAGAGGAAACATCCTGATATTTGGCTGACACATAGACCAACACTTTGGGCTCCAGGCAGTGATCCAGACCCAGCTGTTTGAAAGAATGAATCTGTATTATCATAAAAATCTATAGAATAAATTTTGTCATACTAAAGTTATTTTTATTTCAATACTATAATGATCCTCATACATTCACATACACTGACCTTTTGGCTAATAAATATTATAGAATTTGATATAAAGTATCAGAAAATACAATTAAGATAAAGTGATGAGCAATGCCCCAACACGCATTGCCCAGTGTGTACCAACCAACAAATTCAATGTACACTCCTTTTTTCACTTAATCCTTTTTTTTATTTAATTTTTTTTTATTTATCTACAATACAAATAACCTAATCAATATAAAATTCAATTTAATATATACATCACTTACATCACTTACAAACAATCAAACCTATATAATAAAAATTATCCTAACCTTTGGAGAGTTGCCATTATCCTCTCCTTGGTAGCCGCCACTCGCGCTCTGACGGACTCCAACCTGGCGAACCTTTCGACCTCCAGGATGCCTTCCTGTCGATCTCGGACCGTCAGCTCTGCCAGTTGGCGGGCAATTTCTGCCCGCGCTAATTGACTCAGCTGGTAGTCACGTTGGGCATCATCTATCTCACCCATTAGCTCTGGTCTATATCCGTTTCCAGAGTGGGTGCGATAGATTCCAAGGAGATGGGATTCGCGATGGCAACTTCCTCCACCATAGGAGCCGGTTGGGTGGCTTCTTCAGCGGTTGGAACAACTTCAACAACTAGTGGGAGTGGTATGTCGGCAACTGTTGGCTCTACCGGTACAACTAAAGGTGCAACCGTTGATGCAACTTCAACTGGTGCCACTATAGTTGCAACTGGTGTTACAACAGGCGTCACAACAGTAGATGATGGCCATCCTCCGGTATAAGGATTGGTACTATTGCAATTATTGCGATACTTGCTGATAGGACCAGCCTTACGCCTACTGTTGTGACCAGATGACGTCTTCGATGAAGATTTCTTTGGTTTTTTAACCACGAAATCATCATCGCTGGCCATCAGATCTATTACCGTCACACTACTTGTTGACGAGTTTGCTCTCTCTTTACGGGATCGTTTAAGAGCATCTCCGTTAACAGACCCACATGGTCGTTCAAGTTCTTCCAATCGCTCACCTTGTGATGGTATCATCGGCGACAGCACCTGAGGGACTTCCACATCCTGCTTTATGATTTCCAGCAGGTCATCAAATTGCGTCGACACGTCTAGTGCTGGTCCTTGGCCGCCGATGAGGTTGGCAAGTGGTGATGATGGGCTCCGCTGACGCCGTCCATCAGTATCCAACCGGATATTACTGAGGATGGTGGCTACTCCAAAGGCTGTGGCGAATGATGTAGATTCCATTGCTAAACAATAAGAAAATGAATTAAACGAGTTCATGAATATGTGATTGTTAACTTACCTTCGGATACTCTTCCGGGCTGACTTCTCGATGGTACTGGGTGCTGCTGGTGAATGGTGACTCTTAGGAAGACTGAGTCGACTGAAGAATATTCGGAGGGAGCTCTCGTTTTAAACACTCAGCTCACCTCCCACTCCCTCTCTTCTCCGACCTCTGACGTCAAACCAACTCCATCATAACCACACTGGAGGTTCTTCACCATCATCCTCGAAGAGGTCATCACCAAGATGATCCCCCACGTCGTTTAAGTTACCAGCAGCATCTTCTTCATCGTCAACTACTGCTGCTTCCTCGCGCTATTTTTCATAATATGAAAAAACTTTATTGAAACAATTTGTACATTTGATCTAGAGGAATGAAAGTGTTCCTATACATTTTTCTTATACCTCAAGTTCTTGACTTTGTGCGAAAATTGATCCTTGTGGGATACCATATTTCATGCTATTTTTCATAATATGAAAAAACTTCATTGAAACAATTTGTACATTTGATCTAGAGGAATGAAAGTGTTCCTATACATTTTTCTGATATCTCAAGTTTTTGACTTTGTGCGAAAATTGATCCTTGTGGGATACCATATTTCATGCTATTTTTCATAATATGAAAAAACTTTATTGGAACATTTTGTACATCTGATCTAGAGGACTGAAAGTGTTCCTATACAATTTTTTGATATCTCAAGTCAGAGTGAGGACCACTCACCCTACACCTCAATAATGTTCTAACTCACGTTTCACCACGGCTTTGGTAGGCTGGGTCGGGTGCACGTCGGCTTCTTCCTGTGGCTCGAACACAACTCATTTTCTCGGCTAGGCTGGTCGGTTCCCCGTGACTGGTCTATCTGCGGCTCGTACACACTGCTCTTCCGAGTAGACTCTAGTCGGGAGCTCACCTGGCTATTCCCCCACCAAAGTTCAGTCAGCGCTGCGCGACTCGTTTTCGGTACCTAACAAATATTTGTAAAGTGCACACTTACTCTGGTGACGTCAGATTCGGCTGCGTCACGTTCTAGTCTCTGGCGGTGGCCATCAGTCACGATCTTACTCTCTGGCTGGTCCTCGATGTCAACTGCCTTTCCGCTGGGCTAGCGAAGAACTGAACTTTCGTTTTGATTCTGTCGCCTTGAAGGCTGATCGAGTCGGAATTTCACTCTCGCGGAGAGGGAGTTGCTTTCTGACTGAACTCTGGGCATGGTGGGGTCCAGGAATAACGCTTACTCAATCGGGACGCGTGAATACTGAGGATCTTATATACACAGGGATAAGTCATGGAATATATTTTAAAAAGAATGGTATTTTTAGGCCCATTAATAACGGAGATATACATGAACACTTGTTGCTTCTGCCTTGCTTATAACTAGAAAATAGTTACTTCGTTACACTGTCAGGAAACGAAAGAAGTCCTTGAAATTAGATAAATTTAAATTCATAGATGAAAAGGCAAGTCCATATAGTATTAACGGATGAAAAAAACCTGCATTTTCAAAGGTGTCGAGTACACAATCATTTACAGACGGAGAGGTGGACCTTATTACGTTGGATAAGAGATTGGCTGCCTTTTCGGATGAATCAAAAGCACGTGTCAAGCAAATAAACGATAAATTGTTAGCTTTGTCAGATGCAAGGTAGAATTTATTCGAAAATATTGAAAAATATGGCAAACCAACAAAAAAAAAGTATAATTTTATGGTAAGATATCAAAGGTCACCAAAAGAAAAAAAAACGAGAAATAAACCTCTATTATCAACCCCGCCTCTCTCACGTGGGATGATAAACGGAAATTCCTAACAATACATTTATTTTGATGCATATCCCAGAATTTTTATATTTTTCACTGAGAGATATAATCAGTTTGAATGTTTTTCACCGACAAACTTTTTCTTTATTATCATTCATGAGTGAGATATGATTTTTCCAAAAAATTTAAATTAATATTTAGACGTGAAAATTTTTTGGTGCATAACCCAAATTTTTTATATGTTTCTTTGCAAGATATGATCAGTTTGAATGTTTTTCACCCACAAACTTTTTCTTTATTATCATTCATGAGAGATCTGATTTTTCAAAAAAAATTAAATTAATATTTAGGCGTGAAAATTTTTTGGTGCATAACCCAAATTTTTTATATGTTCCCTTGCAAGATATGATCAGTTTGAATGTTTTTCAACAACAAACTTTTCCTTTATTATCATTCATGAGTGAGATATGATTTTTCCAAAAAATTTAAATTAATATTTAGACGTGAAAATTTTTTGGTGCATAACCCAAATTTTTTATATGTTTTATTGAAAGATATGATCAGTTTGAATGTTTTTCAACAACAAACTTTTTCTTTATTATCATTCATGAGTGAGATATGATTTTTTTAAAAAATTTAAATTAATATTTAGACGTGAAATTTTTTTGGTGCATAACCCAAATTTTTTATATGTTCCCTCGAAAGATATGATCAATTTGAATGTTTTTCACCCACAAACTTTTTCTTTATTATCATTCATGAGTGAGATATGATTTTTTTTTTTAATTAAATTAATATTTAGGCGTGAAAATTTTTTGGTGCATAACCCAAATTTTTTATATGTTTTCTTGAAAGATATGATCAGTTTGAATGTTTTTCAACAACAAACTTTTTCTTTATTATCATTCATGAGTGAGATATGATTTTTCAAAAACATTGAAATTAATATTCAGACGTGAAAATTTTTTGGTTCATAACCCAAATTGTTTTCTTGAAAGATATGATCAGTTTGAATGTTTTTCACCAAAAAACTTTTTCTTTATTATCATTCATGAGTGAGATATGATTTTTTCAAAATTCAGTTAGTAGTAAATTTGAACCGCTTCTAGGCCCTCCCTCACCACTATGCCGACTGGAGATTTTTGTCACTATGAATATATGCAATACGTAGGTGTGAATCAGAACTATTACTTACATGGATCATTTTGTTCTAAATCACACCTTCGCATTATGTTACGAAATGATTTCCATATTTATAGTTAATTGGGCAAAGTTTATGTAGGTGACATAGAACTATATACACATCTGGAGAAGACATCGGTTGGAAGAACACTGTATGTTCTCAACACTTCTTATTCCCATGAAATTTGTAGAGTTAACTCCTGGGAGGGATATTTACTCCCTCTCCTTCTACGGTGGTTTTTTGTCATGTTCTTGTGCGCATGTACCAGTCGGTTTGTTGGTATAAAACGTGAAGTCGCATCAACATCAGCACCATTTCTATCCACATTCCATTGATATATCACACATTCCTCCGAGCTAAATAATCATGAACTCACTACCAAATTTATCTGTGGAAGAAGGTGCAATGTCATGTACTCCAACAAATCGTGAGTTTGGTTTTGAAAATATTCCGGTATATCACTTGTCATCCCAAGATTCCACCGATGACTTCAACTTCGAAGCTTATCTAAAGATGACAGATAAACCGGAATCTTCAGAAAGTGCTGATCCAACCCTTTCACAGCTGTCACTACCCGAATGCCCTCCACTCCTCTCTTCTCTTAGTGTGGATCATAAACCGAAACCATCTAAGAGAAAGGGCACATCTACTGTTTCTAAACCCAAAAAAATAACTAAGGGTGTACGGAAACCCCGTAAGAAAAAGGTAAATGACACCTTAAAGAAAGTGATGGGTGATTTGGGAAATGTATCGCTTCATTCTTTCGGTCCACTGCAGTGCTGTGGGGACATGTTGAAGAAAGCCAAATGCCGCATCGTAAAAGCGAAGGTCACCATCGTCAAATGCGATGACGATATTCAAAGTAGCAGCATAGACGAGGTGGCTCTTCAGGAGCTCGATGCAAAGATTGCATCAACAAAGGTTGAACTGATCAAAATGTGTAAAGATGCAGATAAACTCCGTTCCAAAATCACACAGGAAAATCAGTCCACCCATTGTTTAAAAGTGCAAGCTGAGATGGAGCTTCAGGAGTCCACTAAACTTTTTGATACGGCATCATCTGTACGTGATAAGTGGCGAAAAGAGTTTGATCATGCTCTTCAATCTGATACTGATTAGCTCTGAGGATTATGAAATGTCATCAATGTTGTGAGTTGAAAATATATAAGCGGGAATGGGGTATGCATTTAAATGGGTTTGGCATACACAGAACGTTGCGATTGGCTGGGGCAACGTTTACCGCTACAATATTTTTTCAATTTAGTCTACTTGAAATGACAACTCAACATCAATTTCACCACTTTATTCCACAAAACATTAAAGTTAATACATATTTAAACCATGTCACGTTTATCAATCCATGAATTGTGTTCAATGGGAAGACCTAACCACTTCACATATAGTTTATCTTTTTTACTCTTCAGCACCTTCTCGACGAGATAAATGTCAGGATTTTCCGTTTTCAATAACTCTTCTTCATAAAAACATCCTCTAATCGGTTGACCATCCATATCTTCAATGATATACGTTGTGGGATATGTCCTATTGATTTTAATGATTTTGAATAGTTCAGTTGTGAAATTTGCAGTATATCCTTTTTCGAAAATATTTTTGTACTTGCTTATACGTACAATGTCATTCATTCGGAATTTGGGAATTTTTTGTTTTCCTCGGATGACTTTGGCAACTTTAAATTTCAGTTTTGTTGTTGGTGTAACATTAATTGGTTCTATACCAGTTGTACGATGCACTTTATGGTTATATTTTCTTGTTATAATAGGAAGAATGTCTAACCACTTGTTGTGTCCCATCGCTGAAAATTCCCTATAAAGCCACGTCTTTATTGTTCGAATTACTCTTTCTGCTATGGCCGCCTTCATTGTGCTGAATGTTGAATAATGATTGATTTTATATTTACCCATTAGAGATGAGAAAGTACTGTTGAAAAACTCTAGTCCTTGATCGCTTTGTAGATGTTTCGGAGAATAGTCGGCTTCTTTCAGCACATCTTCCATTGCTTCAGTTACAGCACTACCTGTTTTATTTTTGATCGGTTTTGTCCATAGATATTTTGAGTAGCAATCAATTACTACAAGAACATATCTATATCCTTTATTATGTTTAGCATAGGGTTGTAATTCGGCAAGATCTATTTGCCATAGATCTGCAAAACCTTTGACAAAGGTGGTTCTTCGGGTGAAATTACGTCTTGCCGGTGTATGTAATTCATTGACAACTTGTCGTTTGAGATCACTTATTCCACTATCCATCCTCTCACAATGACTGCTTCACTTTGTTTCCGTGTACAAAATGATCAATTTCTTGAATGTTTCAATATATTATACTTTCCTCACGTAATTCTTCAATTATTGAAATTATTTCGTTGTCGTGTCCAGTATGTCCAGCTGATTTCGAGGATATCAATAGTCGTAAACGAGCGACTAACTCTTTTGGTGAATTCCAGTACACATAATTCGCAGGTTTGGGATCATACCTTTTTTGTATCCGATTGATCCCTGCACCTTTTTTTTGTTCTACTTCTCGTTGTTAGATAATGTGATAAGTTAAGTACTGGTTTAATAACTTCACGGAATTTTTTAGATTTCGTATGTTTGAAACCATTTCTCAGTTGATGTTGTTTGTATGGTGCATTCGTGAGTCTCAATATTTTAGCATATGTATGAAGAATTCCATCATCACTGACTTCAGGTGGGTTTTTCAAAAAAATCATATTATATAACTCCGGACTACTTGGGAATTCATGTTTTTTTGTTTTATTGGCATTCCAAAATAAAATATTTCCACCACTGAAATTTACATTGAGACTTCCCATTTTAAGTTTTCCCGTAGCAGGATCTGAACGGATGCCAAATATTGTGTCATAGTCACCATTGTTTGTTTTGACATTTTCCAAATGCATCTTCAAAATATCTTCAATATTGCCTTCAGAAAGGGAGGAATAGTCCGAGTTACTTATTCGAGATGATGATGGTGTTTCGAATATAGACGTTTCACCGAATTCTTTGATGGTCTCACTGTCAGCAGACGAGGTGTCACTACCAAATTGATTCTTTCCCATAGGAGTACTCCTAACTAGAGTAGAGTGTGAGTTCACTTGCTTCGTCATTGATTGTCGAAGTGGTGGTGGTAGTTGTTTCGTTGCAGCAGCTGAAGATAGAACGTTCAATGGCTTCATTAGGGGATCGTAGAATTTTTCAAGTGCTATTCGATTTTCAATAAGTCCACTCTTGATAGAGTTAAATTTCTGGCGTACAGCTTCTGTTGTCTCAACTAGTTGACGTTTCAAATTCAATTCATTGTTTTTATCATCAACTTCTGAATCGTTCTTCATTTTGTTCTACAAGAGAGATTACACCACTGAAGTAACCTGTGTGCAATCCAACGATCGATTGAATGTGGATTGCAGTGTCATGGATATATAAAACTATCAAATCCCATGCGATATCTACCTTCATGCATTTTTCTATCTTTATCAATGACCATAAATCCATATTGATCCTCCCAACATTTAACACACATCAGTTGGAATTGTTTGAATGTTACATCAGGTGACACGTGATCGGAATAAATATGGTGTAGATTCGTTTCATCTTGCTTGAACATTACGATAAAGTTGGTATTATCTCGCACTAACTGTTTGGGCACACGTGAATATGTTTGAGCAAGATAAAAACAGTCAACATCTTTATGGCGTCCCATACAGAAATATGATCTTATAATGTCCTGCTTTTCACATATTACATCATCGAAAATGAAAACAGAATTTGGTTTGGCATCGGAAGGTTCCACTATTTCTGCATTATTACTGAACGTAAAAAATCCCAACCCCTTTATAGGTTCCAATACATTCCGTAGGAATTGATATTTGGGTTGATTGAGTGATTTCGAATAGATATAAACGTTTGTGAATCGCAGTCCTTGTGGATGTGTTAAGAGAGAGATCATGGCATTCGTCTTTCCACAATTCGACGGTCCGATAATGAGTCCTCGAACAGATGATGGAAGTAGCGGACCATGCCGCAACACTTTCTGTCCATTCAATCCACAACCGAATTTTTCATCTAAATTATCTACAGCAAACTTTTCTTTCTGCTTCACAATGCGCATCGTACCGTGGTTGGAGACTATGTAAGCGTCGATATGTTGTGAATGTTTCATTTAAATGAGTACCATCAAACGAAACGGATGTGTTCGTGGTAGATGCAGAAAAAACGGTCGTGGATTCGTTAATGATTTGATAAACAAACTTCCGTTCGAATTACATTTACCTGGAGGATATCAGTACTGTGGACCCGGTACAAAATTGGAAAAACGTTTAGCCCGCAAAGATCCAGGAATCAATAAATTGGATATTGCATGCAAACAACACGATATTCAATATTTGAATCATCTTACTGATCTCACAGCGAGACATTCAGCAGACAAAGAACTCGAATACGCAGCTTGGAATAGGGTTAAATCGAAAGACGCTGGTATTAAGGAAAGAGCAGCTGCCCTACTCGTTACCAACATTATGAAAGCAAAGAGACGTTTTGGTATGGGTTGTAGTACTACTATGAAGGAAAAGAAGAAGAGGCAACCGAAGAAAAAGAAAAATAATCTCAGAAAAATCGCCTTCGGTTCTGGGGTGGTTCATAAAGTGCGGAATGTATTGAAAAAAGCTGGGGGTGAGCAATTTGTGACGAATAATGTGAAAAAAGCTACCGTAGTGGCATTGCATGCGGCACGTAAATACCTCAAAGCTGCCGGTGGGAAGAAAACAATCCGCACACCCCGCATAATTCCAATTCCTAAGGTAGGAGGGATTCTGCCATTGATACCGATTTTTGCTGGATTGTCCGCGCTCGGAAGTTTAGCGGGTGCTGTTGCAGGCATCACCAGAGCTGTGAATTCAGCAAAAGCAAGCAGAACAGCCCTGATCGAAGCGAATCGTCATAATAAGAAAATGGAAAATGTAGCATTGGGTAAAAGTGGTAGTGGAATATACCTTAAACCATACCGTAAAGGACTCGGACTCTACTTAAAACCATACAATCCAAAAAACTAGTTGATTCCCTACCTCGAAGACCTCTCACCGACATCGATCTCAATTATTATGCCGAGAAAATGAAAATTCCACACTTTCGCGGTATTTTCATGCGTGATACATTACCCACTAGAGGTCTACGACACTACGAGACCGCCATTGTCAATTTAGATGGAATAAGAGGATCGGGAACACATTGGGTGGCATACAGCAAATGTGGGAAAGACATTGCATACTTTGATAGTTTTGGAGATCTACCCCCACCAATAGAGTTGATTCAATACTTTCAGAAATGTCCGAAAGTGAAAATTATATATAACTATGATCGCCAGCAGAAGTTCAACACAGTTTTCTGCGGTCACTTGTGCCTGAAGTTTCTCTCTGAATTATTATAAAATGAATACAACTCCAGCAATGACTCGAGAGGCTATTAAGGGGATGGGATTTTCACTCAAGATGTATTCAAAATATCGCACTTTGACAAAAATGGATCGAGTGATGCTTGCCACTATGCCGAAGGAAGTGATGCTTGCATGTGCTGCACATGAGATTGCTCATGTTTGGGAAAAGTTACCCAAAAGTCTACAAGATGATGTCGACATAATGAAATATAGATATTGCAATGAACACCACAATCTTGACGGTGATAACATTTCAGATTCTGATGTGAATGATGGTCCTACACCTCGAAAAATATTCTGCTGTTATTGCAATATAAAGGATATGAATATTGGTGCTAATAAAAATGAACTGGATATTGATGAATCATCTCCGAAAAAGCGTAGGTTGTCTCAAGTGTGTTGTAGACGACAATAAATTGAAGTGATATTCATAAAATGTATCAGTCATGTCACGGAAGTTCGAACTACAAGCTGTCGGGACGAGTGTCTTGAGTGCAGACTTTTTCCCACCCATTGAATTGGATAGAAACAGTCGTTATGGATTGGGACTTTCTGGATTCTATGGATGCAACACAATCAATAATATAACTGAAAAAAACAATGTGATCAGTTTTAGAATCAGTGCTGATAATTCACCAATACTTCAGAAATACACAATTGAAATTCCATGTGGTGCCTATGAAATAGATGAGATCAATGCAGTTATTCAGAAACATATCATGTTTAGATTATTTTCTGGTAAAAATCAAAACGATACCAATGCAGATGATATATTCTACCTACATGCCAATAATAATACTTTCAAATGTGAGATGCGATCAAAATTTGAAATTGATCTTACTCATCCGAATTCCATAGCAAAGATGATGGGTTTCAGTTTTGATAGATTTCAACCGAATCAGATACATGAATCCTCACTACCAATAAACGTAACAACTGTGAGAATAATCCGCTTAGATTGCAACATTATATCTGGTTCATACATAAATAATGAAGAATCACATATTCTTTTTTCATTCGATATCGATGTGGAGCCTGGATTCAATCTCACGAAAGAACCACACAAGATTATATATATGCCAGTCAGTCCAGAAGGTCGCCAGTTGATTCACAACATCACAGTGCGTATTTTGGATCACAAAAACAATCTTATTGATTTTGGAAGTACAGAAGAGATTGTTATAATTTTGGAATTGAAGAAAATCTAATAACTATTATGGGTTTTTGTTATAATAGACAGAATCGTGTAGGATTTCAAATCATTCCACAAACCGCTAAAAAGGAAGGTTCGACTAGAAAAAGGCTCATTCCAAAAGTGTACGCTAAACAGTTAGCACACCACGCTCTGTCAGTGAGAGATCTCGAATTTTTGAAATCTATTGGACTGAAAGTAAGGGAAAATGGTGCTCGAAACAAATAGTGAAAAATTGAATATATTCGATGAGCCGATGCTCGATCATTCCCTCACGAGTTTACATGAGCACACATACAAACCATATGGATCACCATTGTTTAGGAATTCAGATGAAATTCGAAGCGCAATCAATAATCAAGACGTTATACTCGACATTGCTGAGAGTTTCATTTATATAGAGGGTAAATTCACACCTACAGATGAAACGCAATCATGTTATCTCTCGAACAATGCAATCGCTTTCCTTTTTGATGAAATTCGCTACGAAATGGGTGGTGAACAAGTCGCTGTGGTCAGGAAGCCGGGGATCACATCTACTATGAAGAATATGATTTCATTTGGACAATCACATGCCAACACATTATTAACAACTGGATGGGGACTTTCAGAAACGAAACAGGATATCTTGGACACAACCAGTCATGTATTTAGTGGTAAATTACCACTGAAATATTTGATGGGTTTCGCAGAAGATTATAACAAAAGTATCTTGAATGCCAAACAAGAAATGATTTTAATAATCGCTCGATCCTTCAAGAACTCATATATTGGTGCGGTTGATGCTGATTTGGAAATCAATAAAATTGAGTGGAAAATAAGACATATAGTGCCAGAAGATAAGCACAAGCTCAAACTTTTGAATAGAATCAACAAAAGTGGTCTGAATGCTAAAATCAAGTTAGCTTATCGCATGTGGGATCTCTATGAACTTCCATCACTCCGTGGCACATCTTCAGACATATGGGCTATCAAGACAACCAATGCTCTTGAAACACCTCGTTATATCATCATTGGATTCCAAGGCACCACCACTTCTGAAGACAGGACAAAGGATATCACTAAATTTACAACTGCTGATATCAATAACATTCGAGTGTACTTGAACTCTGAAGTATACCCATATGAACGTTGGAATTTGGATTTCGATAAAAAACTCGATACTTCAGCTTATTATGCCTATGAGAATTTTCAACGAAGTTATTATGATAAAGATATGAGTGAACCTCTCATGGATATTGGGCAATTTCGACAAAATCCACTATTCATCATCGATTGTTCACATCAGCCGATTGCCACAAAATCATCAACGATTGATATTAAGCTCGAGTTTGAAACCAGGAAAGCCAACTTCCCGGCCAACACCAAAGTATATGCACTCATTCTGCATGATACATTTTTGACATACAATGCATTGGATGGTTCAGTTCTCAGCAGATATTGAAGAAACACACACACATATTATGTATTTTTAATATATTTCTTTTTCATTTATTTATGTAAAAGAGGAATAGGTAAATAAAACATGACTAAATAATATTACGTTTTTTATTCAAATATCACTAGCTAACAATTCAATTCGTTTTGGGTACATGCAAACAATCTAAAATTATGTCTCCTTCTTCATCACTATCTTCTTGGCCGTCTTCGATTTCTTCATCGGTATGATCATCCAATTGGTACTTTTGGATGATCCCTTCAGGTAGATATGGTAAGAGGCGATAAAGAAATCTTCTCAGCTCACACACAATCATACTATTGCAGAGTTGATCCAAATCCAAAGAACCGTCTGAATATTGTTCGCAAAGATCCGCACCCTTCTTGTAGTTCTCGTAGTCTCGCAAGCAGTATTCAATTTGCTCTTCATCATAACACACGCCCAAGTCGTAATTGGTGGCATGGTGAGCGTCCTCGCCCAAAGCATCCAGTTCTGATGACAACCTTTCAACGGCTGAAGAGATATCTGTGGCTTTGGTCCAATATTGGCTGGCATATTGCATCCACATCTTTCAAGAATGAAGCTACAATCAAGAGAAATTATTGAAATAACTATGCTACAAAAATAATTAGTATTACTCACATTAGACTTTTGATTATGTCTCTACCGAAGAGTGTGTTTAACAATGTATGAAAAGTTTTATATTTTCCTTACAATTATCACCTATAATATAAAGAATCAGAATTAGCCTATGACAAGTGGAAATTATATATTACTATTATTCAGTGAGATCAAATTTGACCAATGATCTCGTTTTCATGCGAACAATAGTCTGTTGACTTTGACCCAAATATGCTATCGTATATTTACCACCAGAAGAATTGATATAAGTAACATCAGCATCCGTTAATTGTGCTGAAACACGTTTTGGTAGCCATGTTTTAAATAACGTATCATTGCTCACATCCACCAATGTTAATAAGATTGATTTACCAAACCGAGTAGAACAAAATGATATATTCTTAATTGGGAAAGCTTCATTCAGTGGCAAAGATGATATTACTCTTTGCTCTAACACTTCCATCTCTTCTTTAATTATAGAATTGAGCTTTTGTAAATCCACCTTTGGAACTGACATGATGAAAATATATAAGGAAAATATAAATAATTTTCAATAGAAAAACACACTCACTGATCTCTCTCTCTGTGTGTAGGCACTGAATAACTTCACTACTCTTGCTGACTACTCAACTGCTAGGTATACAACTTCTGATTTCATATCACCATACCCACTTCTTTTATAATAGATAGTGAAGCACCCCCACCACAGACTTATGCACCGCGTGTGTGTTGCAAAGACCCCACCATGCGCGAGTTTGCATCGCATCGATAGAGGACGGAGAGTGAATAGTAGTCGCTACATCGTCACAGCGTATGGGTGTGTGACGTCAGCGGATCCACCGTGTCGGGAGCGAGGGCCTGACACACATCAGTGGATCGTCGTGCGCTTAGCGCTGACGTCACGCGACCTCTCCTCCCACCACCATCGCAAGGTATACATCACGGGAGAGTAATCAGAGCTCACATATCGGGCTGGATCTCCGTGGTGTGCAGACGTGTACTTTCTCCATACTTTGGTATAGATTTTCATCTGCACTCCACAAGAATCATACACAGTAGCTGAGTCGGTATACATGCAGGTCATGCAAGACATGGAGGTAAAAAAAATATGTGTACTTACAAAAAGTACTTGTCCGTGTATGAAAAAAATTCCAAGTCATCACAATGTCATCTCAAGGTCAAACACAAACCCTGAACACCTCTTCCAACAATATACATCAAGTTCAAACACAAAATTTCAAAGGCATCTCTAGGACATGCCAAGGTCATAGACCTACACAAAGGTACCTATGCACCAAGGTCATCCCTGAAGGTCACCACAAGGTCAACGATGACGTCATAGTGGAGGGGTAGGCCCAGAACCGGCTCAAATCTCCTACTACACATCTGTCTATTTGGATGGTATGTATTTGTCTGGAAGGTAACTTGAGAAGTTTTGCCCCTCGGCATTTTTGCATCATTGGTTATTTTCAAAGTTTCTAGTAGATCAGCTTTGTTTTTTATAAATGATTTGAAATCTTCAAGTGTAGGAAGTTTTTGCTTACTGGCAATATTTTTGTTGGCCTTGAATTCTTCCCACTCTCGTGCAGTTACTTTATCTAATTTGTTACTCAATACATAAATAAGTATGGTATCCCACTGTTCGACTGGTTGTCCGAGAGTTTCCAACGATTTCAAATGTTTGGCAACAGTGTCAAGCATTTTTCGTAAATCATGAGCTGATTCATGGTTTAAGGTTGTAATTGAAAAAACGGATTTAACGTGATTATTTATCAACAAGCTGTCGCTATTATAGCGATTGAGCAATGCTTCCCAAGCTACTGTATAATTTGCCGCAGAAAATTCCAAAGACCGAATAACCTGCGCTGCACCACCTTCCAACGCTGCCCGTAAATAGTGGTATTTTTGTATTTGACTAATTGTCGGATTTAAGTTGATTAACGAGTCAAACGTATCTCGAAATTCCAACCAGTTTTCATACAAACCGGAAAACTTAGGAAGATGAATTTGGGGAAGTTTGATATTTTCAACCGGTGGAAGAGGGTTAGATTTCTTGTGCTGATTATTTTGACAAGCTAAATTATTGGCATCTCGTGCAGCATAATAGTTTGAAATATACTTTCTAGCTAAAGCGATTACAGAAAAAAATATTTCTTGAAACTCTTCCCTTTCTATCAATTGTTCATTTGGCTCGTTTACCGAAGACTCTATTGCAAATTGAACTTCCTCAAATTCGGCTAGTAAAGGTTCTTGTTTTTCTAAACGTACTTGTAATTCTAAAATCTTTTCATACTGAATTTGATGCATAGGTTGATCACTCATCAAAAGTGTAAATGATTCCAGGTAGGTTTTAAACATTGTTTGTCGCTGTTTTAATGAGTTTCTTTTGAATATTAATGTTTTTATTTCCTCAGTCATCTTGTTGAATAACAGAGAAATAGGAGTTACTTGCAATAACCCGGTATAGACAACGAAATAAAGCAATTCAAAATAAGCAGAGGTGGGATTGTAGGAAGGTAAAATGGAACGAACTCACCGGCACAACCGTTTTATCCGTCTTTCTATTCGCCTTTGCCTTGCGTTGATGTACTTTCAGTAATATTTCTTGCAATTTTCTATGCTTTCACTGGCATAATTCACTCGAAGGACCATGTTATGAATGTACAAACTGTACTTGAACTTTTTCTGTTTGATTAGAAATGATATAATTGGGTTTAGACTTGCAAAAACTTTATTTCATTTCTTCTTGTAGCGCGTCTTTTCAATCTGACATAAGTCATGTTCAATTGTTATTGTTTATAAAATGTGACAATAAACCATGACAATACAGATTCACTGCACATTCGTAAATCTAACAAATCTAAGGCAACAAATACAATCGGCGTAAACAATAAGATATCCGTCGACGGTTTTGAAATGGATATCCTTCAGAAGATGTTCTATGGATAGCCATAAGATTTCCACGGTAATTATGGATGTTATTGAATTGCAAGAGTTTCTTTCATACTCGTACACGAATTGAAGCATTTGAAGAATTCTCTTATCTTTCGTTTACCAACTGGATTTGAAATAGATATATCCATGAAATATCCACAGTAATTGTGGATGTGATTGAATTGCAAGACAGATTTTGATATTATCAATTTCTGAGTTTCTTCCAAACTCGTACACGAATTGAAGCATTTGAAGAACACTCATATCTTTCGTTTTCCTACTAGATTTGAAAAGGATATCCATAGATATCCGTCGACGGATTTGGAATGGATATCCTTCATAATATGTCATATTGATGGCCATAAGATATCCAAAGCAAATATCGATAAGTTTGAATTGCATAATTAATTCACATATGGACGAATAATTATTTGTAAACATCTCACTTTTCGTTTTTCTACCGGATTTGGAATATATATCTATAAGATATCCGTCGATGGCTTTGAAATGGATTGCCATAAGGTACCCAAAGCATATACACTAAGGTTTGAATTGGAAGATTTATTTTTATGCTATCAATTCCTGAGTTTTTTCTGAGCTCGTATATTCAGATTGCGTTTTTTGAAACAATTCGATTTGAATTCCTACTGGATTTGAATTGGTTACCTATAAGATATCCGTCAATGGATTTGAAATCCTTCGGAAAATATCATATGGATGGCCATAAGATATCCAAAGTGATCATAAGTGTCATCATAAGTGATCATGTTTTCTATTATTTGTTGCATACGAATCAACACACATATTAGGGACCTGCTCATTCATTATACTACTAATCCACTTTGTTATCGAAAAAACTCCAGTTCGTCGAAATCTAAATTTGTCTCACTTCTCATGAAAACCCTCCATATATTTCCCTAATTTCTTACACAGAACTGTCGATTCTTAGAAGTCCTAGTGATTATGGGCATTCTCCTATTCCATTCAAAAATTAACGATGGTACGGGGTGTTTTCATGTGAAACAAATTCAAATATTTGAAAAATTTGTTTCTCAGGAATGAAGGTGTTGCTATGATTACTAATCCGAATACATTTTTGACCTATTTTGCATTCACTCACTTGATAACGACAGTAGATGTTAACTGTTGAAAAGTCGTGACTCAAACACATGCTAAGAATTTTATTTATTTGTTTCTAGACAATGGAAGTCCAGAAGAATTGTACTAATAGTATTGCGATTGATACCAGACACCCTATGTATCAAAATAGCAAATGTCATCGTGAAAAACTCTCTTGTCAGATTTCATTAGACTTTGTCAAAGAGATCTTATCCTTTTCAAACCAAATTAAAATCTTTATGCAAGTTTTGATAACGAAGACCATGTAATATAGTCGCATAAACGTCAACTTTTTTAAAAAAAGGAACTGGAAACCAGGTGTGTTGTTGAGCTGATGCTATTGTGTTATGCATTTTTATTACTCAATTATGTGTCAAATTCATCAACATTTCACCATTTGTAAAGGTACACCTTGAAGAAATAGGTATTTCAATCATATGCATTCAAAACAATCATGCCTATGTAGAAATAGGGATAATAATTGAATAATAATTGATCTCAAATCAAATTCACTAAAAAACCAGTATGGAATTGGAGCGTTTAGCTGAAGAATCTCCAAGTTTTGCTAACTCAGATGACGCCTGTTCCATCTTACCTTCAACGTCATAGTAACTTAGCAGATGATAGGAAAACTACCGAAGAAGCTATATATATATATATATATATATATATATATATATATATATATATATATTCTTCATGTATGTCCATATGATATCCTTCATAGATATCCATAATATATCCGTAGAGATTATCCATAAGATATATTTTATGGATATTCTATGGATATAGTTCAGAGATATCTTATGGATATCCTTGAAGGATATTTTATGGATGTACAGGTTGGTACTCTCCGAACGTCCATTAGACGTCCATAGTATATCTTTTGGATATTTTCTGGACGTCCATAGTACATCCAGCATATCCATAATGAATGTCCAGTGGATATCCATTGGATGTTCTTGTGTTATTTGGGTAAGCACTATAAATATTCTATAGGATACACTATCGAAAATGGGACCATCAAACCAGATTCTGAACGTCTTCGCCCTCTTCAAGAGCTATTACCACATAACAATTCTTCACTCAGACGAGTAATTGGTATGTTTTCGCACTATGCTAAATGGATACCAAGATATTCACACCTAATTAAGCCACTTATCAATTGCTCAACGTTTCCTATTCCCGAAAGAGCCGTAGAATCTTTTAACAGTCTGAAATCGGCTATATCGAGATCAGTTGTTACTGCTATTCATGAAAACATAACATTCACAGTAGAAACGGATGCATCCGATTTTGCAATAGCCGCTTCTCTTTCACAAGAAGGAAGACCAGTTGCTTTCTTCTCAAGAACGTTGTCTGAATGTGAGAGGAAACATTCAGCAATAGAAAAAGAAGCATATGCTATTAGGCAATCCAAATCACGTGACCAAAAATGGCGGTTCAAATAGCATTCGCCATAAGAGTATCAATAGTATCATTGTGTTGCTAGTCATTTGGTATTAAATATTGTATTTCTGACTATTTTCGGAGTTTTCGTGTTCTTGAAGAGTAATATTTAAATGAAGAGTGTTTACCTAAAGACATTAATGTTGAAAAACAGAGACGTTGGTGAAAGGTATGCTTGAAAATAAATCTCAATCTTTTGTTTACATTTTGATAATAATTGTATTTGTTACAGATATAGAACGAAATTGATATTAATCAATACTGTAGATCCTCACACAATTGAGATGGTGTCCCCCCCCGTTTATTCCCAAGTGCAGATAAGGCTTATAAAAGTTTGGAGTCTTATAAATATTTTGAATCTGGCTTCCTTGTGAGTGTGAAAACAAATATTGAGAATGATTTCTAAATATTTTAGTTAGCCAGGAAAGTTTCTGGACTATTTACAACTTTTTACACTAATCCACTATTAGTTTAGCCTCTAGTTCATGTAAACGCAAGGTACGGTAGCGCAAGAAAGAAGAAATGAAAACTATATCATGAATATGTCTACATGATTCCAATAGTTTAAAATTCTTCCATTATCTTACTTATTTTTGCATGAACTAGGTTTATGTGTGTGACTGACCTTTCTGTATGGAAACGTAGAACTATAGAATCATCAAAACACAACAAGGTAGAGGTAGTATTTTGAAAAAAGTTTATATGTATAATATGGAAGAAATTGTCATATTGCTTCTCAATTTGCATAGTAATTCTTATATGTAACTGTTTTTCAGGTCAAGTATTCTCAAAAAGCAAATGCGAAATCTTTAGATGTCTGGTGCCATATATGCATACTGATATAAGAATCCATTGTATTTAAATAAATAATGATAACTAAATTGAACATTCTAATGTACAATAATTCAGAGATATAAAAATCATTATGTGCCACAAATTCATATACACAAGTCAAGATAATCAGTAAAGTTTGGAGTTATTTCGATGAGAGTTTCAAAGGTAACTTTCCCAGTTAACACAAACATCTGGGAGATGTTGCTTCCATGATTATTATGGTAACAAAATGAGTTGCATTTAGACATCACTGTTACCACTTAGTGATGCCAAATTTTATGAATTGTTCACAATTTTCTTCTCGTTAGTGTCACTTTGAGCACAAAATGTGAAGAAAATTGCAAAGCACATTAACATGAATTTTGGTTTCATTGCGATTTTGTCGGTATAGAAGGAATTAGGTTGGTAACAAAATTGAACATGACATCACAATCACGACACAAAATGGCCAGACTTGTTTGTCGAGTCGATGATAGTGAAGTAGAATCTGTATATGGTTGACGCCATCCTTCAAATGTTCTATAGGTACTTCTGATAGTGTGTTTGATTCTTTTTATTTCAATACTAGAATCAAATCTGTTTATTAACATTGCCCAATTATTATTTCTACCAAGAACTGTATACCTCCTTGTACTGATTTCGCCTCAAAGAAAATGCTGTCCAGAGGATTGAAGTTGAATTATAGATTTTTCTACATTTCTGTATATTGTTTTTTATGATTTAGACAGAGTTTGATAATTTTATTTTGTTTGTGAAAAGTATATACTACGGAATCAACTCACGCATTTGTTTTCTAGCATTCCATTCCATATGAACCGTAATTCATTAGTAAAAATAATAACATTGGGGTTTAATTTCTACTTATGTTGAAACATAGTGAGATTTGTTTTATTCTTGACATACAGGAGAATCAGAATGTGAAGCGCATTTTAAAATAACTACCAGTCCCTTCAATTTCACATTGTTACATCAAAAGGGTCTCGATGTGCATTCGATTCCAAAGTATGAATGGAATGTCACATTGGGCTAATTTTGAGTCACATTTTGCATCACATTCAGATGTCTCGACATGACCAACGGGGCACCGAATATACGTTTATGCGATAATAATGGAAGTCACTTTGCGATTCACTGGTGTGATCTGAAACATGAATGTGAATCCCACTACCATCTCTGAGACCATTCTGTGTTGACTGGGTTGTATCATGGTTAATTCTGTCCGAGTTGAAATTGTGGTGAGCCCACACTCACCCTGTATTGCGCGAGCAGATATCGTAGTTCAAGTTGTTGAAAAGAAAAGAGTTCAGATTGCGAGGCTAGTTGAATAATTATCGTCAGCTGCTCCTCCCTGTATGAACCGTAACCGAATTCAGTTCATGTGTAGAAAACATCTGGCCCCGTGTTGACGACCCGTTAGCGCGAATCACTAGAAGTGCACGTGTTCGATAAGAATTCATAACCCCGCGTACAAAGCCGCCGAAATCGTAAATCATATCTCAAAGAAGTACCGCTACAAAGGCCGCCGCTCAAAGAAGCCGACATCATAAATTTGTCATGCGCGACTGATTAACGACCATCAAATGACCACGTGCAAGTTACCCCCGTTTGGACGTTACTATAAAAGCCGCGGTTCGCGTTCGATGCAGGCAATTCGGCAATTCGCAATTGGTAATTCGAATAATATATACTTCAGACTTCAGAATTCGATTCCGTCAGTTGTTTATTCAAATGTAAATTCGGAATAGTGTTTTTAATCATGATTATTCATTCGAATCAATTCGACAGTCAGTATGAAGTGATTTAAATCGGTTCAAAATGAATTCGTTCTTCGGTAATTAAAGTCATTTGGAAAAGAGTCAATTACAGTCCAGACCGGTCAGTGTTCAGTTAATAATAAAATGTGGAAAGATTATGCAGCTACAGTTTTAATTCGTAAGTGAAAGAATAATTCATCGGATTGAAGATATAACTATTAATTTCGCTATGATTTACCCGAGAACCTTTGAACTAGAATTTTAGTCGTATCGGTATGAAAAGAATGTTTGTTTTTGTTGTTATCAGTTATTATTGTGCATGTAGTATTAGATTATGGGATTTTAAGCTGTGAGGTACTGACTTGCTATATTATCCAAGATCAATTATGTGTCAATCTGATTTATTTAGATATCCCGATATGTATGGCACAGTGTGCACCAAATGTTATGAATTTGTAACGGTATATTAATGATTTTGACATAGGAAGTGCCCTGATGTATCTTATGTTCCTGCGTAATTCAATAACTGTATTACTTGTGTTTAATATTGATTTGTTTTGAAAAACCTGTTATCGATACGTAATCCTGCGTTGCAAGTTAAGTTTGGAGTAATGTAAAGTAATTTCTCCGCACAATTCGTAGTAGATTCGCTGGCAAGCATGATGATAAATATTTAAGGAATTTTGTCTCTTTTACAATGTTTGTTTTCTTTCTAAGAATATGATATCTGCCGACAACAGGCAGATCCGATGTTCGCGTGGAAGTGCTTATTTGCTTTATATTTAAAATAGATGTTTGAAACGACTCGTGCCTTTTTGTTCATGATTTCGCTGATAGCCGTCTTAGAACAAATGTGTTAGTAATAGGATAGTGAGAAAAATCCACATGGGGTTACATTCGACAGCCGCTCGACGAATGAACCTTAATTATATGTCACGTCCCGACGTTTCGATCCACTCGTCCATCCTTGTGGCTCGGGTCCTTGCTCTCGGACCTTCGAGCGAGTGAGGAAGAACCGAGGAACGTGTTAATGGCGACTGAGATTAGTGTAGAGCGCTAGGGTTCCTTCCTAGGTTTGAAGACGAACTCTTGGTTGAAAACCGAGCTGAGTGAAAGCGTGTGTCCCGCGCTGATCGAAGCCCGGCCATCGACAAAATGCCTGTTTCTTGGCCATCTTCTTCTTCAACGCCAAGGTCCACATTAAAGTGTGTTTCATTCTGTTGACAAAAAATATATTTTAAAATTACATCATTCAAAGAGGACCTACAAGTTTTATCTCTTAAATCTGCAAATCTTCATTGGAACAATGACAAAAATGAAAGTAAATCCAATGATTCTCATTGTTTCTGTCCCCAATTGTATTCTCACCCTTGACGGGCTAACCCACATTTTGCATTGCTTGCACCAGAGTTGAGAGTAGTTATAGATATAACTTGTGTTTTGACAGAGCTGATATTTAATAACTTTCAATTCATCATTACGGTAAAACACCAAATATTTCAAAAAGTTTTTATTGTTTTCATGAAAACCCAAATAAACTGTCAATAAACCAAAAGTTGTAGTTGATGTATCTTGTGTTTTTTAGAAATACTGGATCAAAAACCAGCTGCAGAACCGTTCAATGCAAAATAATAAGAATACTGGGCAGCGAAGCAATAATTATAAGGGCCCCCTTCAATGGCATTTGATATAATAAACCTAAAACAATACCACCTACCTCAGAATGCATGATTTTTCTATTGTCCGGCCTAGCTTTTCTTTCCATTTCATCATAAATGCGATAAATGTCCCAGGTTCTGAGAAGGAGCTTAATCAGGATTAGTTTCATCCTCAAAAACAGCAGATTTCCTTGAAAAGTAATATTCACTAAACGCAATATTTGTAAACTTTAGATTTCAGTGGAGATTCAAGTATCCAAACCTGTTATGACATTTCTACTACAGACTCTCTGACATTTTATCTTTGAATCAGTCAGGTCTTCTCGCTTTATTGGAGCTAACCACAGGGCTCTCCGCTTCCTGGATAAGTCGTTCTATTTGTCAAAAACCTGAGTTTCAGAACAGTGGGAACCAAGTAAAATCCGACTTTATCCCTGTCGTGACGAGATCCTCAGCCAACTCCAATGCAAGTAAGAGGCATTTTTCTTCAGCTAAAGCACAAATGATAATCCACAAATAATTGAAACTCTTAAATACGCACAGGAAATAACAAAAATAAACAGTATTATCACTATTGTCGCTTATGAGAAAATCCAATGTGTGCCAACAAGCCGCCATATTGGTTTTGATTTGACAGGTCGCTGGATTGCCTAATTGTGGAGTCACTCCGGAAGTGGAAACATTTTCTCATTGGACGAGTATTCCGTTTGATAACTGATCAAAAATCAGTATCATTCATGTTCCATTCCAAACACACGGGTAAAATGAAGAATGAGAAAATTGAACGATGGAGATTAGAACTTTCCTGTTACAAATTTGATATCATATATCGTCCAGGCAAAGACAATGCTATTGCTGATACCCTATCCAGAGCAGAAAATTTATCAAGAATATGTTCCAGTCTTAGTTCACCAGAAAAATAATATAACCTTCATCAGTCTCTATGCCACCCAGGAATTACTAGGATGATTCATTTTATAAGATCCAAAAACTTGCCTTACTCAATAGAAGAGGTCAAAGAAATGACAAAATCATGTTCCATCTGTGCGGAAATTAAACCACGATTTTATAAAAGTGAAAGTAGACTGGTCAAGGCTACTTCACCGTTCGAAAGACTTGCACTGGATTTCAAGGGATCATTGCCATCCACATCTGGTAATAAGTATCTTCTCACGGTAATTGATGAATATTCAAGGTTTTCGTTTGCTTTTCCTACACGAGATGTATCATCTGCTTCTGTGATCAAACGTCTGACGAGTCTATTCTGTATTTTTGGAATGCCCAGTTTTATACATACAGACCAAGGTGCTTGTTTCATGTCACGAGAACTGAAAGAATTTCTTAACTTTAAAAACGTCGCGACGAGTCGAACTACGGCATATAATCTTCAAGGTAACGGTCAAGTAGAACGACAAAATGGAATCATCTGGAAGACAGTTGAATTAGATCTTCGAACTAAAGGTTTGAAAATATCTCAGTGGGAAAGCGTCTTAGAAGAGTCTTTGCATTCAATCAGATATCTTCTTTGTACATCGATCAACTGGAAGACAGTTGAATTAGATCTTCGAACTAAAGGTTTGAAAATATCTCAGTGGGAAAGCGTCTTAGAAGAGTCTTTGCATTCAATCAGATCTCTTCTTTGTACATCGATCAACAGAACACCTCATGAACGAATGTTTTATCATAACAGAAAATCATCGAACGGGTATTCTTTACCTTCATGGTTGATGACTCCAGGTCCGCCTGTACTAATGAAAAAGCAAGTTCGTCATAATAAATATGAACCTCTCGTAGTTGAAGTTGAGCTACTGGAAGGAAATTCAGACTACTCTTATGTAAAGTTATCCGATGGACGAGAAATTACGGTTTCGAACAAACATCTAGCACCAATAGGAGTTCGAAATAACTTGGATTCAGAACCAAATGAAAATTCAGAAGATCTTAGGGTGCCGATAGAAGCAGACTCATGTGATAACACAATTCATACAGAGGATCGTAGAGTGCTGGTGGATGGAGATTCATGTGATAAAACAACTGTAGAAGAAACATCTACTGAAATATGCGAATTACCGGGAACATCCAGTGCCCCTGAAAGTAGTATGGTTTTTACTGCTCCTCATTCGGAGGAACTGATGAATCGGCGTTCAGAAAGAACAAGACGACCTCCAAGACATTTAGATAGTTACTATCGTTTTTAATAGTAGGGGAGAATGTGGTATTTATCCACTTTCACTCAGTACAAATAATGTATGTGTGACAGTGTCATTATTCAGACTTAAATGTAAATGTCATTAGTTGTATTTTGTTGAATAAAGTCAACATTTGGTTGAATATATCACTAGTATTCAATAATAATTATGCTATTGCATATTATATTCCTGCTAAGTTAGGTTTTTGCAGATTCTGTATATAAATCCATTTCTATAAAGAATTTCTTTTTTGGAATATAGTTGATGTGTTCACTAAATGTAACTTTTTCGTCAACAATGATGTTTGAGAGTTTTTTATAATATAGATCTTACATTCTTTAGAAAACGATTTTATTTTTCTTGGTAGTAGGAGATTTGAGCCGGTTCTGGGCCTCCCCCCTCCACTATGACGTCATCGTTGACCTTGTGGTGACCTTCAGGGATGACCTTGGTGCATAGGTACCTTTGTGTAGGTCTATGACCTTGGCATGCCCTAGAGATGCCTTTGAAATTTTGTGTTTGACCTTGATTTATATTGTTGGGAGAGGTGTTCAGGGTTTGTGTTTGACCTTGAGATGACTTGGAATTTTTTTCATACACGGACAAGTACTTTTTGTAAGTACACATATTTTTTTTTCCTCCATGTCTTGCATGACCTTCATGTCTACCTACTCAGGGACTGTGTATGATCCTTGTAGAGTGCACATGAAAATCTATACCGAAGTATGGAGACGGTACATGTCCGCACACCACGGAGATCCAGCCCGATATGTGAGCTCTGATTTCTCTCCCGTGATGTATACCTTGCGACGGTGGTGGGGGGAGAGGTCGCGTGACGTCAGCGCTATGCACACGACGATCCACTGATGTGTGTCAGGCCCTCGCTCCCGACACGGTGGGTCCGCTGACGTCACACACCCATACGCTGTGGCGATGTAGCGACTACTATTTACTCTCCGTCCTCTATCGATGCGATGCAAACTCGCGCATGGTGGGGTCTTTGCAACACACACGCGGTGCATGAGTCTGTGGTGGGGGTGCTTCACTATCTATTATAAAAGAAGTGGGTATGGTGATATGAAATCAGAAGTTGTATACCTAGCAGTTGAGTAGTCAGCAAGAGTAGTGAAGTTATTCAGTGCCTACACACAGAGAGAGAGAGAGATCAGTGAGTGTGTTTTTCTATTGAAAATTATTTATATTTTCCTTATATATTTTCATCATGTCAGTTCCAAAGGTGGATTTACAAAAGCTCAATTCTATAATTAAAGAAGAGATGGAAGTGTTAGAGCAAAGAGTAATATCATCTTTGCCACTGAATGAAGCTTTCCCAATTAAGACTATATCATTTTGTTCTACTCGGTTTGGTAAATCAATCCTATTAACATTGGTGGATGTGAGTAATGATACAGTGTTCAAAACATGGCTACCAAAACGTGTTTCAGCACAATTAACGGATGCTGATGTTACTTATATCAATTCTTCTGGTGGTAAATATACGATAGCATATTTGGGTCAAAGTCAACAGACTATTGTTGGCATGAAAACGAGATCATTGGTCAAATTTGATCTCACTGAATAATAGTAATATATAATTTCCACTTGTCATAGGCTAATTCTGATTCTTTATATTATAGGTGATAATTGTAAGGAAAATATAAAACTTTTCATACATTGTTAAACACACTCTTCGGTAGAGACATAATCAAAAGTCTAATGTGAGTAATACTAATTATTTTTGTAGCATAGTTATTTCAATAATTTCTCTTGATTATAGCTTCATTCTTGAAAGATGTGGATGCAATATGCCAGCCAATACTGGACCAAAGCCACAGATATCTCTTCAGCCGTTGAAAGGTTGTCATCAGAACTGGATGCTTTAGGTGAGGACGCTCACCATGCCACCAATTACGACTTGGGCGTGTGCTATGATGAAGAGCAAATTGAATACTGCTTGCGAGACTACGAGAACTACAAGAGGGGTGCGAATCTTTGCGAACAATATTCAGATGGTGCTTTGGATTTAGATCAACTCTGCAATAGTATGATTGCGTGCGAGTTGAGAAGATTTATTTATCGCCTCTTACCATATCTACCTGAAGGGATCATCCAAAAGTACCAATTGGATGATCATAGCGATGAAGAAATCGAAGACGGCCAAGAAGATAGTGATGAAGAAGGAGACATAATTTTAGATTGTTTGCATATACCTAAAACTAATTGAATTGTAAGCTAGCGATATTTGAATAAAAAACGTAATATTATTTAGTCATGTTTTATTTACCTATTCCTCTTTTACATAAATAAATGAAAAAGAAATTAATACAAATGAGAAAAATTAAAAATACATAATATGTGTGTGTGTTTCTTCAATATCTGCTGAGAACTGAACCATCCAATGCATTGTATTTCAAAAACGTATCATGCAGAATGAGTGCATATACTTTGGTGTTGGCCGGGAAGTTGGCTTTCCTGGTTTCAAACTCGAGCTTAATATCAATCGTTGATGATTTTGTGGCAGTCGGCTGATGTGAACAATCGATGATGAATAGTGGATTTTGTCGAAATTGCCCAATGTCCATGAGAGGTTCACTCATATCTTTATCATAATAACTTCTTTGAAAATTCTCATAGGCATAATAAGCTGAAGTATCGAGTTTTTTATCGAAATCCAAATTCCAACGTTCATATGGGTATACTTCAGAGTTCAAGTACACTCGAATGTTATTGATATCAGCAGTTGTAAATTTAGTGATATCCTTTGTCCTATCTTCCCAAGTGGTGTTACTTTGGAACCCAATGATGATATAACGAGGTGTTTCAAGTGCATTGGTTGTCTTGATAGCCCATATATCTGAAGATGTGCCACGTAGTGATGGAAGTTCATAGAGATCCCACATGCGATAAGCCAACTTGATTTTAGCATTCAGACCATTTTTGTTGATTCTATTCAAAAGTTTTAGCTTGTGTTTATCTTCTGGCACTATATGTCTTATTTTCCACTCAATTTTATTGATTTCCAAATCAGCATCAACCGCACCAATATATGAGTTCTTGAAGGATCGAGCGATTATTAAAATTATTTCTTGTTTGGCATTCAAGATACTTTTGTTATAATCTTCAGCGAAACCCATCACATATTTCAGTGGTAATTTACCACTAAATACATGACTGGTTGTGTCCAAGATATCCTGTTTCGTTTCCGAAAGTCCCCATCCAGTTGTTAATAATGTGTTGGCATGTGATTGTCCAAATGAAATCATATTCTTCATAGTAGATGTTATCCCCGGCTTCCTGACGACAGCAACATGTTCACCACCCATTTCGTAGCGAATTTCATCAAAAAGGAAAGCGATTGCATTGTTCGAGAGATAACATGATTGCGTTTCATCCCTAGGTGTGAATTTACCCTCTATATAAATGAAACTCTCAGTAATGTCGAGTATAACGTCTTGATTATTGATTGCGATTCGGATTTCATCTGAATTCCTAAACAATGGTGATCCATATGGTTTGTATGTGTGCTCATGTAAACTCGTGAGGGAATGATCGATCATCGGCTCATCGAATATATTCAATTTTTCACTATTTGTTTCGAGCACCATTTTTCCTTACTTTCAGTCCAATAGATTTCAAAAATTTGAAATCTCTCACTGACAGAGCGTGGTGTGCTAACTGTTTAGCGTACACTTTTGGAATGAGCCTTTTTCTAGTCGAACCTTCCTTTTTAGCGGTTTGTGGAATGATTTGAAATCCTCCACGATTCTGTCTATTATAACAAAAACCCATAATAGTTATTAGATTTTCGTCAATTCCAAAATAATAACAATCTCTTCTGTACTTCCAAAATCAATAATATTGTTTTTGTGATCCAAAATACGCACTGTGATGTTGTGAATCAACTGACGACCTTCTGGACTGACTGGCATATATATAATCTTGTGTGGTTCTTTCGTGAGATTGAATCCAGGCTCCACATCGATATCGAATGAAAAAAGAATATGTGATTCTTCATTATTTATGTATGAACCAGATATAATGTTGCAATCTAAGCGGATGAGTCTCACAGTTGTTACGTTTATCGGTAGTGAGGATTCATGTATCTGATTCGGTTGAAATCTATCAAAATTGAAACCCATCATCTTTGCTATGGAATTCGGATGGGTAAGATCAATTTCAAATTTTGATCGCATCTCACATTTGAAAGTATTATTATTGGCATGTAGGTAGAATATATCATCTGCATTGGTATCGTTTTGATTATTACCAGAAAATAATCTAAACATGATATGTTTCTGAATAACTGCATTGATCTCATCTATTTCATATGCACCACATGGAATTTCAATTGTGTATTTCTGAAGTATTGGTGAACTGTCAGCACTGATTCTAAAACTGATTACATTGTTTTTTTCAGTTATATTATTGATTGTGTTGCATCCATAGAATCCTGAAAGTCCCAATCCATAACGACTGTTTCTATCCAATTCAATGGGTGGGAAAAAGTCTGCACTCAAGACACTCGTCCCGACAGCTTGTAGTTCGAACTTCCGTGACATGACTGATACATTTTATGAATATCACTTCAATTTATTGTTGTCTACAACACACTTGAGACAACCTACGCTTTTTCGGAGATGGTTCATCAATATCCAGTTCATTTTTATTAGCACCAATATTCATATCGTTTATATTGCAATAACAGCAGAATATTTTTCGAGGTGTAGGACCATCATTCACATCAGAATCTGGAATGCTGTCACCGTCAAGATTGTGGTGTTCATTGCAATATCTATATTTCATTATGTCGACATCATCTTGTAGACTTTTGGGTAACTTTTCCCAAACATGAGCAATCTCATGTGCAGCACATGCAAGCATCACTTCCTTCGGCATAGTTGCAAGCATCACTCGATCCATTTTTGTCAAAGTGCGATATTTTGAATACATCTTGAGTGAAAATCCCATTCCCTTAATAGCCTCTCGCGTCATTGCTGGAGTTGTATCCATTTTATAATGATTCAGAGAGAAACTTCAGGCACAAATGACCGCAGAAAACTGTGTTGAACTTCTGCTGGCGATCATAGTTATATATAATTTTCACTTTCGGACATTTCTGAAAGTATTGAATCAACTCTATTGGTGGGGGTAGATCTCCAAAACTATCAAAGTATGCAATGTCTTTCCCACATTTGCCGTATGCCACCCAATGTGTTCCCGATCCTCTTATTCCATCTAAATTGACAATAGCGGTCTCGTAGTTTCGTGGACCTCTAGTGGGTAATGTATCACGCATGAAAATACCGCGAAAGTATGGAATTTTCATTTTCTTGGCATAATAATTGAGATCGATGTCGGTGAGAGGTCTTCGAGGTAGGGAATCAATTAGTTTTTTGGATTGTATGGTTTCAAGTATAGTCCGAGTCCTTTACGGTATGGTTTAAGGTATATACCACTACCACTTTTACCCAATGCCACACTTTCCATCTTCTTATTATGACGATTCGCTTCGATCAGGGCTGTTCTGCTTGCTTTTGCTGCATTCACAGCTCTGGTGATGCCTGCAACAGCACCCGCTAAACTTCCTAGCGCGGACAATCCTGCAAAAATTGGTATCAAAGGTAGAATCCCCCCAACCTTAGGAATTGGAATTATGCGGGGTGTGCGGATTGTTTTCTTCCCACCGGCAGCTTTGAGGTATTTACGTGCCGCATGCAATGCCACTACGGTAGCTTTTTTCCTATTATTCGTAACAAATTGCTCACCCCCAGCTGTTTTCAATACATTCCGCACTTTATGAACCACCCCAGAACCGAAGGCGATTTTTCTGAGTTTATTTTTCTTTTTCTTCGGTTGCTTCCTCTTCTTTCCCTTCATAGTAGTACTACAACCCATACCAAAACGTCTCTTTGCTTTCATAATGTTGGTAACGAGTAGGGCAGCTGCTCTTTCCTTAATACCAGCGTCTTTCGATTTAACCCTATTCCAAGCTGCGTATTCGAGTTCTTTGTCTGCCGTATGTCTCGCTGTGAGATCAGTAAGATGATTCAAATATTGAATATCGTGTTGTTTGCATGCAATATCCAATTTATTGATTCCAGGATCTTTGCGGGCTAAACGTTTTTCCAATTTTGTACCAGGTCCACAGTACTGATATCCTCCAGGTAAATGTAATTCGAACGGAAGTTTGTTTATCAAATTATTAACGAATCCACGACCGTTTTTTCTGCATCTACCACGAACACATCCGTTTCGTTTGATGGTACTCATTTAAATGAAACGTTCACAACATATCATCGCTTACATAGTCTCCAACCACGGTACGATGCGCATTGTGAAGCAGAAAGAAAAGTTTGCTGTAGATAATTTAGATGAAAAATTCGGTTGTGGATTGAATGGACAGAAAGTGTTGCGGCATGGTCCGCTACTTCCATCATCTGTTCGAGGACTCATTATCGGACCGTCGAATTGTGGAAAGACGAATGCCATGATCTCTCTCTTAACACATCCACAAGGACTGCGATTCACAAACGTTTATCTCTATTCGAAATCACTCAATCAACCCAAATATCAATTCCTACGGAATGTATTGGAACCTATAAAGGGGTTGGGTTTTTTTACGTTCAGTAATAATGCAGAAATAGTGGAACCGTCCGATGCCAAACCAAATTCTGTTTTCATTTTCGATGATGTAATATGTGAAAAACAGGACATTATAAGATCATATTTCTGTATGGGACGCCATAAAGATGTTGACTGTTTTTATCTTGCTCAAACATATTCACGAGTGCCCAAACAGTTAGTGCGAGATAATACCAACTTTATCGTAATGTTCAAACAAGATGAAACGAATCTACACCATATTTATTCCGATCACGTGTCACCCGACGTAACATTCAAACAATTTCAACTGATGTGTGTTAAATGTTGGGAGGATCAATATGGATTTATGGTCATTGATAAAGATAGAAAAATGCACGAAGGTAGATATCGCATGGGATTTGATAGTTTTATATATCCATGACACTGCAATCCACATTCAATCGATCGTTGGATTGCACACAGGTTACTTCAGTGGTGTAATCTCTCTTGTAGAACAAAATGAAGAACGATTCAGTTGTTGATGATAAAAACAATGCATTGAATTTGAAACGTCAACTAGTTGAGACAACAGAAGCTGTACGCCAGAAATTTAACTCTATCAAGAGTGGACTTATTGAAAATCGAATAGCACTTGAAAAATTCTACGATCCCCTAATGAAGCCATTGAACGTTCTATCTTCAGCTGCTGCAACGAAACAACTACCACCACCACTACGACAATCAATGACGAAGCAAGTGAACTCACACTCTACTCTAGTTAGGAGTACTCCTATGGGAAAGAATCAATTTGGTAGTGACACCTCGTCTGCTGACAGTGACACCATCAAAGAATTCGGTGAAACGTCTATATTCGAAACACCATCATCATCTCGAATAAGTAACTCGGACTATTCCTCCCTTTCTGAAGGCAATATTGAAGATATTTTGAAGATGCATTTGGAAAATGTCAAAACAAACAATGGTGACTATGACACAATATTTGGTATCCGTTCAGATCCTGCTACGGGAAAACTCAAAATGGGAAGTCTCAATGTAAATTTCAGTGGTGGAAATATTTTATTTTGGAATGCCAATAAAACAAAAAAACATGAATTCCCAAGTAGTCCGGAGTTATATAATATGATTTTTTTAAAAAACCCACCTGAAGTCAGTGATGATGGAATTCTTCATACATATGCTAAAATATTGAGAGTCACGAATGCACCATACAAACAACATCAACTGAGGAATGGTTTCAAACATACGAAATCAAAAAAATTCCGTGAAGTTATTAAACCAGTACTAAACTTATCACATTATCTAACAACGAGAAGTAGAACAAAAAAAGGTGCAGGGATTAATCGGATACAAAAAAGGTATGATCCCAAACCTGCGAATTATGTATACTGGAATTCACCAAAAGAGTTAGTCGCTCGTTTACGACTATTGATATCCTCGAAATCAGCTGGACATACTGGACACGACAATGAAATAATTTCAATAATTGAAGAATTACGTGAGGAAAGTATAATATATTGAAACATTCAAGAAAATGATCATTTTGTACACGGAAACAAAGTGAAGCAGTCATTGTGAGAGGATGGACAATGGAATAAGTGATCTCAAACGACAAGTTGTCAATGAATTACATACACCGGCAAGACGTAATTTCACCAGAAGAACCACCACCCTCAAAGGTTTTGCAGATCTATGGCAAATTGATCTTGCCGAATTACAACCCTATGCTAAACATAATAAAGGATATAGATATGTCCTTGTAGTAATTGATTGCTACTCAAAATATCTATGGACAAAACCGATCAAAAATAAAACAGGTAGTGCTGTAACTGATGCAATGGAAGATGTGCTGAAAGAAGCCGACTATTCTCCGAAACATCTACAAAGCGATCAGGGAAAAGAGTTTTTCAACAATACTTTCTCATCTCTAATGGGTAAATATAAAATCAATCATTATTCAACATTCAGCACAATGAAGGCGGCCATAGCAGAAAGAGTAATTCGAACAATAAAGACGTGGCTTTATAGGGAATTTTCAGCGATGGGACACAACAAGTGGTTAGACATTCTTCCTATTATAACAAGAAAATATAACCATAAAGTGCATCGTACAACTGGTATAGAACCAATCAATGTTACACCAACAACAAAACTGAAATTTAAAGTTGCCAAAGTCATTCGAGGAAAACAAAAACTGCCCAAATTCCGAATGAATGACATTGTTCGTATAAGCAAGTACAAAAATATTTTCGAAAAAGGATATACTGCAAATTTCACAACTGAATTATTCAAAATCATTAAAATCAATAGGACATATCCCACAACGTATATAATTGAAGATATGGATGGCCAACCGATTAGAGGATGTTTTTATGAAGAAGAGTTATTGAAAACGGAAAATCCTGACATTTATCTCGTCGAGAAGGTGCTGAAGAGTAAAAAAGATAAACTATATGTGAAGTGGTTAGGTCTTCCCATTGAACACAATTCATGGATTGATAAACGTGACATGGTTTAAATATGTATTAACTTTAATAAAGTGGTGAAATTGATTTTGAGTTTTCATTTCAAGTAGACTGAATTGAAAAAATATTGTAGCGGTAAACGTTGCCCCAGCCAATCGCAACGTTCTGTGTATGCCAAACCAATTTAAATGCATACCCCATTCCCGCTTATATATTTTCAACTCACAACATTGATGACATTCCATTATCCTCAGAGCTAATCAGTATCATATTGAAAAGCGTGATCAAACTCTTTTCTCCACTTATCACGTACAGATGCTGCCGTATCGAAAAGTTTAGTGGACTCCTGAAGCTCCATCTCAGCTTGCACTTTCAAACAATGGGTGAACTCATTATTCTGTGTGATTTTGTTACGGAGTTTATCTGCATCTTCACACATTTTGATCAGTTCAACCTTTGTTGATGCAATCTTTGCATCGAGCTCCTGAAGAGCCACCTCGTCTATGCTGCTACTTTGAATATCGTCATCGCATTTGACGATGGTGGCCTTCGCTTTTACGATGCGGCATTTGGCTTTCTTCAACATGTCCCCACAGCACTGCAGTGGACCGAAAGAATGAAGCGATACATTTCCCAAATCACCCATCACTTTCTTTAAGGTGTCATCTACCTTCTTCTTACGGGGTTTCCGTACACCCTTAGTTATTTTCTTGGGTTTAGAAACAGTAGATGTACCCTTCCTCTTAGATTGTTTCGGTTTATGATCCACACTAAGAGGAGAGAGGAGTGGAGGGCATTCGGGTAGTGACAGCTGTGAAAGGGTTGGATCAGCACATTCTGAAGATTCCGGTTTATCTGTCATCTTTAGATAAGCTTCGAAGTTGAAGTCATCGGTGGAATCTTGGGATGACAAGTGATATACCGGAATATTTTCAAAACCAAACTCACCATTTGTTGCACCTTCTTCAACAGATAAATTTGGTAGTGAGTTCATGATTATTTAGCTCGGAGGAATGTGTGATATCAATGGGATGTGGATAGAAATGGTGCTGATGTTGATGCGACTTCACGTTTTATACAATCAAGTCGCATGGTACATGCGCACATGAACATGACAACAAACCACCGTAAAAGGAGAGGGGATGAATATCCCATGAGTTAACTCTACAAATTTCATAGTAATGGGAAGTGTTGAGAACACACAGTATTCTTCCAACCGATGTCTTCTCCAGATGTGTATATAGTTCTATGTCACCTACATAAGCTTTGCCCAATTAACTATAAATATGGAAATCATTTCGTAACATAATGCGAAAGTGTGATTTAGAACTAAATGATCAAAGTGAGTCATAGTTCTGATTTACACCTACGTATTGCATATAATTATAGTGACGAATATGATTCCCAATAGAAAGTGTGAGTTCTTTTTTGTAGCCTTGAAAAAGGCTGTTTTGCTCCAAAGAGCCAAGGGGAATTGGGTGAAGACTGATTAGCTTGAGTCTTCACCGACATTGCCAACATTCCTAGCATAGAATGCCCTAGCCCGCTCCTTCGTCTCCGCCCACACACGGTTAAACTCTGTAGCATCTCCGATATCATTGTCATCATCGGACCCATGCTCTTCTGCTGAGTGCCGCGGTGGCGCTGTGGTAGTTGGGATCTCCTGTGCTGTTGCTGAAGACATGTTGAATTGTTGAATGATACTTTGAGTAGGTTGTTACCGTATTTATAGTGATCGGAGTGGGGATATGTGATGGAAATGGTGGTACACATCTACTGTGTTAGAATCCGCCGAGTACTACTACTAAGATTTCAAAAAGTGATTGAAAATTTTTTTTCAATCATTTTTCCAGTAGAATTCAACATTTCAAACTTTTTATGTGGTATGAAATTTTCTGATAGAACTCACCATTTCGGTTATATGAAATATTTCAGAAATTCCAATAATTATTTTCAAAAACACTCTAAAAGGTCAAAGGTCATCAAATTAAAAAAAACACGGAATAGACTTCCTATTATTCACCTCCCAACCATTATAATAGGAAGTCGATTCCGTGGGCCTCCACACAAACTAACACATCGGTCTATTATGGTTGCCAATAAAAGTCCAAAATATCTTCTAGCCTTTATATCATTCGCCAAGATGTATACAACTAGCATTACGTTAGACATCCAATATTTTAATATTGAAAACTGAAGACTATTACCATCTGGTGCCAAATACCGCAACACTGATACGAGTGTTCATTTTAACGTTTGAAAACTGAAGACCAGTTCCATCTGGTGGCAAATACTCCAACACAGCTGTGAGAGTATGGACAGTCACATCCATTTTGTTAGAGCATTGGCGTAGCGGTGGGTGGAATTTCTGAATTGTTTCATATTAACGAAATAGTTAGTTTTATTAGAAAATTTCATACCAGATAAAAGGTTTGAAATATTCAATTATACTGGAAAAATGATTGGAAAAATTTTTTCAAACACTTTTTGAAATCTAAGTAGTAGTACTCAGCGGATTCTAGCACAGTAGGTGTGTACCGCCGGTTCCGTTTCCCCCACCACGACCTTGTACATTTCTACCATTAAGTGGTGAAAATGTGTGTGTGTGTTCTTTTTGTGGCCCTGAAAAGGGCCGTTGGGGTGCTCCGGAGAGCTGGGTGTCATCCCGCATATTTATGCGCGACGACCACGGAATGGGCTTAGATGACATCGTCATCGTCTGATGACACCACGATGATGGTGTCATCGTCAGAGTCATCGTCCACCAACATGTGGACCTCCTCTTCAGAGTCTTCGTCCACCAGGACGTGCAGGTCCTCGATGCCGACATGCACGACCTCCTCCTCAGGGTCTTCGTCCACCAGCAGGTGCAAGTCCTCGATGCCGTAATGCACGACCTCCTCCTGGTGGTCGACCACCGCTTCATCCTCCGATGAATCGGATGAAAACAGGTCCTCCCAGTAAAGCGGTTGAACGTCCATCTCATCCTCTGATGATGGCGATGACGGCGATGGATAATCCCAAATATCCGTGGAGTCGCTCACCTCATTTACTTGGATAGGGCCTCTGGAAGGTCTATACCAGTGACCCCTTTCCCCCTCGTACACGACATTCTCCTGGAGAGGAAGAAAATCCAGAACTTCATCATCTTCAAATGCCCAGATGCGTCTCGGAGATGAGGTGGAGTCTGGGAAAGACATCTTGGAAGACTGATACTATAATATGAGCTGGCATTGAATTTATAGTAGTTCAGAGGAAGAGAAAGGTGGGAGAGAAGGGTGGGAAAGAAGGGTGGGAGAGAAGGGTGGGAGAGAAGGGTGGGGCTTTGAAGAGTGTGTGATAGGAGAAATACACAATATGATATTTTATCAAAGGGTTAAAATAATAAATAGAGTCAAAGATTATTTACATACTCATTGATCAACATAAGTATGAAAGACAATAATTAGAATAAAGTGATGAACAATGCCCCAACCACACATTGCACAATGTGTACCTACCAACAAATTGAATGTACACTCCTTTTTTTTCACTTATTCTTTTTTTATTACTAACACCTAATTTAATATATACAACTTGAATTAAAATACAATTGAGATAAAGTGATAGGCAATGCCCCAACATCGCATTGCCCAATGTGTACCACCCAACAAATTTAATGTACACTCCTTTGTCACTTGATCTTTTTTTTATTAACAATAACTAATTCTACACATGCAACTTATATTTAAATTAATTTTTACAACACTTACAAATAACTTAACCTATAAAAAATATCTTACATCTAACTATTTCTAAGTCGTTGGAGGGTTGCCATCATCCTCTCCGTCAATGCCGTCACCTGAGCTCTGGCCGTCTCCAACCTGGTGAAGCGTTCGGCCTCCAGGATGGCTTCCTGACGGTCACGCTCAGTCAGCTCAGCCAGCTGACGGGCAATTTCCGCCCGCGCTACTTGGCTCAGCTGGAAGTCGCGCTGAGCCTCGGCTATCACACCCATCAGCTGGTCCACATCCGTTTCCAACGTGGGAGCGATGGCCTCCAAGGCGACGTCGGCGACGGGATCGATGATGGCAACTACCTCCACGATAGGGGCTGGTGGAGGTACAGCGGGCGCTGGTGGTACGACATCAACGCTGATGATTTGCACAACAGCACGTGGTGGTACAACTTCTGCGACTCGCGGTAAGTCGACGACTGTCGGCTCCACGGTTACAACTATAGGTGCAACCTCTTGAATACGTTCAATAGGTGCCACTACAGTTGCAACAGGAGTCACAACAGGGACCGCAGCTCTTGAGGATGATGGCCATCCTGCTTGATACGGGTTGGTTTGATCGCATCTCTTCCGATATGCGGAAATAGCACCAACCCTACTGCTTTTGCCCGATTGCTTCCGCGATGACGATTTCACGCCGCTACCACTTGGTCGTGGTGGTGTCGGCTCGAACTCATCCTCGCTATCCACAATCTCAATCGGCTTACATATCATTGACGATTTTGCCCTCATTTTACGTTTCTGTTTGGGAGCAACATCGTCAACGGAATCGCTTTGTCGCTTAAGTTCACTCCCACCTTGCTCCTGTGAAACCATCGGCGTCAACGGCTCAGGGATCTCCATGTCCTCCTTAAGGCTCTCCAGGGCGTTGGTGAAGTCCGCTTCGTTGATGTCCGAGTGATATGGTCCTGGTGAAGGCGGCGGAGATGGTCCTTGAGGCCTATTTTCGTCGACCAGGACATTGGTCAATGCTGCGAACATCAACAGGTTGGTCGCCGGTGGAGCTGGAGCCATCGCTGTACATTGAAAAAAAAAATTAAACAAAATAATGAATATAAGATAGAGTACTCACCAATTAGAATTGAAGATATGGAACTTGGACGAGAAACTGCTGCTGGTGCTGGTGGTGTTGGCTTGGAGAACTCGAAGTCAACTGAAGAATATTCAGAGGAACTCTCCTTTTAAGCCATCGGCCCACCTCCCACTCTACCCCCTCCCTCTCGAAACGCTACTTCGACCATTGCGCACATCCCTCCCCTGGTACCATCTGAATCAAACCCATCATAACCCCACCCGCATTTCAACAACGCTAAGTATTACAAAAAATACATGTACTTAGTGGAGTGAGTTGAAATAAGGGAGTTTGGCATGCATGACAATGGTGAGTTGGAGTATCAGCATACTCAACAGTTGTATGTGAATGGTGATTAGCATACAACCCACCATTGTCATTCATACCACAGTACCGTAAATAGCACATGTGGCAGACGAAGAATTGGCCTTCATCACCGGTATCAATTGCAACGAAGGCTAATGTGCAACAATACAAATTAGTTGCAAAATTGTTCAACGTCTCCGACATGTTGATAGGTATGGTACGACTTATGATGGAGTCGAAGTCGCTGGCAGAATCCACCTCAACCCCTTCATCGACGTCATCATCTTCGCTGTCCTCGTCGACGGCATCCATCTCAGGGTCCTCCGGCTCCACCAGTTCCACCAAGTCCACGAACACCAGCTGGTCCACCATTTCCTCCAGCTCATGGACCGCTGGTACTTCCACCTCTAGGTCGTCTTCCCACTCCTCCTCGAAGTTGTTGACGTCCATGTGGGACAGGCTCGTCAGGACTTCCATATAATTCTCCATCGCTCACACAGGTATCAATAAATTATAATAAATATGAAATATACAACACAATATTCGAATTATGAGATTCGAATGAAGTATTCAGTGACCTGCCCGTCTTTTATATCTTCCATTCAGAGTAGGGGGGATACCACCACCATAACTCTTCTGCATAAGAGTATAGAGCTCTCGTGTCTCCCAAACAGTGTTAGCGAGAAGATCAGTGTATGTGAATGTGTAAGTAACATTATGGTATTGAAATACAAATAACTTTAGTATGACAAAATTTATTCTATATATTTTTATGATAATACAAATTCATTTTTCAAACAGCTGGGTCTGGATCACTGCCTGGAGACCAATTTACAGCTGGATCTGGATCACTGCCTGGAGCCCAAAGTTTTGGTCTATGTGTGAGCCAAATATCAGGATGTTTCCTCTCCAAATCGACTAACCTCTGATGTTTCTTCTCTAATACAGCTAACCTCTTTTCCAAATCATCATATTTTTGCATCATTGCAGATGTAACTTCAAAATCCTCTTTCATCAGATTGCATTTATGATCGAGGTCACTAGTCAACTCTGTTATTTTTCGTGTAATTGTAGCTGTGGTATCCCATACTTTGATATCCACATCACTTTTTAGATTACTATATTTGCGATCTAGATCATCAGTGACCTCCTCTATTTTTTCATTGAATGCTAGACGGGCATCAGGTACAATCTTAGCCGTTGTGGCAAGTATGGCAGCCTGCAAGGCTTTGAGGACACGTGCCTTCGTCTCCTTGATTTGTTCATTGAGATATAATTGGGTTACACAATCACTCTCATCTATCGGTTCACCAACATTTTTCAGTCTTTTACCTTGCACATCATATTGGTCATCAGGTGAAAGCTTGAATCCTATACCTTGGGGACCTTGAGAACCTTGAAGAACTCGAACTTTAACAGCACCCCATTTTCGTGTACGACCGAATTTATCGATAGCCTTAGACATCTTTCTCCCACCTTGATATCTTTCATACTGATGATTTTAAAACAATCATTTGTATATATCTCTGTGTAGGTATGTTGATATCTCAAATGAATCAAAAGGAATTCAGAAAAACATGTTTATTCAAAAAAATATATTTGGTAACAAGACATAAACTAACATTGACTAGTATAATTCGACTTTTATACAATAAGAGTACTATATAATATATTCGGTACAGGACAAGACATCAGCTAAAATTGACTAGTACAATTTTATTTTTATATAATAAGCGTAATCACATATGAAATACAAATAAATAGGTATAGTGGTGGTGAATTTTCCATTTTGAATGATATTTCATTTATTCAATTCAGCTGTTAATAAATGAAGTAATTGATCTAAAGGACTCTCTTGGGAAAAAGATTGAATAATATTGGAAACCCAACGAATATTCTCTTCTGGGTCATTCTGGTAGAATTCTATATCGCTATGACCCCAAGGAAGAGTTTGTGTCGTATTGGGAATGATGAACCGTTTATCATCATGGTACGACAATGCAACTTTGTTTTTCAATTCAGTATACATGTCGTGCAATATGCTTCTAAACGAGTTCATCTTCCTAAATATTAAACCACCCTGTTCGACAATTTTCTTATAATCTTCACATGTCAATTCATTCTTTATGACGGATCTTTTGACACCTTTTGCTTTCTTGAATTCACTACCTACAGACTGAACATAATATGCTTTAGCACCGGTACCATAAAAGCTAATTATGGGATCATTCGGAAATTCATCTTTGAAATTACCCAGAATTGACTTTGTAATGGGAATATTGAATTGGTTTCCTAATTTGTAATTGGAAGTATCAAACTCACCTATATTGCTGGTAATGAATTCATAAAAATTATCAGTTTTTACTTTCAAAATTAAAGAATCCGTGTCAGTGTAGAGTAAGGTAGCATTTTCTGCATAATGACGTTTAATACATCCGTAGAAGAAGTTGTACATAACTGTTTTGGATAATTCTAGAATACAGAATCCCAAATATAGTGGTTTATCGTACAATACATTAACTTTGCCCAATTGAATAGCAACGAAATTTTCGGAAAAAATTGAACAGCTTTTGAAATTAGGACGTGATATTAGGGTGCTAGCACCCATTTTCCTCTTGATGCTTTCCCAATGCGTCACCAATCTAACATCTATTCTGTTATCAACGTTTTCCATCGTTTTCCCATAAACTGCATTATTCATGAGTTTATAGAAATCTTTTTCAGCTTTGTTGTTAGAGCGATTGCGCATTTCAGTGTTCAAATCAATATAAGGTTTCATCCAACATGACTGCTTGAATTTCAGCACTCTATGTGTATTCATGACAATAAGACCATTGGCCACAGCCTGCTGTAAGTTTTTATAATGTACAATATATTTTCTCTTGTCATTTAAATTTGGAATTAATTTAGGAATTTTCGATTTGGAATGTGGAGGTATTAAACTTTCAACGAGAAAAGGGAGATCAGCATGTTTGTCATGTAATTCTTGGGGATAATGAATATCCACTTCGAGAACATAACCGTATGGACTATCAGATGCCACAGCCATTACGTCCAAATTGAAAATGTCATTGGGTGTTAGCCAAGCAAAATCATTGGTGGGTAATGGTTGTGACATACTGTGACCATATAAGTTGGTGGCATCTAAATATGATATGAATGATGAAGGTTCATTGGGGTTATAATCGGGTAAAAATTTATTATTAGCAATATGCTTCCTTCCACTACACTGACTTATTCCACCACGTATTCCTTTCTTGAAAAAATGTATCATGTCAATGTCTGTCAATAATTCCAATTCAATATTTGTATACTTTAGCATTGCATCCCATGATAATCCGGGTGCTGTATAATACTGTGCCGGATCTAATTTATATTTCTCTAAACATATGTCTCTAAAATTCTCAAATATGTCACATAATAGAAGCACATCAGACTTCAAATATAAATCCGAGTATTCTCCCAAACTCTTACACTCGAATAAATGCCAAACACGTTTCGCTCTCATATAATCCTTATCTGATATATGCTCTCCGTTAAGATTGTCATAAAACTGATTTTTTGTGGGGAGAGTTGGATGATTCAACTTGTCAATATGATCAACAAAGTTATATGGAAAAACACCTTTCTGTCTCATCAAATTGAATTTGTCAATTTGTGGAAAATGTTTATGCATCTCAATACACTGATCGGATGTTAAGTTAGCACCTAAGTTCTGCAAAGAATTCGACATGAATTTAAAACTGTCTATGAATCTCATTTTCAAATAATTCTTTTTCTCTTTTCCATCTTTGTCAGTGTATGAGTGAGTAAATAAATGCTTGGTGAAAGATATGTATTTTTCCTTAGTTTGTGGGATAACATCCACTTTGTCTTTGTTTCTATACAGTTCTTTTATGAACAAATGACAATCATATCCACTCAGGTTATGGAAAATTATCGGAACAAAATTAGGTAGTTTGAAATTCAAGTTACATACAGAATGTGCTGCAGGTGATCTTTTTTTTCCAGTGAGATGACAATGGTCTCTCACTTTCACATCACCACCCGAGAATGGTTTATCACATATACCACAAAATTGAGTAGAAGAAAACTCTTTTTCTTCCGAGGGGGTTTGTGCAGCCATAGGAATTGGATACCTCAAATGATTGTGATAAATATTCCTTAAATCATCTTCAAGTTTTGTAACAAATTTCTCGGCTGCATCCTCACCCCTATATGTCACAAATTTAGTTAATTTATCATTGTATGAACATTTTATCGAATAAGCAAATGAATAAGGTTCATGTTTGTATGTTTTGTTCGAGTATGAGTGTTTAGGGTTGGGTTGACTAGTTTGAATGGGTTTGAGAACTGATTCAAAGTCGGCATAAACTAAAAATGGCACCTTCAGCTGTTTCTCAAAATTTTCAAACATAAGTGTATTCCCCGGTAACATTTTACCATATTTGTTGATTCTGAACTTGACTGATGGTGTTGTAGTGCTCAAGTGATTACAGTCATGCAACTGATGACGTAACAATAATCGCTCATGAGAGAAATACAATAAACATCCATCACAAAAATATTTTTTATGCTCATGCGCAGATAGTTGACTTGAAACTAATCTAGAAAGGTCTTTAATCCAACAATAATGACTATTGCCAGAATCATCTGTTATAAGTAACAAATTGACATGTCTTCTGAGTCTTCTCTGTGAGTAACGCAACGGACCAACCACTTCATATTTCATTTTACCCTTATCAAGTTTCGACTCTAACCCATAAACATTTATTGAAATATCATTTATGTCTTCAAACTTTTTTATAGCTTGAAGTTTAACTGGAAAATCCATACCTGTTACATTCAAGACATTGGAATAGTGGGGGTATGAGGAAACTTCTGACACTCTACCATTCGCAGGAAACAATGCAGATGTGATGGCCCATGCAAAACAATGTTGATCTTCATTGCGAATATTCACAACACCTTTTCTTGTCTCAATGAATTCGGGCAGCTTCACATACGAACATCCGCTGAGTGGACTATACTTGTTGATGTTCACTTCGAGGAACATAACTTTTTCACAACTCCATCCTGAAACATAAACATAATTTAATATTCATGTAATTAGAAGGAAACCTTAAACATACCTGAATCACGTTCTTCAAATTCCGTAGTCTGAGCAATGATGACATCACGGAATCCATCGAATAATGCACCCAAATCCGTAGACTGATCCACAATTTTATTTTGTGAGTTGAATGACTTGGTATCACTCAAATCCCGTGTTTGGACAATGTAGCTGCCAAATACTTCCATATTCACTTTAAAGATCTTGTGAACCTTTATTGCCTCTTCAAGTAATCCAATAACTTTTTCTCTGATCTCACTGAAGAATGGCATATATTCAGTGTAAACATTTGGACTTTCCACGCGATAGCTCACAATTCTACACTTGAAAGCATTCCTTATAATTTGTATGCCATCACTCACTTGAACACATGCATTGTTCTTGTGCTGGAGAGTTCTTTTGTGAGAACTAACTTGGGAAGCAGGAATTGACACATTACAACAATTGCATGTGTACATTGGTGTCGATGCTGCCGCATCTAACTTAATCCTTTTCACAGAAGGGCCACCTTGGCAACTTTGGAGTTGATGCCGACGGAGATTATCACTACGAGTGAACGATTTACCACATCCACAGGAATACATTTTCTCGATGTCTCTTCAGCACAAAACTCAATGAAATACTGATTTCACAATCATTCTCACCACCTTTAAATATTATTTCGATGAGTGGAAGAGAGGGTAAACAAATTCTCTCTGCATCGACTACTCATGCAACGTCACAGAGCCCTCCCCACCAGTTAACGCATCCAACAGCATATCAATACAGAGAGGACGGAGAGTTAATAGTAGTCGCTACATCGCCTCAGCGTATGGGTGTGTGACGTCAGCGGATCCACCGTGTCGGGAGCGAGGGTCTGACACACATCAGTGGATCGTCGTGCGCTTAGCGCTGACGTCACGCGACCTCTCCCCCCACCACCATCGCAAGGTATACATCACGGGAGAGGAATCAGAGCTCACATATCGGGCTGGATCTCCGTGGTGTGCGGACGTGTACCGTCTCCATACTTCGGTATAGCTTTTCATGTGCACTCTACAAGGATCATACACAGTACCTGAGTAGGTAGACATGAAGGTCATGCAAGACATGGAGGAAAAAAAAATATGTGTACTTACAAAAAGTACTTGTCCGTGTATGAAAAAAATTCCAAGTCATCTCAAGGTCAAACACAAACCCTGAACACCTCTCCCAACAATATAAATCAAGGTCAAACACAAAATTTCAAAGGCATCTCTAGGGCATGCCAAGGTCATAGACCTACACAAAGGTACCTATGCACCAAGGTCATCCCTGAAGGTCACCACAAGGTCAACGATGACGTCATAGTGGAGGGGGGAGGCCCAGAACCGGCTCAAATCTCCTACTCTTGGTCTTATGATAAAACAGCAATGATATTTCTTTGCTTGGAATTTGTCTGGTATAACAACTGTGAGATGTAATAAACTTGAAACCCATCATTCAAACATGAATTAAACCAAACTATACATGACCATTAACTCCAAAGAAAAGATTAAATTGTTTTAGTGCAATAATGAATGAAAATTACACAATGAAATCGAAACAATAGTAAAATAAAAAATTGATTTAAAATTGTGGATCTGAATAAGTTCAAATCTCTTAAAGGTTAAAGAAATTTGACAGTTGGAGAAAAACTCCAAATAAAATTAAATAATATATTTTTAAGTTCTGGTTCTCTTCTTGAATTTCTGCAAGCTGTATGTCTCAGGGAATACTTCTTGAAGCAGTGAGTTTCAAAGCTTTGCCGTTCAATGGAAGAACAAGCCCCGTGAAAGAGATGATTGGCTTCTCTCCAAGGTGACGACAAACGGATGTGAAGACCGAGCTCGACGGTTCAGTCTCGATGGAACCGCTAACCGTGGAATGATTGATGATATTTCGGAAGAACATCGTCCATGAAAATATCTAAAAAAAGAGACAGTTTGCCAACCTTTCTGTGGTGTTCCATAGGAGTAGGTGAGCTTGTAAGAGAACTCTATCACCGACGAGATGAATGGATCTCTTTTGGACAGGATCTAAATGTTTCAGTAGGTAGTTAAAGGTTGCACACCAAGCATTCCAAGCCAAGTCGATTCTGTGCCTAAAAAAAAATATTATCAGTTGACAGGAATTAAAATAGCTCTTGGCACTAAATAGAAAACCAAGTTTTTGAAAGGCACTTTTGGCAATTACCTCTTATGTTTTTCCCATGACTACTAGAAAAGACATGCTAGGGTTTTTCTTAGACACTTGTTGCTAGTGTTCCATCTTCCTTGGTTAGGAAAGGAAATGAGCAGGATGTGAAACTTTTTGTCACGGCTTTGGCAAAACACCAGGACGAGTGGGATCCGTTATTAGGACACTCTACGAGTTTTGAAAGTACCTGGACATTGTTAGCTTCTTTCCAGAATTTGATTGTCTCCTTGCACATGTTTCTAGCACGTTCTGATCTAGTCACGAGGCCCTGACTTTTGCAACATTGATGGTAAGCTGCTGGTGGAGAGCAAGAGATCATGCAAGTGTATTGGCATACTGGTTGTTGAAATCAGGAATGCATGTGAGTAGCTTGACCAGCTGTTCTAGACCATATGCGATAACGTGATTGCTTAACCACCTGTTTTGTTGGAAAATTTGATCCAGGTAAATTTATGAACATTGAAATCTCCCATTATGATGACTTCAGCTATTGGATGGTTATGCTGAAAGTTGTTTGGTTAGTATCAAAAATGCAGATTTTTCAGATTTGAATGTTGGTTCATGGTATGGGACCATAAAGCTGCAGTGTTTGGGATATTCTAATTGATGCTCAAAACTTTTCATCAGATCATATTGGCCTAGACATATTCACCAATGCTGCAATAATGGTGACAATAACATCAACATATGGTATCAAATACCAATCAATTTGTTCATGTAAAATTTTAAAAATCTTCATCCTCTGTATTACTCTTTCAACATGAACTCTGGCACGAGCTATGTATGTCAGCTGTTAATGTTGCATCACTTTTTGAAAGCTGTCTTTGACTTTTCAAAAAATGGAGGACGAATTAATTGTATAAAGTGTTCTTCACATTCCTTCTCTATGAGAACTCCTTTGCCCACCATAATGGCATCACGTGCATCAAATTTTTTGACCAATTCTTCTAGATTAAAAATGGACTTGTCTGAAGCACGTCCCCCATCCCGAGCTAACATAAGAAATTAGTCCTGATGGTGTGTAATACCTATTAAAAATTTCATCGTGTGGGTTCCCTTATAGTGTGAATAGGATAATATCCGACATTTGAGACATTTCAATTTCTGCACCTTTATTTCTGTACAATCCAACACTACCATTGTGTTTCTGAAGTTATTGAAACATTTTGGCATATTTTTCAATATTTCTTCCTTTGTTGGCCAATAAATGGCAGGTTTAACAGCAACTGCTAGAAGACCAACAGTAGTGTAAAATATATTTGCTGCAGATGTGCTACTGATGTTGAAAATACGCTCAGACAAGCAAATGACAGGTTAGTCTTCAATTTGCATAGAACTATCAGTATTCCTGCCTTCAGATTTCCATCTGAGTAACTGTTGTGAGGCAACATTTTCAGCACATTTAAAAAAAACTGACAAAATATCGTGGTATATACCTAAAAAAAAGTATTGAAAGTGATATAAACTTTAAAATAATTAGGTACCTGTGAAATTGCCCAGTTTATCATCAGTATTTAGTAAATCAGAAAAATGAAAACCTCCAATAGCCTGCGTGCTTTTATCATCATAAAAAGATTGGTCAAGCGGTTGTACCACTTGAAGTTGCCATGTTTTATGTTCTTTTTCAGATGAACAAGAAGGAAAAACATTTTCACATGTGGTTAATTGCCTGTTACTTTCATGCTCCCTCTCCTCTTTATTTTCAGTCTGCACTTCACTAGGCATTTTTCCAGTTTCATCCTCCATTAGGTGTTCGGATAAAGGGATATTTTTACTAGGAATTACTCCTTTTTTGAGTTTTCTCCTAAGAGTCAGAGGTGTAGCTGTAACAAATCATCATAATTGAGTTGAAATGTTGAAAATACAACAATGTGTTTACCAGGTGAACAATAGCCCTCTTCTTGGAAGTGGAGATTGCAAACAAGCGTATTTTTGGTAATGGATTTTTTCATTTTGAGCACAGTCTTCCATTTAAGACACAGCTCTCTATCACCAAGGGGAAATTTATGAAGACTGGTATCTTAAGTGCCATATGAGGAACACTGACTTACCGAACAAAATTTCCGCGATTTGTTAGGTAGGGTTCTATGAATGTTATCCATGTTTATGTAGGTATACTAAACCCACTACAGTTCACTAATGTTCAAAGCACTTTTTTTAAGTGTTTACCTAATTATCAAATCTAGAAATACTAGAAAAATAAAAAAAATCGTACAAGGCAGACAACCTCGTATGACGGCATCCGGCATATAGATAGAGGATAGAGGACGGCAGCACAGCTCACACTGGCCAAATCGCTTAGAGTAGTTAAAAACGAATTTCTAGATGTCGTTCACTTCGCTTTTGTCTCTAGAATGCTAAGCTAATCCCCATGTCAAAAGCACAGCTTGTGTCAAAAGTGTTGTAAAAAGTTCAGGCTAGTCCGCTATGCTCTTGCGCGTCATTACTACAGCTTTACTGTCATTAGTGATTTTTGTAACAGGCCCGGTTTTAGTAAAATATTATGGTTAGGTTTGAACGTGAGTGGGCCCGTGTATTTATACGATATTATACGTCCATGGCCCGTATCAGGTCTTCAACTGTGGCCAATGGCCTATTGTGGCTCAAAAAAAAATATTATGGTACTTGTGAAGATTAACAAACGTAATATCATGAATAATTTCAACTCAAATTGGATTTATAAAATTGGATGCTTGGAAGCTCGAGGTTTTTTCTACAACGATTCATGTCAAAATATGCAACTGCATTTAATTTAAATCATTTGAAGAGATCAACATGCTATTTCTACTAGTATTTCTGGCTGTATTACCTCAGTGCAATTTCCACAATAGGGGTGCATGAAAAAGTAAGGCCAGAAGCATTTTCCTTACCATAAAAAAAGCACTTCCATATTGACATTACATTTCTGAGGCGATTCTGTGTATGTTTAGTACTTTTAGTAGGAATCTAGAACTCATAATTAATAGAGGCGGTGAGGCAGAAAGTTGTATCACTCGCCATGCATGCTTACGCAGGCACAGTATTGGTACTGCACTGGGTTTCAAATTATTCCATTGTCGTTTTCACATATGAATCTTCATGAGGAAAATGTCTGCCACAAATTACAATTTTCTCACTCACATAACCAAAAATGATACCTTTTTTGTCAAGCTAAAATAATATTTAAGCTATTTTGAGCAAAGCACATAGGTACATAAAAAATTTCATTATCCCAAAAATGATTTATTTCAGGTATTTTTCCTTTACACAACACTAAACAGTTCATTGTTTATTTGTAGGAAGAAACGGCTTTATTAGAAATTGTCTTTAAACAAATCAAGATTAATGCAAATTCACGAATGATGAAAGAATAACCAACGACAACACCACACAAAACGACAAGAGAAAATCTGAAATTCTAAAAACCGTCTCTGATCACTGATGACAAGTCTTCCTGTTGATGAAAAATCACTGTTGCACGGTCATTACAATTACAGTAGCACAGGGTACATTATTCTTTTAAATAAGTTTCTTTCGCGCCTAAAATTCGGAGTAATCTTTCTCCAAAAGGTTCTTTTCGGTTTTAAAAAGTCCTAAATGCGCTGTCAAATTTCTCTCTTTCAAATGACATGTGTTTCATTGCCTCATAACAAAAAACTCTGAATTGGAACACCAAATTATTTTCAAACTTGGCAACGATCTACCCAAACTACACTGATGACGCGCATGCGCACATTGTAAACGGGTCGCATACGCGGCATGCTTTTCGCCGTGAAAATTGGCGGGATTAGCATTCTAGAGTAAGTATATAATATATATTTCTATGGCTTTCACGCACTGCTGACAGTGCGTAAAGTAATATTTTTTCGCACAAGTGCGTAAAAAAATCACCTGTGCGTAAAGTCATTTTTTACACACTTTTCATACATTTATGCATTTTTGAAAAATACAGTATTTTGCGTCAAATGTAACTCGGAAGTCTTTATTTGATAATACGACGACAATTTATATCATTAAACATTCAAATTAATGATATAATTGCTACAATTTAGCAATATTATTATATTATTTTATTACTGTTGAAGAAAAAACTTTGTATGAAAAACTTTCGTAAAGGGCTTTTTTGTACTCGCGGATTTGTTGAACTCGGCTGCGCCTCATTCAACAAACTTCACGCTCGTACAAAAAAGTCCTACTTTACGAACTTGTATCATAAATAGCTATTTTTGTAGTTTTTCTGTTACTGCCGTGTGTTTACTGTTTCTATTTCTGTGTCTGCTGTTTTGTTGAAATTTTTAGAAATATGGACTTAGAATAGTATATTCTTCAACGAGCGTATACAGTATTATGATAAAGTAATGCACAAAATTCATAAATCGTACAACGATCAATTTTGAAAAAAATGCAAAACACGTCAAACAGTTTTTTTATTCCGCATCTTTTGACATAAGTTACAAAAATAACACGTCAAAGTTGGTTTAATGGACTGTTTAGTTAATTGAAAAGTTATTATGAAACTTACGTTTATTTCGTTTTTTATTCATTTTCTCGTTTTTTTTCTTATGTGAGCCCTACTACAACTATTTTTCCCTTGTGTAAAAACACAAGCTCTATCACATAATGTAATAAAAATCCTAGCTTCCCATTGAAAAAATTTGTTGATGACGTCATAACTTTGACAACTTTGACGTGTTATTTTTGTAACTTATGTCAAAAGATGCGGAATAAAAAAAACAGTTTGACGTGTTTTTGCATTTTTTTCAAAAGTGATCGTTGTACGTTTTATGAATTTTGTGCATTACTTTATCATACCCCTATATAATGATAGCTATTATTCTCGAGGATAAAAATTCCGAAACGAGCCGAAGGCAAGTTTCGGAATTATCCGAGAAAATAATAGCTATTATACGCGAATAGAAGACTATACTTTCTCTACGACTATACGCTGGTCAGAGTTTTAATGAAATCTAAATATTATTTATGAAAATAAGTATATATTATAAAGTAATATAAGGTAGAATAACAATTATACATGAATAATCGGTGTTCATTCATGAATGAATAAATGACTTAATTGAAAATAATTTAAAAAAAACTTCCTTGTGTGGGATTCGAACTCACGCCTATATAACTACCTTCGTTATACATTTACACGCTTCTACCAACTCAAATTCAAAAATAGGTTTATTCATCGTTATGTGCTATAAAATTACCTTTTACCAACTGAGCTATAACAGGCACTCGAAAAATGGAGAATGAAATACCTACTACAGAAACTCTGACCAAGAACTGAGAGAGTGTGTGGAACGTTCAAGTAAAAATTGTTTGACATACCTTTGTTGCAAGATAGATTTCATCTTCCTCACTATCACTGCTTTCCCAACCCGCTCTATTAATTTTTATACTAGGTACTTGTCACATAGATCAAATTTAAAACTAAGAAAAATTGTGAATGAAATACAGAGAAACTCTGACCAAGAACTGAGAGAGTGTGGAATGTTCAAGTAAAAATTTTTTGACATGCCTTTGTTGCAAGATAGATTTCATCTTCCTCACTATCACTGCTTTCCTAATCCGCTCTATTCATTTTTATTTTAGGTACTTGTCACATAGATCAAAGTTAAAACTACGAAACATTGTGAATGAAATACCTACTAGAGAAACACTCTGACCAAGAACTGAGAGAGTGTTGAACGTTCAAGTAAAAATTATTTGACACACCTTTGTTGCAAGATAGATTTCATCTTCCTCACTATCACTGCTTTCCCAATCCGCTCTATTCATTTTTATATTAGGTACTTGTCACATAGATCAAAGTTAAAACTACGAAAAATTGTGAATGAAATACCTACTAGAGAAACTCTGACCAAGAACTGAGAGAGTGTGGTACGCTCAAGTAAAAATTGTTTAACATACATTTGTTGCAAGATAGATTTCATCTTCCTCGCTATCACTGCTTTCCTAATCCGCTCTATTCATTTATACAGTACGATGCAAATGTAAGGAAAACATTCATTATTTCTGAACATAAACATATTTTGGAAAATTCCTCGAACTCGTCGATTTTCTTTTCCGATTGGCCAATTTCTAAACCCCACCCAAAATATATAGGTTTACCCGCATTCGAGTAAAATTGAGTTTAGTGAAATTTTTAAATGGAACACCCAGTGTATTTTTCCATATTTGGTTAGAGATCGTCATTACAAATCCAGTAATACCAGGTCTGATGGGATTAGGTCCAACGGCTGCGGAGATATGGGCAAAAAACTTCTCCATATGCTCAATGAGTGCGACAGAGACTTTTGACCTTCCGAATCGTGTGGAGTCTCTCAGTCATACTCATTGGACATACGAGGAAGTTTTTTGCCCATATCTCCGCATCCGTTCGACATAATCCCATCAAACCTGGTATCACATAGGATTTGTAATGATAAGACCCCTAACCAAATATGGAAAAATACACTAGGTGCCCCATTTAAAAATATCACTAAAGTCATTTTTACTAGATTGCGGATAACCCTATACATTTAGGGTGGGATTCAAAAATTGGCCAATCGGAAAAGAAAATCGACGTTTCCGAGGAATTTTCCAAAATATGTTTATATTCAGAAATAATGAATTTATTCCATACATTTGCATCGTATTAGGTAATTGTCACATAGATCAAAGTTAAAACTAAGAAAATAGTCAATCTGACATTCGCGGATGCCAAGCTGTGACAAAAGTTCCATCAAGCAAAGCCTTCTTCAGAAATTTGTTTGGTTCCCGTGGAATCTGAAAATGCTGAACCTGTGATTGGCCGAGTGCCGTTGAATAATGAGTTAGGATCCGCGGTGTCTTGGAATCATCTTTATTCTTCAATAAAAAATCCAGATGTAATGAACGTAGAATACAATATTCACAGAGAAAACAAATTATTCAAGTTTAGATGATACTCGACAACGGAATGAAGATAAACTATCAGCTACTTTGTGACCTGTGTTATCAGTAATAGAGACATTGGTCCATATCTTCTTGGTGGCTATTCCTGAATTTCAGGGAGTAGAAAGTCAAGAGAAAACAGGCACTTTTCTCTTTCAGTGAACATTAGTGTATTCTTGAATTTATTTTCTCTTGTTGAGAGAAATAACTCCCTGACATTTCTCTTGGTTTTTTCGAGGGAAACGTCAAGGAATAGAGATTTGAAAAGTCTGTTCTTTTGGTGTGATACTGAAATGAATGAGTTAATGGATAATTTGATAGCCGATCAAATATTTAATAATGAAGAAAATGCTCGAGAACAGGCTAGAAACCTAGTAGAAGTTCTTCGTCCACTACTCAGAAACCCCACCCGTAGATCAGCTTCAACAGTGGAAGCAAAAGTTAGAAAGGATACAAGTTTCGTGATTGAATTCAATATTGAATATTCCATGTTAGGTATTTGTGACATTGCGGTTCATGGGTTTTGGAAATTATCAGGAAATATCCGGAAAAAACCATTTCACTAGCGTGAGTCAAGCTAGTGTGAGTAGGAGTATCACAGAATGTTTGTGTAGCTTTGACTTCACCGGATATTTTCAACAGATGTATTCGGTTCCCACGCAATATCGAGGAACTTGAGGCTGCTAGGAATAGGTAGAAAATCTAACCATCCAAAGTACACTCCCATTGACAAACCTCCCTTGTATGAGTTAATGTTTTATCCAGAATTCCAATTTCCATAGGTATCATAGGAGTAATTGATTGAACCCATGTTGCAATTAGTGCCCCTAGGACTGAGGACCCCAATTAACCTGAATACATTTACATAACAGAAAAAACTATAATTCTATCAACGTTCAACTGGTAATAATAATCTACAAATTGTGAAAGGCTTTCGCGGCCATCGTTGAATGAATGATGGTTTTTCGGGTTTTTAGGCCGACGTTTAATTAGAGAAAAACTCGACGTTTCGCCAACACGAGTGGTTGGCATTTTCAAGAGAAATGTTTACAGTTTCGATCACTGAACACTACTTGTTTGGTATGCGTTGTCTCAGCCAGTATTTATGGGTCGACGTACTCGTACCTGCGTCCGGTGCCATCGTCCCTGCGTCGGGTACCCCCTCGGATTCATTAATTATCCAAGACTCTTCCGAGAAGCAATCGAAATAAAAAAATATCCCAACAATTTCAACAGAATTGAAGAAGGGTTACAATTGAATAAAGCATGGCTACCTGTTCTCAAGAAAACGGTAATAACACCATACCGGGAAATTAATGCATCCGAGGGGGTACCCGACGCAGGGACGATGGCACCGGACGCAGGTACGAGTACGTCGACCCATAAATACTGGCTGAGACAACGCATACCAAACAAGTAGTGTTCAGTGATCGAAACTGTAAACATTTCTCTTGAAAATACCAACCACTCGTGTTGGCGAAACGTCGAGTTTTTCTCTAATTAAACGTCGGCCTAAAAACCCGAAAAACCATCATTCAATAATAATCTAATTCATTCCCTATTATACAATCGTACTAGTATTGTCTGGTTTCAGCAGATTTTTGATGAAAAATTGAAAATTTGGAGGCAGAGCCAAATATCTGTTATATTGGAACAGATTCATAGACAACATCCAACAAATCCATTTTTTCTTCTTGGAGATTCTGGTTGGATATTTTGTTAAACAATACAATGAATGGGTCGAACATTTTTCATTTATGATTATAGGATATCCTCTGCGGCCATGGCTCCATTGAAAAACGCACCACCAAACACTCCAGAAGAAAGATTAGACTTGAATCTGCAAGGAGCCTTGTAGACAGATGCAACGGTGTTTTAAAAAACAGATTTCGCTGTTTGTTGAAGCATCGCGTATTGCATTATCTACCAGATAAAGCTGGAATAATCATAAATGCATGTTGCGTACTTCATAACATGTGTATAGAGAATAATGAACCGGAAGTTCCACCTGAAGATAACTTGGAAATTGTGGATTATGGCTTACTCAACCAAGACGATATCGATGGTGAAGAAGAAATTTTTGATAGGGTGAATCCCAGACAGCAAATGCCAGAAGGCCACGAAGAAATATAATACGAAACCATTTCAACTGGAGAAAAAATCGAAATAAAAGGATCTAACCAATAATTTTTCATTTTGAGTATGTATGAGTTATCGAGTTAAAGTTGAAGATAAAGATTCTTCTGACTGAACGAAAAACATTTGATCTCTCAGTGACTTCATGCATCTTTCATTCAAGGTTGGGTCTAAGTAGGATCTACTCAAAATAAATTGCAAATCAGTTGAAAATATTTTATTGGGTGTGGATAGTGATGATAAGAAATTTAAATTGAGAGAAAAATTTAATTTTAATTCTATGAATACGATGTATAATCAACCTACAATATTATTTTGAGATGATGGCACTTCGGATAGAAAAGCAGCAGATTCATGAAAAGTCGTTAAGGAATTTCATAGGGTTATTTGAAAACTGCATCATAGTTTTATAAGATTCATCAGAAGTGACTTTATCTCTTTCAATTCCTCCAAAATATTTTATTCTATTTCTAATTTCTTATTATAATATTTTTCCTTATTTTCTACATCTTTTTTCATTATGTTCAATTTTTTGGAACAATAGTCCTCCTTGATGCTTAACCTCCTATTATTTGTATTCAATAATTCGTAGCTATTATTTATAGAATGGCTCAGTCTTGCTACTTTGGTCAATTTCCTTTTTTTTTCCAACATCAACCGTTGGTTCTAAAGGCGAACTCATATTTTCGATACTATTTTGTGCCGTAGTAATATTATGCCGCAACGAAACCTGATCAGTATAAAAAAGATAACTATTTAATTTGATTAGGTAATCACCTTTTTGGAAGTTTCAACAGTTCCAAAGTTTTTTGAAATATCAATTCAATCACTGTTGGCATCCACTAGGCTTTCAGACTGGAAGAACGAAGTGAGATGTGATATTGGTGAATTGTTTCAGAAAAAATTCCTGAAAAGTTGGAACTTGTGTTTCAAACTCACATTGCTTTTTTGGAAACATTATATCGGTTCTGCTGTCCTTTGATCTCCAGCTATACTCATTGGGGTCATAATATGTGATAATTTTGTTTCAGTCGTTTCTGAGGATTTTCTATTCTTGACTAATTTTGATTTTGTGTTTTTTTTCACATCAATCCAACACAAAAGAGAGACAACTTTAAGAAAACAAAATATATTTCGATTATTTTTAAATACCTTCTCCATTGGTGCCACTCTTTGGCTGGTCCACTCGGACTACAATTGAGAATTGCAGTAACTTCCTCCCAAAGTTTCAGGCTTCTTTCTTTTGAATATGTCTTGGTGAATTTGCCACTATACTTCTCAGGCCGTTTGTGAATATATTCAGTGACTAATTCTTTTTGTTTTGTGATGATATGTCCGCTCTTTTTTGTATTCATTATTGTAACTCCAATAAGTCAAACACTAAACTGAATATGTTAACGTGTCTATCAAATGATGATCAAATTAAGACATTTCGATTGGCTGAACATTTGGCAACGCCTCATAATATTTTCTCTTCGCACTTCCATTTCCCATAGCTGGAGAATGCGTACCTTATTTGCCAAGAGAAAGTTCAGGGAGTATTTTCGCCGGGGAGATCTCCTTTCTCTCGCGCTCGAGAATAGCCCCCCTGGAAGCTGAAGAAATATCAACAGATATTTCACTTTTTCCCAAAATAATGTATCCTTATTTTGTAAATTATTTAGTGGGCACGAAAAGTGCTTTCACAATAAATAAAATGAAAGCATTTTAAAATTTAGAAGCTTTACAATATAGCAAATTGCAAAGTGATTTGACAAAGCATGTAGTCTTGAGTGGCAGGGAACTATTTCAATAGAGGAAATCCTTTCTCAAAGTGAACAAGGCAGTTCTAATGCACCTAAGTTCTTCAATTTCTTATACCAATTTAGAAGTAAATTCCACTAGCACAACCTCAGTGTCACCAAAACTAACTGAAAGATCGTCAAGGGTCTCTCCACCTGCCTGGACCTGTTGTAACTTGAACTCACCTATGTCTGTCTCCTTAGTAAGCAGCTTTTTGAGAAGGAAGGATTTGTTAAGCTTTGATCATTTCTATCAACCATGAATCATATTCAAAATATTCATCTGTTACTATAGACACACAGATTTTGTTAAAAAAGTCAGTTATCTGGAAAAGTATTCAATTTATTAAAATATAACGGTAACATATTGAAAGAGCAACTTGTGAGCAATCAAAGTGCAAATCATCGTACAATTATCTAGGCCAATCAATAGAGCATTTATTCCTAACAAAAATACTAGTAGAAAACCGACTATACCATCACATGGAAGACAGTCCGTAGTTATATTCTGTTATGTTTTCGACTCGCAACTGTCATTTATTAATTTGTTATAAACATTTAAATAACAAAAAACGTGTTTTTTTGAATTGTTTTGCTTATAACATGAAAACTAATAGAACAATTTGGTTGCTTCAATGGAAATAATTATTGTAGATAATTGAAATACGAACAAAATGGTATTTTTATGACCCTGTCGGATCATAGTAGAGGAGGAAAACTGCAAAAACCGGAAAATTTAACGATTTAAAAAAAATTCATGTCCGACATTTTCCAAGAAATAGGGTTGGCCCTTCTCATGAAAGTATTGAATCATGTGTACTTTGTGTGTGCACAAAACAGGCTCTTACGTATAATTAGTTTTGGCACAATGGCAATTTAATTTTTTTTTTGCACCATCTTGCAGCGTGCCTGGATACTCTAGTGATAGTCTGATTTCAATTTCTGAAACAAATTTTGAAAGTGGAAGTACAGTACCACAAAACGTTCATTCTCATTTTGCGCTGAAGTGGGTGAAAAATGCTTGCAAACATGACTGAAAACGGCCGAGCTGGTGAAAGCAGTCGACTGGTAGGAGTGAGCGGGAGATGAGGGGAAGCGTATTATCACATAACCCGTTCATTAGAAGAATTAATACCCCTCATCTCCCGGACTCTCCTACTACTCGGCAGCTAACGCGAGCTCAGCCGTTTTCAGTCATTTCGCACCATTGTAGCGCAAAATGAGAATATACGTTTTGTGGTACTGTACTTCTACTTTCAAAATCTGTTTTAGAAATTGAAATCGGGCTATCACTAGAGCATCCAGGCGCGCTGCAAGATGGTGCAAAAAAAAAATTAATTGCAATTGTGCCAAAACTAACGATCCGACAGCGCTTGTTTTGTGCACACATTAAGTACACATGATTCTTCTTGAAAAATGGCGGAGTCATGTATTTTTCATAAAATCGCAAAATTTTCTGGTTTTCCAGTTTTTCTCCGTTACTAATGATCCGACGGGGTTGTGAAATATCCCATTTTATTCGCATTTCAATTATCTACGATTCTTCTCATTGGAGCAAACAGATTGCTCTATAAGTTTTCATTTTATAAGCATAACAATTTGAAAAACAGTTTTTTTGTTAATTAAATATTTATAACAAATTAATAAATGACAGTTGCGAGTCGAAAACATAACACAATATAACTACGGACTGTCTTTCATGTGATGGCATAGTCGGTTTCCCACTAGTATTTTTGTTAAAAACTCATTCATTTTATGCTCTATTGCTTGGTATAATCGGGCAGGTAGAGTCACACAGCATCTAATTTCTTCATTTATGTCTCTATAAAGAATAATTACAATAAAACTTCTTGGATTTTATTGTCTACCAAAGATTCTGAAAATGGTTTGATTATAGAATGAAGAACTGCCACTTATTTAGACTCGACCAAGCTCATCAGTAAATTCTGTTTCTCTTCCTTAGAAACAGGAGATATATCTAATGAGTTTGTCTCCCTTTTACATAGGGGTTCATCTTCAGTGAGGTTCAGACACTTGGAATTTGCTAAATTTAAGTCCAAAACTGCAGGGTTCAGCTGGCATATTAGTTGCTTTCTTTTCTGTCAACGTAACTTCCTCCTGTTTTCTTGTTATGTTGTTACTAGAAAGTACACTCCCAGCAAACACAGTTACATCATAGATGCATCGCAGCAATGTAATAATGTGACCTGCGATATCGCATTCTATGTCGACTAGACGTCGCTGCGATGTCGGAGGGATGTTATTTTGTCCCACTCAAGATTCATACATGCGATGTCGCTGCAACAAGTTCTGCGATGTAACAACGATATATTTTTTGAGATGTAACTGCGATGTATACGAGATGATTCCATATTGATATCGCAGGTATGTGAATATGTGACATCACAGCGATGTAGGTACTATTGTCACGCAGGGGTTACTTAATACAAAGGAAAACATATCAATGAAAAAATGCTTTGGATGGAAAATATGTATTTAAACATTTTATTTTCAATAAATATAATGTAGGTACTCAAAATGAAACAACATTGTTCTAATCGAAGCATTTTCCAACAGTAAAAAATATACCTAAAACAATAAAACTTTATTTATAATCCGTCTTTTATAACGATTAAGAGCAAGAGGGAAATGAACGCTTTGCCATAGTTTCAAGTGAAAAATTATTGTTACTTACTTTTATCCTGGGAACTATTCCTAGAAAAAGTTATTTTCACAGCTTTGTCACAGGATATTAAACATTTATTAAATTACTATGACCATTAGTTATTCGAACTTGGTGCAACAAGCCATTTTTGGTTCGGTTCAATATTCTTCTTCTTCTTAATCCTTTAATGACCTATGCTTGCGCAATTTCACTCAGAATCCCCTTATGTATTATACAAGAATCCGTCTCGTCCCGGCCTCAAACCGGCGTAAATAACACGGGCTTCGTCGAGGGATGAGGATTGTCTTGCTCGAAGCAATATCCTCACCCTGGTCTATTGTTTGTTTACAATTCATGCACATTATAGATATTAGATGGACTAAGACCTAATGGCAAACATTCACTAACATTTACATACACTTCATGCACATTATTTATAATGGCGGACATTTACTTCTACATTAACTTGACTTCCAACGCGAGGCCGCCGTCTGACCTCAACCGCTGCCGGAAGTCGAATCTATGTTCAATGTTTATGATCGAGAAGCAAAATGAACGAATATAGAAATTTACGAATCTCAGGCGCATGTGCAATGGCGTTCATTGTTGACATCGCAAAAAACTCTTATGACGATATCATCGCGGCGAGGAGAAATTTGTAAAATTGCAACTGTATCTTAGAAATGACAAGTCATAGATTAGCTTTTGTACATCGCAGCGATGCAACGTATGTAATATCGTACTGTTGCCTTATTGCGACATCTCAGAGATGTCATGTCACAGATGTATTTGCTTCTCTACATCGCAGCGATGCAACGTTTTTGATATCACCGTGTTGCCTCACTGCGACATCTCAGAGATGTCATGTCACAGATGTATTTGCTTCTGTACATCGCAGCGATGCAACCTTTTTGATATCGCCGTGTTACCTCATTGCGACATCTAAGAGATGTCATGTCACAGATGTGTTTGCTGGGCTGTAGGTATGAGAACAAATCTCCCCAAACCTGATGCTGCACAATCACTAACAATACTGTCATCTTCAAGACATATTATCCATGGTGTTAATAATTTATTGTTCAGTTTTTGAGAATGTATCACCTAGAAAAGTTTCAAAAATAAGTCATCAGTATTTCTATAGTATGATATGGTTCACCTTTCCAATCACTAGAATATGCGAATTCATCTGCTTCACATATATTTTTTTCACCCACACACAAATGGCTATGTGAGCTTCTAAACTTTTGTATGCTTTCATTTCATGCACTCTTCATTTCCACTAAATAATTAGCAATATCAGGACATATTATTTCTTGGAAAAATTATCTTCAGCTTCAAGAAGGTATGGATCAACGCCGATTACTAATATTTTATCTTTACCATTGTCGATGAACATCATCTGAACTTCAAACTTGAATAATATGTTGTAAAGTCCATTATTCCTAAATTTTAACATAACAGCAGAAACAGAAAAAACACATAGGAAACAGTTAACACACAGCAGAAACAATATATAAAAACCCGGCAGAAATAAAAAACTTCCGAAAAATTTATATGTATATGTGTGGAACACATACGTATAATTATCATTCTATAATAATGAAAATGGATTATATAATCCAGTCTTCCGCATTAACCTATAAACAGAAAACAGCTTCTGCCCCATACGACCGTTGAATTATATCTGTTAAATTTTTAGCAAAGTTTTCTACAAGAACTACTTTGCAGTGCTCTTCATCGTCATTCATTTTAAATTTGTGATGATGAAGTTAAATTGTATCATTTGAGAGTTTGTTTCTTTTAAGTTTTGAGTGTTACATTTTTGTCGTTTCTGAAAGACCAATATGGCAAGTGAACATTATATAATGAAGTCCTTGCTCAAGGACATATATATGGAAAAGTTTCATGTATAGGATATGAAGATCCATATATTGTATGAAAAATTGTCCAGGAATATTGCCGACCTCTGCCACCAGTACTGTATCCAGATATTGTCCATATTTTAGTTTAGTATGTGACAAATCTGTTCTTATCTTGGCTAGATCATTTTGTTTTTTATAATTGTCATACCCTGACGGAAACCCATAAAATCCTATTTTATCTCTCAGTCCATTACTGCCACAATCCACTACCATATACAGATTAGCCATTGTATAACGAAATCAAAAGCTTTAACTACTTCAACTAGAACCAAACCACATGTAAAACATACAACTCCGATCAATGTTTATCCTCCAAGCAACTGACCTTGAAGATTGTGACGACAGCCGCAGATGGTCTATACTAGGGCCACCCTCCCAAAGAATAATTCTGGCTGCGCCACTGGACTACCAAACAAAAATCAGATTAGTAGAAGCAGATATTTGGTTTTTTAAGACCTGCTGGGGTAGTATTCCGTTGGCCATAGAATTCTACTTTTCATCGAATAAGTGATGTGTCATTATGGTTGAATTCACGGGAGAGAGAGAGACAACTGTCGACTATAGAATTCTATGGCTCTCGTAATCCCACACCCCTCTGTAAAGACTCTTGATCTTTCTTCAGAAATGAGATTTGTTGGCGGAGAAAAGCTGCATTGTATTCATAACTATACCATGGATTTCAAAATCATTTTGTTGTTTCAGTGACTATTTTCGAAACGAATGATTACAGTAATGAAATCACAAAAAAATTCCACCATTTTATCGCCAATTAACACTTAATAAATAGGAGAATTCAAAATATGCATGGAAAATCTGTTTTTGAACCTAAGTACGATGAAGGTCCCTAAATCTTCCAGTTCAAACCCAAAACGAACTTAAATCGAACGTCCTATGGTCATCTGGTTCTGTAACATCGTATGTCCACAGGACGTCCGTTGTACGGAAGCCCGGTCGGGTCATTCAGAGTTCAGAGTCTTCAGACATTCTCCGAATTCAGACGTCCTCTGAATTCAGACATTATCTGAAATCTAAAATTCGTTTTGTGACGTAATTATCAAAACAGATTTTGAGATAACTAGCATTGTTTAATTATTGGGTAGGTATTTATTTTTTATCTTGTAATTTTGAAAGCAAAACAGGCGGTATTTATACCCAGACAGCATGGTATATTCCCAGAACATTCCTCATATATCCTAGAATGGATGTATATCTTCCGAATAATCATGGAATAATCCTGGAATATTTATATGCCCTGAGCACATTCATGGATTATACCAACTGGAATATTCCAAAACCATTTTCGAAAGAATATAACAGGAATATTCCAGTACGAATATTCTACGTTGTATATTCCTGGAATATGATTTAGTGTATATTCTCTATAGAACATTCATAGAATGTTACGTATGGAATACTCGTGGATCATTCCCGATCTGATATTTTCATATTTACGAGAGAAAATAAAAGGAATAATTTTCTAAATGCAATCAATTTGCGTGAATTTGATCATACGTTATCATGAGCGCTGATGCTTCAAAAATGAACGCAGTGTTTATTTATTTCGATAATTTCAGTTGGGTTATAATTTATGCATTTCCAACTCAGATTGCACGCGGCTGTGTCTGTCATTTTAAACTTCCCGCTATTGCCAATCATAGAGCGTGCTATTTGGATTTCTGTCGTTTCTCGGCACACCGCCCACCGCCATATTGTGTGAATTGTAATATATTTATAGTCCAATTAACTCTAAAATAATTTATTTATCGAAATACAATGATACAATAACACAATACTCTAATTTACATAACAATCACGGAACTAGGTATTTATATTCGACTTTCACTTCACTGACTGCCCGTCTCCGCTGCCTGGTTCTTCTTTTATATTTACCGTTCGATTCGAGGAAATTTCGAGGGAGTCCTCGAATCATCTAGATTCTTTTCGGTGCATAACGCCTCGAAGGTCATATGCGGCCTGCGTGATCGTTCAGGTCCGGTATCGCCCCCTTCTTAGAGATATTTCGTCCCGAAATGTTATCCTTGGAGTGTGTCGATATTTGCAGGACTCTCCATATCTGCATCGTGAAGTTCGATTGAAATAACACTCCACAGTCTTCAGGTTAGGTCGTGGAATAGGATTACAGCAAACCAAAATCTGGATGCCGCTGGATCGGAATATCGTCTCCAACATACTTCTTATAACTCTCCAATCCAACCCATCAATACCACAGGATAATTTTGGGATTGCCAATTCCACCAGATTCTGGTCCACCATCGTATCTCTCAGTTGGGTAAGGCTCCTCCAGACATCTTCATAGGACGGTTTATCTTGAGAATGCTTCTTGGTCACCAGGTAGTAGATGTTCCTCTGGCCCTTCTTCAGCTGTAGCACACCTCCAATTTCTGGATTCTGTTTCCGTAGTGTTTGGAGTTGGCCAAATTTCTTGGAGAACACCACAGCGATGCCCCTGGACATTCGAAGATCTTCTGCGACGCAGTGAGCGAGGGCGTAATCGACTGGCACTTTGAAAAGGTCCCGTGGCTCCTCTCGAGTTACCCCGTGTGACACTTTCTGTCCATTTGAGTATAAGGACATGAATTTCTGGAACGTCATCGCATCCTCTGGTGGTCTGAGGGTGCGGACTTGGTCATGGTTCCCAGCGTAAGGAGCCAACCTGTTGAAATGCACGACCCTGGGTTTACCTCTGGGTGGTTTATGGATTCGGTAAAGCAGGTCATTTATCCTCTTGACGATCTTGTACGGACCTTCCCATGAATTCCGTAATTTTGGTGACAGGCCACGGCGACGCATCGGGTTGTACAGCCAAACTAGGTCACCAACCTGAAATCTTCCAGCATCGGCATTGATATCATAAGTCGCTTTCATTCGGTCGCTGGCACTCTGGATGTTCAAACGGACTCGTTCGTGGATGTCCTTCATTCGCTGCCGGAGTTTGCTGACGTAATCCTCTCCCGCGGTATCCTGTCCTGGTGGCATCCCAAACTTTAGGTCACAGTGAAGTCGCAGCTCTCGGTTCATTATGATACTTGCAGGGGTTTGGCCGGTCGACTCGTGTACTGCGGAACGGTAGGCCATCAGGAACAAATGAAGATACTGGTCCCAGTCTCTTTGATGGTCAGAGATTACCTTGGACAAGTGGCGATTGATAGTCCTGTTCATCCTCTCAACCATTCCATCGGATTGTGGATGTAGAGCTGTGGTTCTCGTCTTTCGGATGTTCAGCATCTGTCACATTTCTTGGAACAAATTGGATTCAAAATTTCTGCCTTGGTCCGAGTGCAGCTCCAAGGGAACGCCGAATCGACATATCCACTCTTTCACCAAGACGTCCGCGACGGTGATGGCTTCCTGGTTGGGTAGGGCATAGGCTTCGGCCCACTTGCTGAAATAGTCCATTGCCACAAGGATGTATTTATTTCCGTCATCTGATACGGGGAACGGGCCGGCGATGTCAATGGCGATTCTTTCGAATGGACTACCTACGTTATACTGACGCATCGGGGCCTTGGGTCGTGTCCGAGGTCCATTGCTGGCAGCGCAAACAGCACACTTTCTGCACCAGTCATTGACATCAACTTGACAATTGACCCAGTAAAACCGTTGCCTTACTTTCTGCAGGGTCTTCGTCACACCCAGATGTCCTCCAGCAACTCCATCATGGATCTCTCGGAGTACTTCCTGCCTTCTGTTCTTGGGCACCACTATCTGACGTCTGTCTTCCCCACCATCTTCGGACTCCAATACACGTTTCAGGACCCCATTGTCCAGGGTAAGGGAATTCCATTGGGCCCAGTAGGATTTGACTGCTGGGGAATATCTTGCGATTTCCTGCCATGTCGGTCTTTGATTACTCTTTTTCCAGCCGACGACTAAACCAAGATCTGGATCGCTTTCTTGGTCTTTCTGGACCTCGTTGTCATTCCAGTTGTTGTCAACTGCCGTGGTTCTACAAATCGCTGCTTCATTCTCTTCTGCTCGTCGGCAGTGTGAGCAGTCGTCTGGGCATGGTCTCCTTGACAGAGCATCTGCGTTCTTGTGGCCACTCCCTGCTCGATGTTCGATCTCGAAGTCGAATTCTTGGAGTCTTTCGATCCAACGTGCTACTTGGCCCTCGGGGTTTTTGAACTGTAGGAGCCATTTAAGGGCTGCGTGGTCGGTTCTTAACAGGAATCTTCTCCCGTACACGTATTTATAAAAGTGTTCTACTCCCTTGACAACAGCCAACAGTTCTCGTCTGGTGACACAGTAGTTACGCTCCGGTTTACTGAGAGTTTTACTGAAGTATCCGATGACCTTCTCTTGCCCATCCTGGATCTGGGACAAGACAGCTCCAAGTCCCACGTTGCTGGCATCCGTGTCCAAAATGAATTTTCCACTCGGAAGGGGATAACTTAGAATCGGTGCATTGATCAATGCTCCCTTCAGCGTCCTGAACGAGTCTTGGCATTCTTCGGACCATTGGAATTTTGTTTGACCTTCCGTGAGCCTGGTCAGTGGTTTAGCGATGTTGGCAAACCCCAGCACATATCGGCGATAGTATGTGCACAAACCAAGGAAACTACGTAGTTGGTGTATATCTTTCGGGATAGGCCACTCCTTCACTGCTTTAATCTTCTCGTCATCCACTGCTACTCCGCGCCCAGAGACAACATGGCCAAGGTAACGTACTTCTTTTTGGAATAGGTGGCATTTCTTGGGGCTCAGCTTCAATCCAGAGTTTCTCAGTCGCAGGAATACCTCCTCCAGGTTTTTAACGTGGTCTTCGAACGATTTGCCAACTACAATGATGTCATCGAGATATACCAGACACGTCCTCCATGAGAGTCCTTTCAGAACCGTCTCCATTAATCTCTCGAATGTTGCTGGAGCATTACAAAGTCCGAATGGCATGACGGAGAAATGCCACAGTCCTGAGCCGATGGTGAAGGCTGTCTTTTCTCTATCTTCTGGAGCCAGTTCTACCTGCCAGTATCCACTCTTCAGATCGAGGGTCGAGAAAATCGTGGAGCCGGCCAACGTGTCTAAGGTGTCATCTATTCTCGGAAGAGGGTAACTGTCTTTCTTCGTCACGTTGTTCAGTTGACGATAGTCTACGCAAAAGCGTGTTGATCCATCTTTCTTCTTCACCAGAACGACTGGAGAGGACCATGGACTGTCAGACGGTTCAATAACTCGATCTTTCCCCATATCACTGACTATTTTGTCAGCCTCTTCCTTCTTGGCAAGAGGAAGTCTTCTAGCTGATTGTCGGATTGGTCGAGCGTCCCCAGTATCAATTTTATGTTGGACTACATTCGTTCGACCCCCTTTTCCTTGTCCGGTATCGAAGATGTCTTGGTACTTCTTGACTAATTCTCTCAATCTGGGCTGTTGGGCTGGTTTAATGCCCTTGGAAGAGAGGGTAACTAATTTTTCCAGTTCCGCTGTCAGGTTGTTCTCTTGACTAACAGTACCGTGTACACTCCTGATCACAGAGGAAATTGACGAGCAGTGCCCCAAAACAGTTCCTTTCTTCAAGGTCACTGGGTAATAATTGACATTCATTACCCTTACTGGCACAAATTTATCAGCACGCAACAAAGTCTTGCCTAGTGCAATCCCTCGTCTAATTTGCTCATCATGAAGCTTGGGCTCGAACATAACCACGCTTCCATTGCTCGCACCTCCATCCAAGCGAGCCTCCAGTATGGTCTCAGCCCTCTCGGGTACACTCACATCTTCAGCCAGCAGAACACGAATAATCTCTTCACTTCTTCCATGTAGCACCAGCTCTTCTCCGTTCACACGTAGGACGCCCTCTTTGAAGTTCAATTCGAACCCTCTGGAATTCATGACGTCCATTCCAATAATTGCGTCGTCCCCAATGTCCGCTACTAATGCCCGATGTTTCACTTTTGTGCTGCCTAGAATCAGTTCTATCGGTAGCTCACCATGTACAGTGGCCGGCTCTCCTGTTGCTGTGCGTAGCTTGCAGGATGATGGTTCCATTCTCTCTGGTGTTTTAATAAAAGCAGGTCCAAGGATTGTCCTAGTAGCACCAGTATCCAGCAGCATTGCGCAAGGCTTGTTGTTGATGAAACCGTCTACGAAGGCTCCTTTGTTCTGTCGTTGGAGGACAGCGACATATGCGTTGTTCACCGGGGCTTTCTGAGTATAGGCCGACGATTGCTCTTTCTCAACAACCTTCGTTGGTCGCGACCTCTTGAGGGTTGGACATTGACTACGCACGTGTCCAAGTTTCCTACAGTTCCGGCATCTCACTAGTCTTCTCTCAGGCAACATTTCCTTCACGACCTTTCTTATGACAGCTTCCAGCTTCCAGGTTATCAGGTTCCTGTGGGTCTTCCTCAACAATCCGGACTTTACTTTGGCTTCTGCAGGATTGTTTCGCTGCCTCAAATTCCAAAGTGCGTGCCAGTGCATCCACGAGATGTGTTGGACGAGCTAGTGTCAATGCTTGTCTGGTTTCCTGGTCACGGAGTCCATCTAAGAATGCCTGAACTGCTAGTCGCTCCATTACCTTTTCTGGTGTGGCTGGGTATGCAAGGCGAACCAAGCGTGCAATGTCTGCTTCAAACTCCTGTAGGGACTCGCTTGATTTCTGGCAGCGGTTTTTGAGTTGTGAGTGGTATACATGTTCTAGATGGGTCTGTCCATACCGTAATTCGAGATGTTTAATCAGCTGCTCGTAGTCCTCTTGTTCTTATGCCGTGAGAGTTTGTAAGATATTTGTTGCTTCTCCACGCAACGCCAGTGTTAATGCTACAGCTCTTTCTCCTGCATTCCATCCATTCGCCTTTGCTGCAGCTTCAAATTGTCGGCGGTAGTTTGCCCATGGTGTTTTCCCATCAAACTGAGGTGGTTTCATAGAGAGTTTTCCTGTTTCGGAACTGATCTTCACATCTTTCAGACCCTTTTGAACATCATCCAAGTTCAAACTCACTTCCAACATTGAAGTTTCGTTGACAGATTCTGTGGTGTGGGTAGTATCATTCTGGTTTTCCAACTTACTGATTTTCTCCTTCAATTTGTTGATTTCTTCCTCGATTCCGCCTCTGATTTCATCGCTGATTGTTTCCTTCAATTTTCCCATCTCTTCCTCGACAGTCCCTATTCTTTCTTCTAACCGGTTCGCCACGCCACAAAGTTCTTCTTTCATGTTCTTCGAATTTTCTAGAAGCTCTTCCCTCAAACCTTTTGAATTTTCTAGAATCTCTTCTCTCAAATTCCTCGAACTTTCTAGAAATTCTTCTTTCAGACCATTCGAATTTTCTAGAAGTTTTGCTTGAAGTTCTTCCTTCAGAGTATTCGAATTTTCTAGCAGCTTTTCTTCCAGGCTCACCGAATTTTGTTGCATTTTGTCTTCCATTCCGTCGAGTTTACTCATTATGGAACTCATATCCATTCCAGAAACTTCGAATAGAAATGTTTCTGGGTCCTCGCCCTCCTGAACTAATCCCTCGGCAAGTCTTGTTTGAAGCACGGCCTTTTTTACCACTTGTGTCAAGTTCCCTCTCCTCCAGTTCTTGCTTCAATTCCGCAACCTTCAATTCAACTAGGCGAACTTTCCTCGAACACATTTTGTCTTAGTCTATGTCTCACAGTCTATTTCACGGGTCACCAGTCTATTATTATTATTATTGTCTATTTCACACAGTCTATTTCCCGGACACCAGTCTATTATTATTATTATTGTCTATTTCACATGCGAGAAGTGTCACTTCACGAAAAATGTTTATCAGTCACTGTCTTTTTTTGCGAAAACAATTAATTGTCCGAAATACACAAGCTGTCTACTTACACGAACACTCTGTATTTTATCTTTAACAATCGCACTTCTAACACCAAATGTAATATATTTATAGTCCAATTAACTCAAAAATAATTTATTTATCGAAATACAATGATACAATACTCTAATTTACATAACAATCACGGAACTAGGTATTTATATTCGACTTTCACTTCACTGACTGCCCGTCTCCGCTGCCTGGTTCTTCTTTTATATTTACCGTTCGATTCGAGGAAATTTCGAGGGAGTCCTCGAATCATCTAGATTCTTTTCGGTGCATAACACCTCGAAGGTCATATGCGGCCTGCGTGATCGTTCAGGTCCGGCATCGCTCACAGCTTCGCCACAGAATTGTGTTGCTCTGTTTTCAGTGATTAAGATAGTGTAATGATGTCATATAGAACAGGTAAGTAGTTTAAAAAAATAAGTATAGTAATAAAATATTAGAATCTGATATAGCAATTATTTTTTCCAATATTATCAAACTATTATTTATTGGTTATGTATCACCACGCTGGAACAACATTGTAGCAGTTATTATTTTCATTTTATTCCCAAGAATCCCTACGTCGTCATCAGTCACATTGTCTGAAAGAAAAGGGGGTAAATAGTACGTAGTACAGAGAAGTCCATCAGGGAACGGATTATATATCGTTGATACAATATCACAATTGAACTTACGAAGAAATGATTAAAGAAGGTAAGTAATATTTAGTAGTATAGATTTAGGTTCTGGAAAATCGCACAAAATGTAGTTCATTTGCAGCTTGGCAAATCTAACTCTGAATGTGAAATCGCCAGGCCTATCGATGCGCGGTAGTAGAAGAGCTTAGTACAGTCCGAAACAAGTATGAGTTGCTGTACTGATCAGTTTCATTGTATCTTTCGCATCGCGAAGCGAACTGTGAAGTTTTATTACTGAATGTACAATTATCGACCGAATACTTTCTCATTCCAAATTCGCGCATATCATACGTTTCTCGACAATCATAGCTAGATTTGCCAAGCTGTACTTCTGTTGCCTTATTACTAATTTTTTTATTTTCTTTCAGGATTCCTAATTCAGCAGCGGACTGGGTCAATGAAACAGAAGAGAAAGACGTTAATCTTAATTCATTTGGGGTTTGTTTGAAATATTAGTTTATTTGAGAATTTTTCAAATATTTCTTCAAATGATGGTTTTCAATAGTTTGAGTTTTTATAGGTTTTGGTAATTTTTCAATAATAGTAATAAATATATTTTGTTCGATTGATGATTTATTTATTTTTTAGAAATTCATGATGGGGAAAAAACTTTTTTATTTCCACTGAGTTTTGGTTTATTTTTTACTAACGGTTGCCGCTTTTACACCAAGTGAGAGGTGAAAAAGCCGAAACCGGCCCGTAACAAATAAATCAAACCGCAGTAGAAATCAAGACAGAAGTTATATTTTTATTCATCTAGTATTTCAGTGAATGAATATTTTCCAGAACGTATTCTTCCTGGATTATTCGAAAATGGAACTCTAGGAATATAACTGTTATATTCCACGATTATACCATATATTCCTAGAATATTTCTTTAGGAATATTCCTTGATTATTATTTTCAACTAATATTCCGGGGATGATATTGGAATATTCCAAATATTCTGGGAATATTTATTTGGAATATTGTAGGAACATTTTGTGTGGAATATCTGCGGAATATCATGTGAATATTCTAGATATCCATAGAATATTCTTTCGGGTATATTCTAAGACAAATTGGATTTTTTTTAATGCTTTGAATTTGAAATTGAACCGAGTTTTTAAGTCACGTGTAGATATGTCCTTCAACAAAAAGTCATTCGCCTTCGTTTGATATACGAGGTAGATGTATGTTTTGTAAGTTTTTTTTTTGTTTTTGTGGGGTTTAGGAACTTCATATTGATAATGCACCTAGTTCTGAAAAATGGATTCATTTATTGAAACAATTGTGGCTACGAATTTAATTACACACATATACATAAATCAGGAAATGGTTTCTTCCAGCGGAATTATCAAATATCAATAATCCAAAGAATTATTGGGTAGGCTTCAAAAAGGCTGATATCATGATGAGCCAACCCACTAAACATGTAATGTTACAAAATATTGCCACAATATTATGTATGGCTTGCCATCGTAAAATGAAAATAAAATATTGCATAAAGCTCAATGCTATATTTAAGTTTTTAACATAACAGAATAAACTACAGACAAGTTGTTTGTAAGTTATAAAGCATGCTATTGATTGAGTTTCAAGTGCAATGTTACATGATTCATGAAAGTTCATTGTAAATGCAACAATACAGAAACTATCTACGAACAATGTGAGTTCAAGTTACATTTGGAACTATCGAACAAGTTCAAATCGCAATGTTGCACTGAGTTTGAAATTCCATGATATTTACAACCATACATAAGCTAACTACAAACAATATTGACAGTATTTAGAAAACACAATACACCTTCAATTTTCGATTGCATCATCGCAGAAACATACAAATTGATACGCTAGGACAATTTTAAATGGTAAGTTAAAGAAACTTGAAATAATATTTCATTTATCAGGAATCCAACTAGTTTTGAATTTCCCGGTCTTGATGAGATGCCACCTAACGGGGCGACCCAGTAACCAGTAACAGTAACCCAGATTCCAGACAAGCACGCGCCTCGCGCCATTTTGATATTGTAAATTATATTGTTGTTGTGTGTCGTGCCTTTACGTTAGTTTCGTTTTGGATACTTTCATTCGTTCTTAACCTAGGTACCTAAGTAAAGTACATATTCTTCTGCAATTTTGTTTTTTGATTAAGAGTTCACTGCGTGTTGAAGCAGCATAATGGATAAGGCTAAAATAAATTTAAGGCATCTTCATGTAAGGTAAGGCGATACATCAAATATTATTTTAGGTTAGGATGGTCTGGTATGTTCATTCTGCGTTTATTAGGGGAATGTTTTTTTCTCCTTATATTGCGAATAAATCTGGTAGTAGTGTCAATTTGAAAGGTACTTTTACATTTGTAAATGATGTGGAATACTTTTACATGTCGATTTTAGTAGCAGGTTTTTCAATATATTGGTGGCTTGAATGAAAAGTTTTGTGTTGGAACAAGTCTTGAACGTTTTTTCACAAATCATTGTGCCATGTTTTGCAATTGGATCAACAAAAAAGACAATTTCAGAATCAAAGAATTGAAATCTAAACAAATTTTTAAATTCGAGTCAGTTCAATTTGAATAGGAAGCAAATATGTAAGCACAATAGTGTCATAATCAAGGACAAGTTCAATTGTACATTCTATATTGAAATAAGACCATAATTGTTGAGTTAACTAATTATATATTTATTTATAATATTTTTGTTCCAGATGCAGTGAGAAATTATTCATCTCCATGCATCAGAGATTTCAAATAAATGTGCTGGCTTGGCTACAATTCGCAAAAACACGTTACTTGTAGGGTTAGGTAGTAGATCGAGATGTCGATATTTAAGCTACACATTCAATTCAATGATTATTTTGTTTCAGGTACCTGATAAGGCCAAACAGATTTTTATTTTAAATATGACATTTCAATATGAGTACTTAATTGTTTTTTTTTGTGATATTTTAATTAAATATTTCAATATAAATTTTTTGTCTTTTTGATCTCCAAGATTTAAATGGACATTCAAATTAATAGGTATCATTTCAGAAGATTTTTTGGGTTGTTACTGCTTGTTTCTAAAAACTAGAAAATGATGAATCTGATTTCGATAGAGAACACATCAATACTGAATGATATGTCTCCCATGAAGATTGTATTCATTTTCTATCAATATTAGTGGCAAGTAGCGAAAATCCACAAATTCTTCAGTAGCGAACAAACATACTGGAACGTAATTTATGAAACCTTACTGTTATGTTATGGAAGGAATAGACAAGATTGGTGGTAAGTTGCTGCTATATAAAAATATTGAATATGTTATTTTCCACTAATTTATATTCTATGTTGCGGTAACCTTGCTGCAATTACTAATTATGAAAGATTACATCAATCAATCCATTTCAGTAGTTGCTGCAACATTGTCATAAGACGTCATTTTCAATATCACATTTGCAATTTTCCTGTATATTATATGCAATGTTGCAGAAACCTTGCTGGAATAATTGAAAATGGCATATACCATTTGCAATATTGCTGAACGTCCGTTTCAGTAGTTGCTGAACCTTTGCAGTAAGGTAGCAGAAAACTCTGATGCAACATTACACATTACGATGAAAGGTTACTGAAATATTGAATGAATGTTACTTTGCTTAGTGGGAAAACACAATGGATTATCTTTAACAATGCTAGAGCTTTTTTTCAAATCAAGCAAATCTCATTTTCAAAAAACTCATAAAAATGAACTGATGAGTCAACACTTTGACTTGCAACTTCTCACACAGGCACGTTGCAAGTCAATGTACCTCATCTCAGTACTGTACATATAATAACACGTAACTTCTCACACAGGCACGTTAGTAATTATTATATTTCCAATACAGCTCACAGACATGTAACTTCTCACACAGGCACGTTACAAGTCCTTCGCTTCTCGAAAATCCAACAAAAGCAGGCAACTCCTGACCAAGCCACGTTGCAAGCCAATAAACACTCAAATCAGCCCAATAATAGGTAACTTCACACACAGGCACGTTACAAATCATCAGGCTGAAATGAATACAACGGTGATATGCAACTTCTCACACAGGCACGTTGCAAATCACCGAATGACATGTAACTTCTCACACAGGCACGTTACAAGTCCTTGAATTTTCGATAGCTGAACTGAATATATTCACTCCATTCCAATGTGCTGAGACTCATGTACAACCAATAAATACCCAAATAAAACCCCTTTTCAAAACATTACTTTTGTAAACATCAATACAAATATCAACAAGTATTAAATATTCAGTATTGAAGGAAAGCTCCGTACCAAGGATCGTAAGAGCAAAACACAAATTCTTCATAATGTTTATGCTGCCACGAACGCTCCCACATGATTTTCTTTGTTCAATAATCAACAAGCAATGGAAAGTACATCCAAGAAAAATATAATGAAACATACTGATTCTGAATAACAACCTGCTTTTCTTTTAATGAAAGTAAACTCCAACAATTACTCACTCAAACAGGTATTATAGCCATTTGTCGAAGATAATTCCAAGCAATTTCAAACAAATATAACTCCTACCATATATAGGTATCACTTCAACACAAAAATATATTTAAACAATCACCCCAAGAACAATGATTTCAGAAACTCAATATCAACTCTCGAGTCCACACCCACTTACTTCCCATTCCCATGCTATTTTTCTCGCCTCCCGCCAGCCAAACGTTTTTGTTGAAGATCCCTAAAAACCGGCATATGACGATGCGCGGCACATGACTAATATATACTGGACGTACCATCATAGGCTGGCGTTCGGCAATAGAAAACTCCTAACAGTTTATACCATAAAAACACTGTATAAGACTTTTTACGAAACTCAAACACTCTGTAGATATCAATTCATTCTAACAGACTGTAATAAAAAAAGTTGAGCCTACTTTTGTTTAATCTTGTATTGTGAAACCCAAAAGATTTCCAAATACATTCATTTGGAAACCTTGAGTTCCTTCAAATGAAGTGGGCCAGTTGTTACAATAAACCAGTGTTCCTAAGAACCCTGCATTAAACCATGTTTTGTTGTCAGGTGAAGGGATGGGGTATCTTATATTATGCTTATTCTGCATATTATTAACATTAATTTCTACATGCTCGGCATCACCTATATAGGTACTGGTGATGAACTGATAATTCATTATTTTAATCTATTATGAAATTTGTGAATTTTTGACCACATGTGGCAGTCAGTCGCTTTAAGTTTGAGGCAGCTCAAACGAATTTTGTGAAGTTTGAGATTGAAGAGGAAAAACATTCAGAAATCTCCACAAGAACAAATTTTGTTTGTCATATTGAGTAAATTCAAACCAATAAGAAATAAAATGTAAAATCAATGTACAATATAATATTATAAAATCAGAACACTGTGATAAAAGCTGAAAGGCCGTGTCTAGAAGCACACTAACGTGGATCTTGCTTTTCGGCGAAATGGGTCATAAAGAGGGTGACGTCAAGATTTCGCACTGGGGGGCACGCAATCATATGAAGCCTCCAGCCGTTTTTATAAGCTTATTTTGTCGTGATTATTATATATCTATCAGGGATCAGGATTTATGTATTTATTAGGTTTTCCGTTGACTTTGTTATTTTTTTTTATTTGAATATAGCTGTTTTATAGCTTTTGTTCAATGTTACATTCTTTGCATTCGAGAAAACCATGATTTTAATTGGTTTCCCACAATGAATTCATCTTCTGATCGTCCTTTTATTTCAAGTTGTCGATACCACATGTTACGTTTTATAGAAAAAACTCTTTTTCATTTTTTCATTGGAAAAATTTCTCATTAAAATGTCAAATAATTTTCTGCAGTGGTTGCCCAAAACACGATACGAAAATAAATATTTTGAAAAGAAAATTATTCAATAAAACAAAATTTTTAAACCTTATTTCAACAGAAAAATTAAGAAAATTAAATAAAGAATAAATAGACGAATATTTCCCAGATAACACACGATATCCTATGGATATCCATTTTATGTCCAATTCTGGTCGGGATATCCTTGGATCTGAAATGGATATTCATTGGATATCCATCGAAGGATTTGGAATGGATATCCTTCAGCAAATATCCTATGGATATCCATAAAATATCCACAGTTATTATGGATGTGATTGAATTGAAAGACTTATTTTGATATTATCAATTTCTGAGTTTCTTCCATGCTCGTACACGAATAGAAGCATTTCAAGAATACTCTCATCTTTCGTTTTCCGACTGGATCTGAAATGGATATCCATAAGATATCCGTAGAGATTATCCATAAGATATATTATATGGATATCCTATGGATATAGTTCAGGAATATCTTATGGATGTACAGGTTGGTACCCACCGAACATCCATTGGACGTCCATAGTATATGCTTTGGATATTTCCTGACGTCCATAGTACATCCAGCATATCCATAACAGATGTCCAGTGGATATCCATGTGTTATCTGGGAAATGTCGAGCTGAATTTTGGATATCGATGTTTTTTCTCTCTTCAACGTACACAAATTGTATCTTTATGAAAATAATCATTTTCCTGAACCGTTGGAAGATATTCTACAGATGGCTATAAAATATCCGAAGCAAATATAAAATAATGAATGTTTTGCATTCTTAAGTTCTGTACTGAAATGCACTATATGAGAGCTCCGACCAACGCTGCTTTTATTAACAATTTTGGAAGAATATTCGATAAATCGCTAACATTATATGTACGTAAGATTAGTCAGGTTAGGTTAGGTTGACTGGTGATTCACTCATTTTTAACTCAGTTTTTCTTCTTTCTTGTCTTGTCATTTAAACTTACCGCCATGACAGTTACCAATCGCAGAGCGCGTATATCATATCATGCACGTCATGCAGTTTATTTGTCATGTTCTGTGATTGCTGGCATGCTGGCTGTGCGATTTGTGCAAAAGAGAAACTTAACCTTACTTGCTTACTTTTGTGGTTTTACTGGTTTTCCATTACATAGTTATGCCTCTGATTCCTGGTTTAATTCACGTGGATTTTGAGGATTTTGGTTTTGTGCAATTGGATTTTTTCATTCCTTCAAATTACATTTTGATGGTAAGTGGTAGAAATATAATATTTAAACTATTTTCAATCAATGCATTTGTGCCAAAATTAGGTGAGAGAAAATGGATAACATCAAAAGAAATATCAAACAAAAAGGCTGATATGTACTTATAAAAAATAAAAATTGGAATCCGAACGAGTATTATAAAGTCTACAAACTTCACTAAATGACGCCTGTTCCATCTCGTCAATGGTCGACTTCAACATCATGCATTCCTGATAATGAAATAATGTCTATTGAAAATAATAATTCTGATTATTCATCAACTCTTTTGTTATAGAATTTGATAGTTCTGCAGACGAGGTTTCCTCTTTGGATAATAGATTCGTATTCAATTCAGTTACAGAAAATACTTTTCATGAAACTAATAGACTCGCTAACAGATATGAAACATGCGAACAGATAAGATGAATAATATAACTGCACCATGTAGGGATGTTTTATCGATATTTGTAGAAATTGATCATTTCCACATTGGTTTCTTGAGAAAATCAAACAATTGGTGGAGTATTTGGACAACAGGGAGAAATTCAGAGCTGTTGTGAGTGAATAATGTTTTACCTATCTTTTTATCAAAAATATCTTTTTCAGGTCGATGAAGTTTCAAAAATTGGAGGTTCACCATTATATGATTTTATAAAACGTTGTCTTTCATCCAATATAACAAATGATTTTGCATCAGAATATAGCTGGTATGGGGCAAAAAAAAGAGTTTTTGTTGAACTCCAATTGGCTAAACTTTTACTAGGTAATGAGAACATTTTTCATATAAAGTTCTGCCTATAATGAAGAATACACATAGTAAATTCTTCAATAGAATTTGATTTTATTCCCAATCTTTAGAAAATTTATTCCTTATTCCGGCTTGAATTTTCTTCCCTTATGTGGTATATAGGATTAGTGTTTACTCAATTAATTTCAGACGCTGCTAATTCCAATAGTCTGGCAGCAAATATAGGAAAATGTCAGAAGAGGCAATAAAAAGTTGGCTACGAATGGCCAAACAAAGACATCTGCTAGCTTCGAAAAAACAGGAAAAACCCCAAGAAGAAACCGAGATTGTCATTCTCTGAGTGGCCTGTTTTTAATTTATTTTTGGTATCAAAAAGAATATTTTATTATTACAATATAATATTTTCACATTTTTTATTCTTTTAATATCATAATGTTATTTCATCAATAAGAGTATAAATACATTTTTTTGTCCTCTCGTTTTTATTTAATTGAAATTATTATTGTTTTGTCATAATTGTAATTTTTATTTATTTAAAAAAATCCCTAAAAGATATCTTTTGGATATCTGTGAACAATATCTTATGGATATCCCAGAAGGATATCTCATGGATATCCCAGATTTTGGGCATTTGGGATATCCAGAGGACATCCAGTTGACATCCGGTGGATATTTTATGGACGTTCGATGGATGTTCCGAGTGGAACAAGCTGGACGTCCATGAGATATCCTTCTGGGATATCCTTGAGATATTTTTCTGGGATATCTCATGGACGTCCAGCTTGTTCCACTCGGAACATCCATCGGACGTCCATAAAATATCCACCGGATGTCAACTGGATGTCCTCTGGATATCCCAAATGTCCAAAATGAATGTCCAGTGGATATCCATCGAATGTCCGTGTGTTGACTGGGTTTCACTCAAGTGTGTTCTTTCTCATGTTCAGTTTGTTTTCTCATTGTTTTCATTTCATAAAAAAATAACCATAACTTATTTTAATATTTTCATACTGCTCAGTTTTTTCAGAAATGTTTCAATACCAATCACAATTCAAGATCAATATGATGCAAAATATCACATATTTCCCTACCTACCGACAACTTTGAATTTGTTAAAACCTACTAATGGGATTTGCTTATTATTTTTTCCATTCCATAAGTTATTAATGATTAGTTAATAATTAGAAAAACAATGAAGATTACGAATGAATATACAGAAAAATATTTGGTATCTAGTTCTGAGAAGTAGTGCTCTAATATTTTTATGATAAAATGCTATACGAAATAGGGGAGAAAAATCACAAGGAAAAGCTTCACGCGAAATCCTCACGTCACACTATCTTCATGACGCATTTGAAGTGGAGGGATACAGTACCTAATAAATCCTGGTGTATCGATTTTTACTTGAAAAACTTTGGGATAAAACAGGAGACATCTGTACCTGAACTCCGCGCATATATTCGCCTAGTGTCGGTGTCGTTTTATTATAACAGTGAACTAACTATTCTTTCAACGGATTTGTCAGCCTGTCATTTACGGAAGCCGGGTTGGCTCACTTGTTACTGGTAGACTAGTGGCACAGCACACGTCCACTTCCAACATGTGCACACGTTCACTTCCAACACGTTGGAAGTTTAAATACTATAGCAGCGTTAGGGTGAGTTCCCAATGCTACGTTTTTGCGTCTCGCATCACGCATTCTGATTGGCAACTATCTGCATAGAGGTTATGCGTAGTATTGTATTAGCATTGTTTATATAGAAGATAGTCAACCTTATGGGATTATAAATGGATCAAAATGGATGCGACATGTAGATGGCGATAGTGAGCTCGCATCCAAGTCATGTCGTAACTTCAGTGATCTGGCCTCCAAGTCATGTCGTAACTTGATTAAAACAATGGAAAAGCATTAAAATCAGGGTTTTTTGAAGAAACCTGCATTAAAATGACGTCAAATATTCATGTTTGTAATTAATCACGCTAGATGACACTCGCGTTTGTGTCCAATACCTTTTCCACAGGCATTGACTAACTATGTTCTATTTAAACAATGGTATTAGCCTGTTCGTTTTTCATGCTCACAATGATTTTGATTTCAATGCTGAATTTAGCAATAATAGGTCGTTCGTTTGTCCCGAGCAAAGCTCAGAGAGTGTTCTTTTGTCAGGAGCAAGTTTTCATGCAGATCACACAAAGCAAGCTTTCTGTTTCAGAGAGCAGAAATATTTATATCAAAAGTGAAAGTCAATAGACGAGGAAAGTGATGACGTAACAAATGTCATTCCTGTCAAAATTGATTCCAAACAAACCTCCGTCGAATTCAAATCAGCTTGTCAGATATATTTCCGAAAAGATTTTTCAACTTCTTCTGCCTAAGAAAACAACATCCAACCAACCAAACACAAACTAATGAGCAAGGCAGCAAGCAAATCATCAACAGAGATAAAGTCTCCTAAAATTATTGTTTGGAATTAGTTTTTGACATGAATGACATTTGTGACGACACACTTTCCTCGTCTATAAAGTCATGGAAATCTACTCTTTGGTCGATGGTTATAAATTGGTCAATTAATGGTCATAGAGTCATAGACAAGAGTGATTAGAATTGAAGCGGATAACTGGACAAAACAAGAAATGGAGAAAGTACCTAATAAGCAGTGCTGCCGATTTGAGAATAATTACTCTATTTGTAAGCAATTTGAAAGATTCGGAGTAATTGTGGAGTAACGACGAATTGTAAGCATTTTTCACTAGGGACAAAAGGAGACACTAATAGGCGAATTTTTGCATTTTTTTTGCGATTCGACTGATACAGCGAAACAATGGCGATGATAACCGACTATTTGGGATTTTTAAATAGAAAAATCCATTTTTACAAAACACGTTCTCTTATGGACAAGTGACAGCTGACGTCACTGACAGTGGGAGTAAAACCCCGCATTTTGATAGAAGCTAGTCAGCATATTGACTCTGCTAATAAGACAATCATAATAAATGTTGATGTGGTAGACGCCAATTCAGAGTTTTATTGGGTTCAAACTATTCCGATTGCCAAATTGGTGATCGCGTCGGGAATTTTCCAATCAGAATGCGCGAAGCAAAAATCAAAAATTATGCATTGGGAACTCACCATAACGCTGTCAACTTCCAACATGTTGGAAGTGAACGTGTGCACATGTAGGAAGTGGCCGTGTGCGGTGTCACTTGTCTGCCAGTCACTATTGAGCCAACCCGGCCACCGTAGTCATTATCTATGAAACTACCTAGTCTTCGACTGTCTTTGAAAATTTAAAAACAAAAGTGAATCACTCGTCACATCAGAGTTGTTAGACATCTTAAACAAGATTCACGTTAACGTGGTTATAAACAGGATAAAATAGGTATCTCAGAACAATTTCAGAGGATGTCTGAATCCACAGAGGGCGTCTGAATTCGGAGGATGTCTGAATTCGGAGGATGTCTGAACTCTGAATGGCCCGACCGGGCTTCCGTAGAAAATGGACTTCCTATAAGGACATCTGTAATGTCCGAAGCGAACGTCATGGAACTTGTGCTATATGGGATCTAATGTTGAATTCTCAATGGGGCAGTTTTTTTTCAAGTTATCAACCTAGATTTTTCACGAAAAAACACTTATAAAAACACAGTTTTGTTACATTTCTCTGTGCCATAAAGTTTGTTGTTTACCATCATCGGTAGACATATTGGTTGACTCGGCGACATCTAGCGGTTGCTTGTCAAATTCAATTAAATGAGAAGAAGAAGCATGTTGACATTTTTGACATAAATGGAAATGTAATGGTGGTAAAGTTTACAACAATTTATTTATAAAAGTTACTTAAAACGTTTCATGGTGCGCAATAGTAAAAAGCCATCAACATTAACCATATATCTATTGTGAAAATGCTTTCCGTAAACTTTCTGTAATTTGTGTTCAAATGTTGGCAAGTTCACGTTCAATATTTGATTTTCCTACACGTCACAGGCGATGATCCCCTTGGAACTTTTGAGGGGTTTCCACTACTAGCTTGAAACATTTCATTTGTAAAATGCAATCCAATTCGAAAACCAAGGAAATGTTTATTTTAAGGGCTCTGGAGAAAATTCTCAATGACAAGGAGATCAAGAGATCTTATCATTCTCAGTTGAAAAGGGCCTGTGAAGCAGCTCTCGGTAAGAAAACATATTGACACATTATTACTCTTGTTCAATTTCCATTATGTAACTTACCATGCTAATTGAGTATTTAAATATATCCTTTCACTCTGATAACAGGGGAATATCCAGTCTGTCCTTGACAAAATGAAAACAGTTATCATTAACAGTTCAGTAGAGAAAAAGAATATTGAGATATTTGATTTAACAAGTTGAAAAGAAAACTGTCTATCCAGTAGCATCACATTAAGTGAATTTTTTGATAATTGCATAAAACAATTTTAGGACAGCTGAGGTTTTTCTACCACCATACTTTCTGAAAATACATTTACTACATGATACATTCGGTTCTATCTTAGAGTTATATGGAAATATTGGAATAGGGAGTCACTTCCAGGTGTTACTCTAAGGACAATCAGCAATGACATCAATTGGAACAATCACTTTCAATATATTATTTTATTTAGAACTAATTCCAACTACCCAACCATGGTAGAATATCCTTATCACTATTGTCCATAAACCCTTTAAAAAATGTATCAGCAAAGAATTATCTGTATCTTACATCCAAAAATATGTTGATACTTAATTTCAATTCAAATTACAAAAGCAGCAAACTACCTAACACTAGATTATATTTTGAAACAATTTTCTTTAAAGTTTTCATCCATTGAATATTAAAGTAATGGAAAAATCGGATAATGGACTCCTGTGGTGTCACAATGAGAACAAATAATATGTATTCACTTTACTTCAAACTTTTTTGCGTAGAGAATCCTAGATGAACATTTTGAAAACCAAATTAAGTTTGTCACTTATTTCTATACTTAAATAAATTAATTATAGAGATTCTTCTGATGGAGATTACTTGGTTATCTAAATGGGCATCTAGGAATTAATCAGTCAGTCCTTTTTTTTTTGTTAAAATTTTTATTTCCGTCAACCGATTGCACCCCTACGCGCAACCCTCGGAAGTCTTCGAGAGACTTGTGTGAGCTAGGGAAGACGCAGCCCTTACCTTTTAACGTGTGATGCCATGCATGCACGAGACCGGTGAATCGGTGGATCGAACCCACGACCCCACACTTGCGAGGCGTACGCTTTTACCAGCCGACCACCACGGCCCTTTGATATGGTTAATCATAAAAACTATTAAATAAGCTTCAAGACTGGGTATTGGTTATCAACTCATTGAGTTTCATCTGACAAACTGTGTCACCCCATTAGGACGCCTATGCCCGAGGTAAATGGAAGCGACCCCTAGGAGAGAACTACCACCCCCACCACTCTCAACCCCGGCCAAGCAATTGAAGACTGAATCCTATTTAATACAGACTTTTTAGTTAATTATATTTATATTTTCACGATTTTGTCATAATAAAATCAATTAAGTATACAGTCCACAATTCCTTTACAATAATTCAGATGAGAAAATATATTTCGGGACTATAAAGGACCACGCACGCATCCTATGGGAAAAAATATTTCGGTGAAAGTGGCTGGATTTTTGATATGTTGTAGCTGGAGCCATCCTGAGTAAAGGCCTCCATTGGCTCAACTCGATTGTATGACCAGATTTGGCGCTAGAGGGCGCCAAATCATTAATGTTGTGATTTTTTGTAGAAATTCAGCTGAATAAAAACATCAATATTTCATTTATATTTAATATTGTGTGCCACTGGACATTCCTAAAATTCTTGAGAATTACTGTTTTTCTCGATGACATATTACGGACAGACTTCGTTATTTACATTTCGAGCTGCGGTCACATTCTAAGCATGATTTTCATTTTAGCTTGTTTCGCGGAAAATTGTTGCCAATCAACCCAAAACTCGGCAAAGCTAAGTTTCTGCTGAATAATCTGCTTATAAACAATGTATATAACGAGGGGGAAACAACTCTTTAAATAGGTGTACATGCAGAATTTTAAATATTTCAATACGACTTTCAGTACCAAATATCTTGAATATATTTAAATTATTTCAATACCAGTTTAAGTATTTCAGTATCCACAAATATCGCTTCATACTTTAAATACTATTTTCATTCAAAAAATATCCACTCTATACTTTAAATATTATTTTTATTATCAAAATACCTACCAATATATTTAAAATATTTCAATATTTGTCAGTATCCACGAATAACACTTTCACTTAAACATCGTCTTCATACCAAAATATCGTTCTCAGTATTCATTACAGTTTAAATATTACAATATCCTATTTTATCCTCGAAATATTTGGGATGTAGGTATTATTTGCGATAGTGTGTGTCTAGCTGGCAGGTTGAATTCGAAGTGAACTAGTAAACTTGATATTTTTGTGACAGTTTATTGTTTCTACCATGTCTTCAACAGGAAGGTTTTGTGATGTCGTTTTCATTTTAATATCATGTTATTTATTTAATTATAATTAATATACCTAGGTTCCCTATTTAAACAAACCAGGCATTATTTGAATCTTTCGTTTCTTCGAGGCAATTATGGAATAAGACAAAACTATTAGTTCATTGTGAGCGATGTTTTGTTTGGGGGTTTCGCGGTACAAACCACACAGAGGAATTTGTAGGAATACTACCTATAAATATTTTTTAATAAATAGCTTTTGTACATGGGTTTCGGCGGGCGGTCGACGGCCGATGACGAGAGACGTCGCTGTTATGATTTAGATTTATGATTGAAGTTGGAGGGGGTACGCACGGACGTGATCAGTTACTGAATACCTAGAATATCTTTCGATTTTTCTTTCGCAGGAGTTTTAGGGCAAGTAGAGCGTCGGGCCTTCATGGCGGTTTGACCGCACGGCTGGCTAAGGTTGATCAAAAGACATTTGCGTATATAAATCTGAAAAAATATTAGGAATAAATAATTAGTAATAATGAATTGGAAAATTGACAAAAAAAATTGTGTCTATATAATAATTCATTTTTGAGACTGGAATTCCAGGAATTTAATTTTTCATTCCCAGCGGGATCTGCATCTATTGTGATCGACGTGCTATGAGTTAGTATAGAAAATGGTTAGATCTCACTGAATATGATCTTCGTTTATAGGTATTTATGGAATTGCGTGATGGTAGTAAAAGCAAATATCATATTACTTATTTTGATTTTGCAGGTGTTTTACAAGAAATCAAAGACGCCTTCGATATACCAGATTCCATTATTAATTTACTGAATATAAGTGGGTACAACAAAAAAACAGTTTTATCCACATTCTCCGAAGATGATATCGACCAGTTGGAGAAATTTGCTAGAGAAGAGTTACCAAGTATAATAGATATAACTGATGAAAAAGAGTGAAAAACATATTTTGAATATTTTGAAGATGAAAATGTAATGGAATTGCTCGAAAATGTTGATTTAAATCTTACTGATTATTCTGAAAAATGTACGAATTCAATCCCACAGCATCTTATCAAAGTCCAATCCAGAGGAAAAACTGTCATTGTGAAGAAATCAACTTTATGTTGGCTCTTAGAGGAAAAATCAAATAAAAAATTGAGTACAGACCGCTTGGAGCGAGTAAAAGGGTCGAATTTGGATTCACACTCAGATAATAGGAATAAATCAAAGAAACCCAAGAAAACGAAACAGGAAACTGCTGTGTTACAGTCATCTTTTGTAGGAGGCAAACGCGTTCCTTTAATCGCCGAAAAGTTGTATGCTGTTGCATATAGCGATAGCTGGTATATTGGGAGATCAATGGAATTGAAGAAAACACTAGTTGTGATCAAATTATTAAAATATGATCTTGATTCGTTTGTGTCACCAATGAAGGACGACATACAGGAGGTGTCAATTGAATTTATTTTTGAAGGTCCAATATATCTGCAAGATTTCCATCCGTTCCAAATCAGTAGTCCATCATTGAGAGAAATAAACAAAAAATACAAATAATCTTTTAAAAAAGAAATTGGACTCAATTAGGAAACCACATTTCTTAGAGTTGATCTGATATTTTATTAGCATATCTCTGTTTTTGTTTGAAACTTTTTTATTTTTTGATAAATATTTATTTTGTAAAACTTTTTATTTTTCAGTTTCAGTTTTCCCTGATTCTCAAATGAAGGATTATTGAATGCAATATAATAATATGCCCCAATGACTTAAAAACTTTCATTTCGATTTGTCACCAACAGATATACACTTTAAGCACTTCTGTAAAAAACACAGGAAAAATTATTCCAAAATCGTTTACTTATTCCTTTTGTTCAATAGTTTCATCACGTTTTTGTAATCTTAATTACACCAATTATTATATTCACTTTGTTCTATTTATTCTCATTACATTTCAAACTAAAGTACATTTCCAGTATTTTCAATATTATCGTATAAATTAATTATTTTCAATACATCTCTAGTACTTTAAATACCGTCAGTTATTTAAATATTCGGTTATGATTTTTAGAAACCATTTATATGGGATGAATAATATGAAATGTTCCTAGTTTATATTATATTTTATACATTTTTATTCTTTTACATACCATTTTATAAGAGCTTATCTATATTTTTATTATTTATTATCGATTGATTTGGTATTCTTTGTTTTGCAAGCTATTTTGTATAGTAAGATGTTTAATAAATCTATATATATATATTAGGTTTAGGTTTGAATGTGAGTGGGCCCGTAGCAGGCCCTCCACTGCGGCCAATGGCCTATTGTGGCTCACCCTATGGTTATATTTCTCCCAGTATATCCAATCTCTTGACGAAATTGAGGAATACATTGGGAGAACAATTTACCAGGTTTTCTGGCCTTACTGTCGTATCGCCAAATATTGAGAATCTGGTTCTGGCCGCTGCAGGACATGTACAAAGAATGTGTTCAGCCGTTTCATCATCCTCCATGCATAGCCGGCACTCTGCATCTTGTGCAAGTCCGATTTTATGCATGTGATGTTTGAGTTTGCAGTGGCCAGTAAGCAAATCTACTATAACTCTGAGATGCGCTCTGCTGAGTTCTAGCAGTTTGTCAGAGTCCTGTTTTTTCCTTGTACAAGCAATAAATGCTTTGGAATGGGCTAGGCCCGGTAGACTACGCCAGTACTCGAGTCTTTTATTGTCTGCCCAAGCTGTTATGACATTCTTGGCAGTGCTATATGCTAAACCGATTACCGGTTCAGGTCCAGAGAACGTTGTTTCGGCCCCCCCTTTTGCTAGGGCGTCCGCTATTTCGTTTCCTTCTAGGCCTGTGTGACCTGGTATCCAGACTAGGGTAACTTTGTTGCGTTGCGCCAGTCGGTTTAAGGTGTCTCTGCAGTTCCATACTGCCCTAGATTTAAAGCAGTTGGATTCAAGCGCTTTAAGTGCTGCTTGACTATCTGAAAATATTTTTATTGTTTTTCGTGTGTGGTGTCGATTTTCCAGCTCCCTGGCACACATTTCAATGGCATATACCTCTGCCTAAAATATCGTAGCTAGTTTGCCCATACTGAACGAGCGTTTTACTACTGGGTTCGTCCCATATATTCCGGCTCCGACGCCTTCCTGAGTTTTGGAACCATCGGTGAACCAACGTTCATTTGCCCTACATAGGTTGGTTTCATTCCGGACCCAGTCTTCTCTTTCGGGAAAGACCACAGTGTAGGACGTGTGAAGGTTGATAGTTTTAGGCATGATGTCTGAGGGCATTCCTAGAATGTTGTGAGCTATTATGCCCTCCAGCATGCCGCTGCCTCTCATGACACATGCCTGCGGTAGACTAATGGCCGCTTGATAAAGTCTGTATGTTGCCCATCTTGCCTCTCTCCAGAACTATGTGGAGAGGAAGTAATCCAAAGAGGACTTCCATTGCTGCCGTTGGCGTGGAGCGAATACTTTCAGTAATCGCCAGGCACGCTTGTCTCTGTAGTCCGTTAAGTTTAGCAATGGCCATTTTTTTATGTCCCTTGCTCCACCAGACTATAGAGCCATACGTTATCATTGGACGTATGACGGTCACGTACAACCAGTATACGTGTTTTGGTGACATGCCCCATGTTTTGCCACATATTCTGCGGCATGTCCATATATATATATTAGTTATTTAAATACATTTTCAGTACATTAAATACTTTCATTATCTTAAATATGATTTAAATATTTAAATACTGCGTTTTTGTTTCAATATTTTTTAAATATTGTTCATTATCAGATATTTAATTATGGTGTACACATTTTGGTTAGTTGTTTCCCCCTCGGAATATATAAGCAGATAATCTCCGCGAAATAAGCGACAGTAAAAATTGTGCTTAGAATGTGACTCTATGTTGACCGCAGCTAGAAATGTAAATAACGGAGTCTAACGGTAATATGTCATTGGTTTTTCTACAGGGTACTACATACTCAACTCTTCAGTAAATGAATTCGCCTACGAGGTTATAAGTTGATTGAGTTTGTAATTGAGGATCAATCAGAATGGTTTGTTGATCAACTGAAATATAATGAAGCTATGAAACAGAGTATTTGAAATAAGGAAGGGTCCATATTATATACAGGGTGGCCCATTAGTGTGAGGAAGTATAGTATCTTGCCTATCATAAGGAGTATGAAAAAAATGTTTCAGACAAAAGTTATACGGTGTACTTTGTTGCTTGTTATAAAAATATTTTGAAATATACAGAGTATTTCTTTGAAGTGAGGCAACACAAAGCATACATTTTTTAAATGGACCACCCTGTACATTTTCTCACCATCGAACTGAGCAAAACGTTTTACAAACTGCGGTATTTCCTTTATTTGAAAATTTTTCGACGTTTTCAAGTCTTGCTGAAAGAAAGAAAATCTTCGGAAAAACAGACCATTACAAATACCATCTTAAAACTTTATGAATAGAATTTAAGCTGAAATATTTGTGTCATGCACAAATTAAATATTTGTGTCATGCACAAATTGTAGACAATATACGTTCCTCGAGAGTTTTTAATCAAGGGCTAGTTCAATAACTCCATGCCTTTGATTGAATTCTCCATGAATTCAGATGGGTAAACTCAGTTCATTCAGTTCAAATATAGTAGTAGTAGGTATAGTCGACTGAAATGTATTCAATATCCTCAGAACATCAGACATATTTCTTTGAGTCATTCACAAAATATATTCATGTTTTATAGCGTGCTAACGGCCGTTAGCACGAATTTTAGGTAAATTCTAGTCAAAATTAAATCCACAATTAAATCAAAATATCTTTGCACCACATGGTTTGATTTAATTATTAGTTAATTGTTGATCCTTAATTAGTTAAGCCAAATTATAATTCTAATTGGCGCAAACAGCCGTAAATCCTACAAAAACACAAAATTAATTATTTGGCGCCCTCTATCGCCAAACCTTTAGGTATTACGACGTAGTTAGGTTGATAGATGACTTCAGCTCTCTGTTGAGAATGAATCCATTCAAGAGTAGTTACTTATTTAAATTGAATGAAACCTTCCTTGTGTGAAACACTATGCATTTTGTTCTGAGAGATCAACTTCCATTCTGATCGATCATCAATAATAATTTCATCAATGCTCAGTCGCACACAATATTGAATATAAGTGAGATATGTATATTTTTTTACTCAGCTAAATTACTCCAAAAATCACAAAATTCATGATTTGGCGCCCTCTAGCGCCAAATCGGGTCATACGATCAAGTTGGGCCAATGGAAACTTTCACTCAGAATGGCTCCAGCTACAACATATCAAAAATCCAGCCATTTTCACCAAAAGACTTTTTTCCATAAGATGTGTGCTAGGTCCTTTCCCCCAAACCGCTCAAAGATGGTATCTGTTATAAAAGATCATGAACTGTATTTCTCGCATAAAGTTATTAACGTGCAAGGTGTACTGCAAGGGTCAATACTTTTATCTTTTTTTTTGCGAAATGTGAATGGCCCATGAACATTGTATAAAATTTTATTGAATTGAGGGCTTTGTATTTGGGTGCTGTATATCTCAGAGGATTCTCTTGTTAACAAACACATTTATTTTGGAAAAAGCTCATATAAAATAAAAGGGAATAACAATCTTTGTATATAAAGCTGCAAAATAAAACGGTCCCCATAACAGAACTCCAAAATTCTAAGGCATAACAGTGAATGCAAGTTTGAGAAACTCGTATAAACTTTTTTAGTAGACTGAACTCAAAATAGGGGTAATACTCTATCTAAGGAAACGAGTACCAATCAATAGCTCAATCTATCTGTATATGTACAATCTAGTGTTCTTCAAAAAGTTGGCATCATATGGGAAAAACTTTGAGCTTTGATTTATTTTGAAATTCGACTTTGGATTTAAGTTTTGCTTTAAAAAAGATAAAAAGTTTTGTACTTCACTTGTCGAAAATAACATATTTTCTTAATCCTTTCACTGCGCAATTCCTGTACGCCAGCCACTACTCCATGCGGTTTATTTTCAGGCAACACGTATTTTAAACGCGACTGAATCGTAAATGTACGTTCGGAGCAGTGTACTATAAGTTCGTATACAGTACGATGCAAATGTATGGAACAACTTCATTATTCCTGAATGTAAACATATTTTGGAAAATTCCTCGAACACTTCGATTTTCTTTTCCCCTAACCAAGTGTTGTGCTCATATTACTTTAAAATGTATATTATGTCAGTTGGTTGAAGAAAATAAAGACCTTTATTATTATAATTATTTCTTTAAAAATCAGACTTTTCGAGACATTCTTTCCTCCGGTATTTAATATTTACAAAGGTGTCCATTTGAATTAAATTTGTTCTCATGCTTTTCTAGGTAAGTATGAACAATCAAAGAATTGACAAACTATCTTGGTATTTTTTTATGAAAAAATTATATTCGAAATACTTGTTTGTAATCGCCCAAAATCCAATTTCAATTAATATATTTTATTGGGATTGGGATATTAGACGATTTCAAATAGACAACAAGTATCATGTTGTTAATAATAATAATATTTATTTGTCACATATGTCAAGTTAGGTAGGTAGAATAACGGAGAGATATATCAACATAATAAAACAGAATATACATCTACTTTATACTTCTAAAACGTCATCATTTAGATTCTCCAAAAGTAGTAATAAGATTTTTTCACAAGTAACAATAGAATAATTTACTAAATATACAATTTTTTAAATAATTTTAAATAGATTCAAAAGTACTTGCAATGCTAGGAGCAAGGTGGTCACCTGTAGACTGAAACACACGTCGAAATGTTTAAAATATTTAATTTGTTTGGAAAAGGCTTCTGAACAAGGAACGTGTGCCTCATGTGTTTGACGGAATTCTAATCAAGAAGCTTTGCAGATCCAAGTTCCCTTGGATGGGGAAGTTGTATCGTATCTGGGAGTAACAAGATAGTGAATAATGCTAGCAGGACCGAGGTCATCAACTTCCACAAGATTTTCCTCAAAGCGGACTTGGAAATCCCTAAGAAGTTGGTGGTCAAGAACGACCCCATAGATGAATCAACCAATGTGAAATGCCTGAGGGTACTTCTGGACAACAGGCTGCGCATGCAGCTCCACATTAACCTGGCTTATACAGAGAGGATCAGCGGCTGCCACGCGAACCTACCCTCTCAAAGCCAGAACATCGCGTGTGATCGTAGAGAACATGTTCCTGGTCTATAAGCAAATTATTAGACCAGCAACGTTGTACGCATGTCCACTGATCTGCAGCCTAAACAAAACCCAACTGTCAAGGTTGGACATGATGCAGAACAAAGTACGAACGTCACGAACAGTGATAGATACATTCGATTGGATGCCTTGCGAAATATCGCAGGCGTCGACTCCATCCCGTCATACGTTAGGCAACTATCGTACAAGTTTTACAGTTACTTTCTCCTCGGATGCCCGTTAACGAGAGATCTTACCAGCATTGGGGGACATGATAATGATCCCTTCAGACACCGCAGGCTCATATATCAAGCTCTTGACATCTTCCAAGCACAAAGGGTCCGTAAGTATCATGTAAAAAACATTGCAAAATTTGTTTTTACGAAACTCCCAGGTTTTCGGAGAAAACCACTCAAAAGCAAAGCTTTTGCGAGTAAGGGAGATCTGGGATCTACAGTTAAAATAAAAGTGGAATCCGAACCACTTCAGCTCAGTGACAGGTAACTGGGGATCGAACCAGGATCGTCTGGATGGAAGGAAAACGCTCTAACACGATCACTTCGCTGTACAAGTGTGCTAAGCCCATCCTAAATTTTCTTGACCCGTTTTTTTTGCAACAGCTTTTTCCGGGAGCCTAACGCCAATGAAGCACATAACAAACTAGATCGCTCAGTATCTGCATTGAATCAAAATCCAGCTCGCCGTGCATAAGCTTAGCAGGAGGCACAGATTCCACCAGTTACTCCCAAGTTAGTCCCAGCATATCCATTAAAAACGGACTCCCCACATTCATCAGCGGTGGCAGTAACCTGGCGTCCCACTATCTGCTATTGCTACATCTGCGGCAAGTCGCCGGTGGATAGAGTAGCATCGTAGTCCCCCCTCTCCCATTTCCCCTCCTTCGACCCCCCAAATGAAGGAGGAGGAGAAGAATTGAGATTGTTTTAATGATATATCTGAAATGTATATTGATAATGAGAAATAAACAGAATTTTGAATATGAATTTGAATTTGGTTTGTTTGGTGGATAAAATATTTTTACTGAGTGTCAGTATCAGATTGAAAATTCCTTTTTATCATAAAGTAGATGAAATTGTAAGTTCTTTTTTTAAATTATTGCATTTTGAAACAATTATGAGGGTGTTGTGAGCACATTTGAAATTTTCAGTACTTTCTTACTACCTACCTATACTTTGAGTATGATCTCTTCCAACGGCCAGGTCTCGTTCTGTGAGGTGTACTTGTTTATCTCTTGTTTCATCCTACATTTTTAATTCAAAGTAAGCTATGATATATGTATAGGTAAGGCAACGTTAATAAACTTTTTATTTTCGTTGAAATGAGAATTGCCATACATGGTAGATCTTCACAGTTTCAATCCAATTGATTTCAGAACCTTCAGTTACTTGTGTTATAAAATCTATTGTAGTGTATTTTGTCTCATCACCCATATCGGTTTAAGTTTTTTTTTTAAAAACTATAATGACTCATTATTTTACAGAACAAATTAAGAATGAAGCCATCGAAGGGAAAAACGACGAAAACAACGTTTCTGATGCCTTGCCTCTTCCAAAAAGTGGAGATGCTAACATTCTCACAACCGAAAAATATTTTTTACCTTTTGAACTGGCTTGTCAAAGCAAATCTTCTCGTATAGTTGTCACTGCTCTGGATTGTTTGCAGAAACTGATTGCCTATGGTCATTTAACAGCAAATGTACCTGACTCAACTACACCAGGAAAGCTTCTTATTGACCGTATTGTTGAGACCATTTGTTCCTGTTTTACTGGACCTCAGACTGATGAAGGTTAGTGTTAACTGCATTATTATTATTCTTGGAGATTTTTAAAAAATATATCGTATAGGATCACCCCTTTCATTTTTTTAATTTAGTAATAAGATTCAATAATATCCTTATGGATTTTTCCGCGGATTAGATTGGGCGTGACCCCTGGTTACAGAACGTAGACACGGCGATAAAATGGATGCAGGTACACGTAAAGAATAAGGAGGAGAGGCATTTGGCCTTATGGGGGAATTATGACCTGAGATTTTGAAGCTAGGAACAGATTTGGATTTTGTGTGATCAGGAAGACAAGGGAGTAAGCACATTGAGACCCTGACACCTTATCAGCCATTGACTTAGGGAGTAGGCAGATTGAGGTCCCAAAGCCAACCCTCTTGAGAATTGCTTCAAAACAGAAGCCGAAACGTCGAATTACAAATCTCCAACGCGGTTCAGCCCATGAATTTTTATATACAAAAATAATAAAAAACAGACATAAATATGAAATTATAAACTGCAATTTATTGAGCAATGAGCTAGACTTGTTTTTCGAAATAATTTGTCAAATGACAGGAGAAATGAATTTTATCAAAATCTTCATTTCCCAGTCTTAAATATGTTAATAAATAAACGTTACAAGAAGATTATCCAAAAGTGTTATAAAGGAAAAGAGATGAACTTGTAAGCTTTGGATATAAGCAAACTGAATAAAAATCCAAAATTTGAACCCTTCAATGACCAATTAGATTTATATACGTTCTTCAGTAAGTTTGGGTCCCGGATATTGCGAGACCTCTACAGATCTTTTGCAGATACAATCCATGTAGTTTAAGCGAATTTGTTATGTTAATTACATTTACCTGAAATTGGAATAAATAATATTCCTGTAACATTTGCCAAGCCCAGCATAAAATTCATAATGTTTTCCGAGAGAACCATCTTGTTAAGAAACATAATTATAATCAAAAAGCATAGAAAATAACCGTCAATAAGTTTTCCTATAAGATCTATTGTGTCCCCTTCTGCTGCTGAGCCGTTTAGTATGTCTCAACGACTGGAGCCGTTCCTCCAGTCCTATGGCTTCAAGAAGTTCAGAAAATCGGATGGCTTCAGGTTAGGTAGGTATCCCTCTTCTATTTGATATTCTCTGAGGTATCTTACTCTCAGATTATGCAGGTTAATACATTCTGAGATAATGTGAATAGAGGTTTCGTCATATTCCTCTCAAAATCTGCATTCTTCTTCCTCCACTACCGAGTTTTTAAGGTGTCCTCTCAATCGTCAGTGCCCTGTTAGTATTCTGATCTTGCTTTTTTTCTCTTGCTGGTGTAGTCATTTGATCTCTTCAGGTTGTAGTTTCCCAGTAGTATCTTGGCCTGCCTCATTTCTTTTGATTATAGCCAGTATTGGGATCTTTTATTTGTACTTCTTTTTCAAGTTCATAAAGTATTGTGCTGGTACCTATTCCGCAGAAGGGTTCAGGTCCCAGAAATCACCATTTCTGCTCCTTTTTTTGCCAGTACGTCTGCTATTTCATTACTTTCTACTCAGTGTAATGGTGTTATTCTTACCTAGTTCATCCCTCTTCTATTTGATATTCTCTGAGGTATCTTACCCTCAGATTTTGCACGTTAATACATTCTGAGGTAATGTGAATAGAGGTTTCGTCATATTCCTCGCAAAATCTGCATTCTTCTTCCTCCACTACCGAGTTTTTAAGGTGTCCTCTCAATCGTCAGTGCCCTGTTAGGATTCTGATCTTGCTTTTTTTCTCTTGCTGGTGTAGTCATTTGATCTCTTCAGGTTGTAGTTTCCCAGTAGTATCTTGGCCTGCCTCATTCCTTTTGATTATAGCCAGTATTGGGATCTTTTATTTGTACTTCTTTTTCAAGTTCATAAAGTATTGTGCTGGTACCTATTCTGCAGAAGGGTTCAGGTCCCAGAAATCACCATTTCTGCTCCTTTTTTTGCCAGTACGTCTGCTATTTCATTACTTTCTACTCAGTGTAATGGTGTTATTCTTACCTAGTTCACTTAATTTCTTCCCACATCATCTTGGAGTTGATTACATAATCTCTTGCTGCGAATATTTCTTTCTACATTGATCGGGACTCATTTTCCGATCACGTAGATTTCCGCTTGGAAAATGCTAGGGGATTTGCCTAGATTTATTTGGTTCTAGGCCCATTTCCACTATTCCAGATCCTTCTGTTGTCAGAGTTTGTTATATATCTTGATTCCATTAACTACATGAAACTATTTTGTGGAGTACCTCAAAGGAGTATTCTTAGTCCTCTTTTTTTCACAATGTAAACTTCGAATTTTATTAACGTTTTGAAATTCTGTAATTATCATTTTTATGCTGATTATACCTATACATATTTCTCATTCAATTTCTCGGATTTGGTTACAGCCTTAGGTTAAAGAAACAGGAGATAGAACATAATCAACTGCGCAGCCTGCAAATTTCCCCTGATATCTCTACTCCTGGGGAAAGCCAATCAAATCGATTATCCCCTCTAACGTACCTGCTTCGAATTATGTGATTACCTGTCAAAGTTTGCCTTTTTGAGGTTATATTCAGTTTGAAGTGAAATGTTGTTCACCAATAAGTTTTATTTTGTGTTAAACGTGAACTGTTTTAATCAAAATTGTCACGGTGTGATTTGAATCAATGCAAATACTTCTGTAGTGCAGTTTACAAGATGGATATAAAATCTGTTCATCTATTCCCGTAAGTTTGTAATGGATTTAGGGGGAGTAGTCAGGGTACCAGGGGAGTGGTCAAGGTATGAGGGCCGTATTTCTCTCACTGTCTAAGTTATCAATTCATATTTACATACCGTAGTAATAAATGAGACCCAACCGAATATACCGAGGTGATATTTTTGTTTCGACCTTTAGGGGAAATTGTATTCCATTAGAGACCATTTCAATTATGACACCTAGTGAAATGATATATAAATCATGTGGCATGGAAATGATAACGGAGGAAGATGGTGATTTAGAAATGACAGATATTTTTCATAACAATGTATTCGGCACAAAGTTGACAGAGTATAAAAAAGAAGGAGCCATATACCGGCGGAAATTTGCTCGCCCCTATAACTTTTTTGTTTTTAAGACAATAGAATGAAATTTGGAAGATCTGTATGAGACAATTAACTGCATCTTTTCACAAGTAACACAACTTCACGTAACTTCCGGTTTCACCAGAAGTGACATAAACTTTCGATTTTCAAATGAAACACCCGGTATATTATCACTTCCACTCCATATGACATACTAAATACAACCATGTGTTACTTGTCCCTTTTTCTAACCGAATTTTATTTTTATTTCGAAATAATAACGACAATGGATATCTTCAATTCACTTATTTCAATCCTAACATTTTGATCCTAACATTTCGATCAAAATGGAATGGTAAAAAGTGACAAATGATACATGGTTTTATTCAGAATGTCATGTGGGGACAAAAGAGGTGAAAATATACTGAGTGTCCTATTGAATAATCGAAAGTTTGAGTTACTTCTGGTGAGACCAGAAGTTGTATGCCTCGTTGGTATATCTCTGAGAAGATGTGATTACCATAATGCAGAACTGCAAAAAAAGTTTTGCAGAATAATTTTAATGAAAATAAACCCGCTTTGTAAACTTTCTTATCGTAAAAGTATTGAATATGTTGTTGAGTCACAATTTATTTAAATCTCTTAAGGAACACTTCAGGGAACCAACTTTTTTTTATTCCTATTTCAGCAACTTGGTAAAACTCATATGCTCAATATATACAGGGTGTTCCATCTCAGGCGAGCCACCCGTATTTCTTATCCCATAGTGAGTGGAAAAATTTCCCAAAACACACGTCGAATGATTATGTTTGGGGGACATCTTTTGACGTATATTTGAGGCTTGAACGAGCAACCCCCTAATAGGGGGCGCTTCAACCCCTCAAAATTGAATAGGGGAAAGGGGTTGAGTTTTACTTCATTTGAAAGTCTTGGTAGCCTCTTTACAACGGTGTATGAAAAACGTAAATTTGATGAACCGTTTTCGCCAAAAATCAATTTTGTAGGTCGAATATGCCAACTTGAATATTTTGGTTATTTTTACAATGTTAAACAATCTTCAAAAAATCACATTCTTAAAATAATTGAATTGTTTTATCATGCTTACAATCAAAAAATCAAATCTGCGAGTTTAAATCAAATGTTCAAATTGTCCTCCATTGACTTCCATACAATAATACAATCTTGACTGAAAACCGTCTCTAACATGGTTCAGCATAATTGGAGTTATATGACGACACTCATTTACAATTCATTGGCGTAGTTCGTTCAAATTTTCAGTCTGAGTCACAAAAATCTTAGACTTGAGATGTCCCCACAAGAAGAAGTCCAGAGGGTTCAGGTCAGGAGGTCAGGTCAGGATAGGACCTCTTCTTCCAATCCAACGACCGGGGTATTGCAAATTGAGGTATTAGCGAACTGGTGCGGCGTAGTGAGGATGAGGTCCGTCTTGTTGGAAATGCAATTGTTGTTCAAGTAGTAGAGGATCGTGTTCTAATTGTTCAGTTATTAACGGATCAATCGCATTGTCCAGTATTTCAAGATAAATTGCGCCATTCAAATTCCCAGGAATTAGGTGGTCTCCCAAAATTCCTACCCAAACGTTTAGCTTTTCCGGATGTTGAGTGTGAGCTTCTCGAAATACATGAGGATTTATATCGCTCCAAATTCTACAATTATGCCGGTTAACCTCTCCATTAAGTAAAAAAAGTGCATTCGTCAGAAAAGCAAACGTTGTGCAAGAAATTTGGGTTATTGTTGATAGATACGCTCGGCCATAATTTCGCAAAACTCTTGCCTTTAATCCCAATCATCATCATTTAATTCATGAATTAATTTAATTCTGTACGGATGGAACTTGTGTTTATGTAAAATTCTGAAAAAGTTAGGTTGGCTAATACCGGAAGCTGCAGACAGTTGTCGTACAGATTGCATGTTTGTCATAAGTTGGACATGTCCCAATACCGCCACAGCTGCTACTTCATCATTCACAATTCCAATGGGTGCCCTTTTTTTATCCATTACTGAACCCGTCTCCACAAATTTTGATATCAATTCCATTACGTACTTATGGCGAACGCTACGTTCAGGATGGTTTTGGTCAAATATCCTTGCAGCCGCTCGGGCACAATTTTGATTTTGGTAATAAAGGCTAACCAGCTCAACACGTTCTTGCAATGTGTACACCAATTTTTTTGAAATTTTAAACAAATCAGCAATGTAGTAACTCAACAGATTGATTTAAATCATGAAATTATCGAAGAAACGTTAAAACCAGATAAACACCTTCTAGAACATAAAATGAAGGCAACAGAAGAAAATGTTTTGCTGTTTTTTTATTTATTAGTTTGAGAGAATGTATTATTGTTTGGAAGTTACTGGAGGACAATTTGCATTGGACATTTGATTTATAACGCAGATTTGATTTTTTTGATTGTAAGCATGATAAGACAATTCAATTTTTTTAAGAGTGTGATTTTTTGAAGACTTTTATGTTTGTAAAAAGGGCTTCATAAACATGGGCTTGTACATTGTAAAAATAACCAAAATATTCAAGGTGGCTCATTCGAGCTACAAAATAAATTTTTGGCTAAAATGGTTCATCAAATTTCCGTTTTTCATACACCGTTGTAAAGGCTTCCAATACCTTTCAAATGAAGTATCACTCAACCCCTCTCCCCTATTCAACTCAATTTTTTAACTTCTTTTATTATTTTTGTTTGCTTAGTATTGGAAAACAGTTTTTCATTTATTTTCTTTCTCCTCAGAATGTTGAGCTTTAAGGTTAAGTTGTTGAACAAATCAACGTTATTTGAACTTCGCCTTTTATGTCAACTATAGGATATAGTAGCTACGTTTGTTTGAAAGTGGTTGACAATGTTTCACTTTGAGTAAGGTTATTCTGGACTTTCATTGTCTAAAAAAGAACAAAGAAAAATGCAATTCTCTGCAATTTTTAATCACGTGATTAAAAATTGCAGAGAATTGAATTTTTCTTTGTTCTTTTTTAGACAATGAAAGTCCAGAATAACCTTACTCATATAGTAGCTAATTCAATTAAATTGTAATTTGAATCTTAGCATGACAAATCAAGACCTAGTTTTCAAAAATTCAATTCTCTGCAATTTTTAATCACGTGATTAAAAATTGCAGAGAATTGAATTTTTCTTTGTTCTTTTTTAGACAATGAAAGTCCAGAATAACCTTACTCATATAGTAGCTAATTCAATTAAATTGTAATTTGAATCTTAGCATGACAAATCAAGACCTATTTAATATTATTATTATATTAAATAATCCTGCCGAGTGGTTAAAGCAACATTGTTTAAATCACTTTGCCTGCCAGTCGAAGGTTCAAACCCTAGCGACTGCAGACATTTTTTTGATGGCCCGAGAAAGTGCAGGAATTGCACGTAAAAAGGAAGACCTCGACAATCCTTATCTCGCACAAGTTTCGACTTCTGAGGGCTGTCGTTTGTAAGGGGACGACATCTGGTTAACGGAAAGAACAATTTTGATAAAAAGTTTGATTAAACAGATTTGACATAATCTATCAGTTGTAAATAAGGTAAGTTCAGAATATATACAAACTGATGACTTATTCACTTATTCTTAAAATAAAAGTCAGAAATCATTTATAGCTTACACTTACATACCTACTAGAGGATTTAAATTAAGTAATTTTTTTTACAATATGTTGAAGATACAAATTTGTGAAATGATAACCGACATTTTTCCTGAATACGAATCGGTGCCGCTTCCCACTCCTTAGGAATAACTCGAAATATTTGGCAGGCTTCGCGCACGCTAATTTGTATAGCCGTGTTCTATCTCCTGTTTCTTTAATCTAAGGTTACAGCTGTAAATTGTATTGATACTGATCTTGATTCCTTGAAAAAATATCAACTGATCTTGATCTATAAATTAATCGAAAACAATCCGTTGCTATGGTATTTGGTAGAGAACATATCTCAGACTCCCCGAATAATTAAATCGCTTTGAGAATAGGTGGTTCGGATACACCTATTGAATCTTCACATAAAAATTGGGGCTTAACAATTATTATCATTATTACTATTATATTTATGGCATACGTAAATTCAGTCGAATATTTATTTCAGAGAAGATCAAACAGTTAAAATAGCTTAATATGTGTAATAGGCGTGACGTCACCTTATGGCGTGTACGTTCCACATCTTAAAATCGAATATTTCCCTCATATATAAAATTTCTCATAAGAGGAATGCGATTATCGAAAAATTACAGAGATAATTGCACTGCGGAGCAAAAATTGCTTTACAAAAACATAACGTCGCCATGACACAACAAAGAATACTGAAAAATGTCAGATGATAATTTCACTCGCCTTATGAAACCCTCCTTTCTTGCAATATGCCTCGATAATACGCAGTTCCTAGCTTTCGAGCCGGTAATACCACTTTGTCATGGCAACCACTTATCCAAACAACAACGGAGAATAAATCTTGCTACCAATATGAATGTCAGTCTGACAGACTTCATGTCTATCAGGAATTATCTATAACTATTGAAGAATTCACGACAATGGAACTTTTTTTACTTTGTTGGTTCTTGAAATTATCTCAATAAATACTACACGTGCTCACAATACTATCGATACTTTGAGACAACACCACGAGTCCTAAAGGACTCGTGGTGTTACCAAGCAATTTGATTTCGTTGATTTCTGACAGAATTACAATCGATAGTATTGCGAGCACTCGTGGTATTACCCCCGATAACTTCTTTTGGTCGTGATGTAAGAACAGAAACAGGATCAGCTGTTATCTGAATCAATGTGCCTTCTACTTATCTTATCATTCTCAAGCTCCGATATTATGTGTGTCGGAAATTTTTTGTGTTAATTGTTATTACTATATATGTACACATTTCAATGTAGAAGAAAAAATCAATAAATTTTTTTGCTGTGATTTCATATTCTCACTTATGACTATTAGAAATGAATTTGCATAAAAGAATCCTTGCATTATGTAAAACCTAAATACGTCAATTGCAATGCGAGTCGTTTTTTCAATGGTAAAATCGCCACTGAGCATATCACCTACATACAACTGTTCCTTTATGACATCTGATATCTAATTCAAGTTGGTACACACAACGAATGGCTAAGAAGGTACCAATAGTGACAGTGGTTAATTGGTAGGTGTCAAGGGATCGTTAGGGCTGTCCCTCCAAAAGATCCGCATTTTCAACATCTCTCCTGCTGAAACATAATTGTTTTCACGATATAGTAACAAAAATAAAAGTAAATAAGACTGAATTGTAGGCCCTATATGCTGAAGATCATTGGAAGGACAAGACGCACCAAAAACCACTCTGAGTTTTGAGTGGGTAATAAAATATTTTCATTATTATATATAAATAGGTTTGCGGCATTCAGACAGATTTTAAAATTCCAGAAAAAAAATTCTCCTCGAGCATGATTCAAACCCACGACCTCTAGATTGCCGGTACAGTGCTCTACCAACTGAGCTACCAAGAAGACATGCGTTCCATCTGCAACGGGATACAACTTTTTTCTATCATTTTTGGTGTTGATAATGTAACCTACAAACTACGGCGTTTGTAGGTGTTGGAAAGTTAGATGTTAGTGGGGAACTCATTCGTTTTCGATGATCATCAAGATACTATTTACCCTTCACACCTAGCATCTTCGACATATATCGATATTCAGCAGGGTTCGGGTGTGGATCTCCGACCACTGGACCAGGTTAATTAATAGCCGAATATGAACATGAATAGGAAGTTTATGTCTGTGATATATATATATATATATATATATATATATATATATATATATATATATATATATAGAATTGAAAAAAAGGATAGTCGCTGACTAGTTAAGAGTAAAACTGTTTGTAGGGCCTGCAGCGATGTAAAAGGAAACTCTTTTAAGTTTTTTCCAAGCTTTCGGAATCTTTTATTCCATCATCAGGGAGACTACAATTGGAAATGTCATATAAGATTGTAAATTCAAAATTATAAGTACTCACATCTTATTTGAGGATGCTTACATATATGTTCTTAAAAGGTATTTATAAGAACCATTTACGTTTACAAGATTAAGTTTCTGCTAAATAAACATATCAGTGATGCAGAATTTTCAGTTCTTTTTTAAAAAAGAACATGCTTTCCATCTGCAAATTGGTGTTAGTAATGTCCCTTACAAACTACGGCGTTTGTATGTGTTGGAAAGTTAGATGTTAGTGGGGAACTCATTCGTTTTCAATGATCATCAATATCCTATTTACCCTTCAAACCTAGGATCGTCGACATATAGCGATATTCAGCAAGATTCGGGTGTGGATCTCCGACCACATAGGACCAAACTCGAAAAATATTGAAGATTTTGTTTATGTGAAAAACTGTTGAAAGTTTGTCACAACCAGGTGTCCAAATGATAATTTAGCGTATGGGAATTGCATCAGGGTAGTCTGAGGCCAACCAAAATTTCCAGCAGGTTGGAATTTCAAACACGGTTTTTGAAAACCGGTCCAGAATGATCGAACAGTGTGAGTTGTGTAATAAGAATACATACTGGAAATTTTGGTCGTAGGTGGACGGACGCTGAGGGTCGGTCCTGATCGATCAGTGTGATTCCTGGCTAATACATATGGATAGGCTAGTCACACCGTAAATGAAGAACAATAAGATAGTGATAAATCCAGAGAAGACGGAACTTATAAATTTAACGAAGAAACGTACGAACAGAACGATCTTCGTGGATTTTTAATATCCCGAATCGACAGATTAAAGAGACCCCTTCCGTGAGGTACCTGGGAGTCCAACTGGGCAGGTGTCTGAATTTCAATACTCACGTCAGCTTGGCAATTCAGAGGGCATCAGCGGCTGTCAGAAGGACATACCCACTGATCGCCCGGAGTTCCAAGCTGACGTTAGAGAACAAAGTACTAATATATAAACAGATAATTAGACCAGCAATGACATACGCCTGCCCATTGTTCTGCAGCCTCCTCAAAACCAGATGATGCGATTGGAGAGAATGCAGAACAAGGTTCTCCGTTTGTTTGAAGGTTGTAGACGATGATGTAACTTGAGTACATTCCATCGTCTTATAATTTGTAGAAATCACAACGTTTCAACTGCTTCTATCCGCAGTCGTCTTCTGGTGAATACTGACAAGTTTCAAAGGCTTACGCGTTTACGTACCCAGTAACCCTGGTCAATTGTTTTGTTTTCATGGCTGGTAATCTGAATTGATTATTATTGGGATGTATTAATTTACTCGTTTCTACCTGGTACCTGCCCATTATAATTAGGGTGATCTTTACCTTTTCGCTTCACGCCAAAACCATCATTAAGCTGTTTCCAAACGTTCTTGATTTCTACGCTGGATTGACTGAATGCTCTGTTAGCTTGGATATAAACAACTTCTTTAAATTTCCTTCTGAACCAGTGTTCTCCTCTATGTAGTACTCCTGCATTCTCCCATTGGATTTGGTGGTGTTCTTTCCATACATGTTCTGCGATACCGGATTTTGACGTGTCACCTCGCTGCGTAGAGCGTTTGTGTTTCTCTAGTCTCACCGCCGGTGATCTCTTGGTCTCACCGATGTACGAAGAAACGCATTCGCATGTTACCTCGTAAATACAATTCTTGGAGGTGGTGAGATTTTCCGGTTTGGTTTTTGTGAGAAAACCCCTTAACGTATTTCCGTACTTGACTTGAAGGAGCTTTTAATATTATACTTGTTAACGATCCTTTTAATTTTTCGGAGATTTCTTGTATGTAAGGTAGGTGGACTACTTTAAAATCTGTCTGAATGCAGCAAATCTATTTATTTTATATTTATATCACAGACATAAACTCCATATTCATTTACATTATTATTATATACGAACGATTCAGTAACCAAGTTAAATGTGGGAATGGGTAGCCTCCGCTGGTTTGACTGTCGTATAGGGTATAGTGTCCAGTTTCCATCCCAAGTCGGCGCCCATGACTGCTCCTGGCGAACGTGACGACGGATAACAAATGCAGTCAAATAATGTCAATAATATATTCAATTTCTCTGAATTGTCAAATTTTACATCTTTGTAAAAATACCTTCATTAAAGAAAGGAATTGCAACCAGCGCGATCATTTTACATTTACATTTATACATGGTCCTTCGAGCCGGATATTCAAGTAAGAAGATTGGGAAGTTGGTGAAAATTTCGGAAACACACACGAAGTCATTGGCAAACAATTCGATAAAGTCGAAGTTTCGTTTTCCACACGTGTTTCGAGTTTCCAGTTTCGCAGCATCCAATTTCTACTGTACAGAACTAATTTGCGTTCTCCCAGGTAATCATTCCTAATCCTTGATCCCTTTCCCTTATTTAAAATAGCTTTCACTTGCATTTGCATATATATTTCGTGAATTATTGAACAAATTCAATTTGTTTGCTTTGTCAAAACGCTCATTCTTATTAAGGAACTGTCAGTTTTGAGTGTTTCAAACACATTTTTTCACACATCAACAGTTCAAATAGTTCACGTTTCATTTATCTAATAAAAAACAACTTTTTCTCATTCAATAATTTTGTATTGTGCTAATTCTTGTAAAGAAGAGTTTCTTTTTTCGATAAATATGACAGAAGCCGAAACTAGAATGACTCTTGACAAATTGAGAAAAAGGCGGGCATCTATAAAATCGAAACTTACAATTTTCAAAAACTATATAAATAATCTCGAAAATGATTTAGCTAATCCAGAATTTATCTTTCCTGAAAATGAATTGAAATTGAGGTTATCAAGGTCTGAACTTCTTTTGTATCAATTCGAAGAAATTCAAACTGAAATCGATTGTCAGGTCGATGACGTTCAAGATGAATCGGCTCAAAGTGAACAATTTGAAAACGATTACTTTGGCATAATTGCAAAGGCCGAAACTCTTTTGTCCAAGCATACTGCCAGTGTCGGGGAGTCTTCCAACGTGAAAGGAAATCCACATGAACATGATAGCTCTCACTCAGGTGTTTCAAGTAAAGATGAAAATAATCATGCATCTTTGGGTATCAAATTACCAACTGTTCAATTACCTAGATTTTCCGGTAATTATGAGAATTGGTTGGAATTTCATGATTCTTTTCAGTCTATGATTATTAAAAATGTGAGCATCAGTTTAGTACAAAAATTTCATTACTTGAAATCATCTGTCAGTGGCGTAGCTGAGAAAGTTATTCATAGTATTCCGGTATCTTCCGAGAATTTCTCAGTGGCGTGGCAAATGCTTTGCGAGAGGTTTGCGAATCGTGAACTTCTTGTTTACAATCACACCAAATGCATATTCAATTTGCAAAAAATTATCAAACAGTCTTCTTTCAATATCAGGCAGCTAGTAGATGGCCTACAAAGTAACTTGCGTTCTCTGCAATCTTTGAATGAACCCGTAGACCATTGGGATACCTTATTGATATTTCTAATCGTTGAGAAGCTTGATTCTGAAACCACTCTTGAATGGGAGTCAAAGAAATCAACAGAGACAACTCTCAAAGATCTTTTGAATTTTCTGAAAACGAAAGCTGACATTCTTGAAAAAATTGAGGCTAATCACTTTTCTAGTGGCAATAAAGATCGCAATCGATTTCAGAAAAAATCTCTTACGAGATCTTTGATATCAAGTCAAGCTTCTTGTTTTCTATGCAAGTCTTCAAATCACAAATTGAGCAATTGTCGTGATTTTCTCAATTTAAGCATTACTGATAGAACAGAGCAAGCCAAAAAATTAAAGGTTTGTCTAAATTGTTTACATCCTGGTCACGTGAATTCCAATTGCAAATACGGCAAATGCTATAAGTGTGGCAAGAAGCACCACACACTCATTCATGTCGAAACTACCGAAATTGCTCCAAATGTCATTTCGAGTGCCAGTGAAGCAGACTCAAATATTGAATCTACGCATGCGCTTTCAACTAGCGCTGTTCGGAAAAATCTTGTTCTTTTATCCACAGTAGTAGTTCAAGTTTTGGATAGTTCTGGTAAGGCACAAGAATGCAGAGCTCTCTTGGATAGTGGTTCGCAATCAAATTTTATCTCATTCCATTTAGTCTCAAAATTAGGTCTTCCAAAAAGGCGAATTGACATTTCTGTGATAGGGATTGCTCAAACTTCCTCTAATATGAATTACCAGTGCAATGTGTTCCTTAGGTCACTCCACTCCTCATTTTCGGCATCCCTAACTTGTTTAGTCACCAATGCCATATGCAATCAGCTCCCAGGTTGTCAAATAGACATTTCTTCATTGCGCATTCCTGCTAATATTCAGCTGTCAGATAAAAATTTCCATGTGAATTCAGATATACACCTCCTGATAGGGGCCGGCCTTTTCTATAACTTGCTCTGCGTTGTGCAGATCAATTTGGGCCCACAAAACCCCGTACTTCAAAAGACAAAGCTTGGGTGGATTATCTCAGGTCCTCTTCCCCAGGTACAGCCTTCCCAGAATGCCTTCTGTAATTTCTCGCACAATAGTGTATGTGATGAACTCTCACGATTCTGGGAAATAGAAGAGTTTCCCACTACTCGGTTCTATTCTAAGGAGGAGGAACATTGCGAAGAGCATTTTAAATCTACTCTTAAAAGGAATTCAGATGGACGTTTCGTAGTTTCAATGCCTTTCAAAGATTCAGTTGAAAAGCTAGGTGAATCAAGAAGCACAGCCGAAAAGAGATTTTATAGTGTTGAACGTAAGCTTCAGCACAATTCAACCCTAAAGAAAATGTATATCGAATTTATGGAAGAATACGTTTCCATGGGTCACATGACTCAGGTTGATCACCATCAACCATTCAGCTATTACCTCCCTCATCAAGGAGTTTTGAAGAAGGACAGTCTCACCACGAAACTTCGTGTTGTGTTCGACGGATCGTCTCCTTCTTCAAGCGGTTTATCACTCAACGACGTCCAAATGGTCGGGCCAGTCGTTCAAAGTGATCTTTTGTCGATCGTTCTTCGATTCAGGCAACATTCTCACGTAGTATCAGCGGATATTGCAAAATTTTATCGCCAAATATTGGTTTGTCCTTCTCAGAGACATTTTCAACAAATATTGTGGAGGTCTGTTCCATGTCAGCCTTTGCAAACTTTTTCCTTGAACACGGTCACTTATGGTACTGCATCGGCGAGCTTCCTTGCTACCAGATGCTTGAGTGAACTAGCGCAGGAGTATTCCGAAAGTTTTCCTGAAGCTACCAACATAATAGCGAATGACTTCTATGTTGATGATCTTTTAACTGGATCTGATTCAGTTTCGGAAATCATTGTTTATTGTAAGCAAATCATTCATATCCTGTCCAAAGCTCACCTTCCACTTCGCAAATGGGTCTCTAATAATCCTTCAATATTGGATGCTATCCAGCAATCAGTTTCTTCCTTGGACATCGCCCACTCTCTTGGATCGAACGATAACACAAAAACACTTGGACTTCATTGGTATCCCAAATTTGACTCTCTAAGATATGTTATCTCTTCGGAGATTCTTCCGAAGACAATCACAAAGAGGTCAATCCTGTCGGGTATAGCACAAATCTTTGACCCTTTAGGTCTTCTCTGTCCAGCTACAATCCAAGCTAAAATGTTGTTACAGCAACTTTGGCTAGAAAAATTAGGTTGGGATCATTCAGTGCCTTTACATATTCATACTAGTTGGTTAGCTTTTAGAGATCAACTCCCTCAACTCAATGATATTCAGATTGCTCGTAAAGTGAAACTAGACAACGCTGTTCATATTGAATTACACGGTTTTTGCGACTCTTCTGAACTAGCGTTCGGTTCCGCTATTTACATCCGCAGCTTAGATCAATCAGGTAACGTCCAAACCCATCTGTTATGTGCAAAGTCAAAGGTTGCTCCACTCAAAAAAATCAGCATTCCGCGGCTCGAGCTCTGCGCTGCTGTAATCCTCAGTAGGCTAGCTACCAAAGTTTTCAGATCTCTCTCTCTTAAATTCAATAAAATATTTTATTGGTCGGATTCTATGGTGGTTCTAGGATGGCTCAAAATTTCTCCTCATCTCCTCAAAACATTCGTGGCCAACAGAGTCTCAGAAATTCAATCCAATACGGATATCTCTTGTTGGAACCACGTGAATACAAAGGAAAATCCTGCCGATCTCATCTCAAGAGGTATTAGTCCACAAAGTTTGAAATCATCTGATCTTTGGTGGCATGGTCCCAAATTTCTGAATGATTCCATTCAAATTTGCTCCACTCAACCGCTTGAGTTGACCAATGAACTTCCGGAGATGAAGCGAACAGAAATAACTTCCCTGAATTTGACAGCCCTCTCCAGTTTTCCTTTCGAACGATTTTCAACATTGAATCGTCTCAAACGCACCTTTGCCTATATCTTAAGATTCGTTCACAATTCATTAGCTCGTTTCAGATCCCTGGAAAGAAATTCTGGTCCTCTTTCTATGCAGGAGTTGAATTCCTCACTTCGTTATCTTATAAAATATTCTCAAGCTGAATCATTCCCAGAGGAACTGCATAACTTATCGAAAGGCAAACCTCTTCCTCGCAAAAGTAGAATGTTGTCCCTACTTCCTTTTATTGATGAGAATGGTATTCTCAGGGTTGGGGGCAGACTAAGACATTCTCCATATGAATTTGATAAGAAGCACCCCATAATCATTTCATCAAATCATCATTTCTCAAAGTTACTATTCCATAACGAGCATAAAAAGCTTCTTCATGCTGGACCTCATCAATTGCTCTACTCAATACGTGAAACATATTGGCCCATACTTGGGAAGAATCTTGCGAAGAGAACTGTTCATGAGTGTATCGTGTGCTTCAAAGCCAAACCGATTTCTATAAATCCTCTAATGGGAGATCTTCCTGAAGCAAGGGTCACTCCTTTTCTTCCATTCATCAATACAGGGGTGGATTACGCCGGTCCTTTTACGTTGAGAGACAAACCTGGCCGACGTTTTAAAACCTACAAGGGTTATGTTAGCCTTTTCATATGTTTATCAACAAAGGCGGTTCATATTGAACTAGTCAGCGACTTAACCAGTGATGCCTTTATTTCTGCTCTTAAACGGTTTATAGCAAGACGGGGCAAGCCCCAAAGTATCTATTCCGACAACGGGACAAATTTCGTAGGTTCCAAAAATCAGTTATTGGAACTAGGTAAATTTTTGAAAAACCACAGCGAAGAAATCGAATCTTCTACCTCGTGTCAAGAAATATCATGGCATTTCATTCCTGCGTACTCCCCACATTTCGGTGGCATTTGGGAGGCAGGTGTGAAGTCAATGAAAAGACATTTGAAACGTGTTCTATCAGAAGCGCTCCTCACATATGAAAATTTTCAAACTGTTTTAGTGCAGATAGAGGCTATTTTAAACTCCCGTCCTTTAACTCCTTTAACCTCAGACCCATCTGATCTTACCGCCTTAACTCCTTCCCACTTCCTCATCGGCCGCACGCTTACCTCTATTCCTGAGCATAATTTCATGGATATCAAGGTAAATCGATTGGATCAATTTGAGAGACTTCAGCAACTACGCCAGCATCTTTGGAAAAGATGGTCTCTCGAGTACATATCAGAACTTCAAGGCCGACAAAAATGGAGAGAAAACAAGTCACAAATGAACATTGGCGACCTGGTTATTATCAAAGACTGCAACCTAAGTCCTTTACAATGGAAGCTTGGTAGGGTCATCCAGTTGTTTCCTGGTTCCGATAACATTCCGCGGGTTGCTGCTTTACGTACGGTGAATGGTGAAATTCGAAGAGCCATCTCTAACCTGTGTCCTCTACCTCTGTCTCGTGAGGCTGTCCCGATGAAGCTGAGTTGAAAGGCCACTCTTTCAAGGTGGGGGGCATGTCCAGTTTCCATCCCAAGTCGGCGCCCATGACTGCTCCTGGCGAACGTGACGACGGATAACAAATGCAGTCAAATAATGTCAATAATATATTCAATTTCTCTGAATTGTCAAATTTTACATCTTTGTAAAAATACCTTCATTAAAGAAAGGAATTGCAACCAGCGCGTTCATTTTACATTTACATTTATACATATAGTATGGGTGGGTCTTCATAATCAGTCAGTTTTTTTGCGTTATTTTTCCATTATAAATATTGAGATTTCATGTTTATAAGAGTTTGCATGAATCTCGCAGTTTTGCTTGGCAAATACATGTTATTGCTCTCTTCTACAGGGCAAAGACAGACTGCATAAGTTGAGTGCTGCAAAAAAACTCTACTGAAATGTATGCCGTGCCACAGTTGAGTCTATCAAAGCATAATATACCTAGGTGCCCAACATGTTCGTTATATTTTAGATTTTTACCCAGATGGAAACCGAGTAATTTTGATGTGATGGTATTTTCTATATTATTATTTTTTCTATGGTGTGGCGTTACCAAGATGGAAAAGTTCCACCAGCGCGACAGCCTAAGAGTCGCAGAGATGGCGTGGGTTCAATAGAGATTTTATAAAATTTTATTTTACTAAGATGTCAATAAGAAGTTATATGAGCAGGCGGGGCGCCACCCAGTAAGAAACTAGGAAGGATGGGAGTGACAAAACAAAAAATATACACAGTTAAATTTTGTAACTATAATTTTATCCTGTTAGTTGAACCATTGTTTATATAGAAGTAAGATAGTTAGTCAATGCCTGTGTAATTGGTGTTGGACGCAAACGCGAGTGTCATCTAGCGTGATTTGTTACAAACATGATTATTTGACGTCATTTTAATGCAGGTTCCTTCAAAAAACCCTGATTTTAATGCTGTCCCATTGTTTCAATCAAGTTACGACATGACTTGGAGGCCAGATCACTGAAGTTACGACATGACTTGGATGCGAGCTCACTATCGCCATCTACATGTCGCATCCATTTTGATCCAATTATAATCCCATAAGGTTGACTAACTATCTTCTATATAAACAATGGTTGAACATTGAAAATTTGTTTTTAATGATTTGAACAATTATTATCTCTTAGTAAGTTAGTTGCAATTCGAAGATTTATCTCTAATAAAGTTTGTTAGTTAAACAATAGAAAAATGTTATTATATAATGACTTGAACAAATAATTATCTCTAAGTTAGTTTATTAGTTGCATGGTAAAGTTATTTGTAAATGAGCTAAAGGCTCTTAAAATTAAAGTTAAATTTATCTACTTGAAGTTACGAACTTCTTTGGGCTGAGAATGGGAAATTGTTATCAACAATAAAGTATCAAAAATTTGGCAACAAGGTAACCCTCCAAATAAAATATCAAAAATATGTATAACGCAAGGCAGGAATGTTTCCGGGAAGTCAAACACCAATAAGAATGCCTAAAAATGCGAGGGAAGTGGAATATCGGCCGATATTGCAGTTCTTACATAATATGCATATACCTACGACCTGAACTATAAGTGAATAATGAACACTATAAAATAATACTGCGTGTCGCCGTGAAATAGGTACCTCTTATCTTCTTGGAAGGGAAATATCAGAATAACTTGTACTCACAGAAAATCATTCTAACTTTCAGCCGGTTCGACAAAATGGCCTCTTACGATATTCTTCCATATACCAAAATAAGAGTTGGATTAAATTTATTGGTTATCCATCCATATTAATCCAAAATTTAAATGGGGTTAATGCCCAGGGTAGTACGTCGTTCAGCAAGAATTCAGTTTATTTTCCACAGTCTGGCATAGTTTGGAAATTTCACACATCAAATACATGGAAGCCATTATGTTATTCTAACAGGATAAAATCATCGTGTTCACAAGGCGAACAGTAAAAGGAAAAATAAGAAGGCCTGAAATAAAATTCAAGTTTATTTTCAGGAACGAGAGAGGATGATATAGCCACAGGAATATTATAACATACCTTCAGTTCTTAAACGGCCTTAAATAAAAATATGGTCGACACCATTTTGACATCGCGTGAGTCTCAGATATCAACCTATCTTCACTGATCAAGGTGGCGACTGAACATGTTAAAATTGTCAAGCGCAGAAGCCTTCTTTGCTGGTAATTACTTATCGCTCATCGTGGCGTTGACTTTGAGGCAACCAACAATGTGGCGAAGTACGTCTCGTATAGGATATACAGGGTTGGTCGGGTAGGTGTTGTAGAACAATTGCTGAAGCATTTACTCGAAGATTGTTCGAGGAACAAACAAATAGGGAAGAAATACAATGCTCTTAAACTGAACCGTTACAATGGAAGGATCTGAAATAGTACATTCAAATGTCAATACATTAGTTTTGTTTGTGTTGAGGGTCAAATAGTTGGAGTCGCACCAATTTTTCACTTTCTTTAATTAATTTAATCCTCAATTCAATTCAATTTATTTTCCCAAGATATATAAGAAGGAAAAAAATCACATAATGCAAATAACATGAGGTAAATACAAAAATAAAAATCAATTAATAAACAAAATAATGAAATCAGAATAAGAATGGATTCAATGGAGTAAGTACTTCTTTAGACTATTTTTGAATCGCAATTTACCATACGTTTTTAAACAATTTTGAAGTTCATTGTAAAGTTTCACACCATCAAAATGAATTGATTTCTTTCCAATATTTGTTTTAGTTTTGTTAAAATATAAATTTTGGGCTTGTCGGGTCGGGATTATATTAATCATTATAAATTTTGGAAATTAAATTAGAATGTTTCATGTTATTCTTAACAAGATGAATGAATGTGCAAATTTTCAATTGGTATAGGGAAAGTATATCCAGTAGCTTTCTTGGTTCGTACAAGTTTACAGTTGGTTCTTGGTAATCAAGTTCAAAAATACATTTAATAATTTTATTTTGTAATGATTTCAAAGGTTTAAGCAAATAGGTCGAAGCAGTGCCCCAAACTGAAATCAAATATTGAAATATGTATGCCAACGAAAAATATATGGATTTTAGATATTTGAGAGGAAGCAAATTTCGAATTTTAAAAATAATTCCAACTAACGGTGAAATCTGCTTCCTTAAGTTCTCTAAATGTCTTGCCCATGATACATTCTCATCTATAAAGAGTGCTAAGAATTTCTGTATGGTGCAGCATGATTTTGTATGTCGTGCCACAGTATTGTGATATCGTCGGCGAAAAGAGTGAATCTTCCTGCAATTGGAAATACAGAACGTTGGGGTACGCGACAATCTAGTATTAATTACTTGATAATGGTGTAACCGGTGGTAAAAAATGTAACAAGACTCGATGGAAAATAGACAAAAGTTATAATTTTCTTTATTCAGTAATTCAAATGTACCTTGAAATATTTTTTTCAATGAACATCTATAGTGAAATGAAATGAATTTTAGGTAAAATTTCAATAATTTTTCCAGGTGTCCAATTACAGATAATCAAAGCTCTACTAACAGTTGTAACTAGTCAGTATGTTGAAGTTCATGAAGGTACCGTCCTTATGGCAGTTCGCACCTGCTATAATATATTCCTTGCTAGCAAAAATCTTATCAATCAAACGACGGCCAGAGCCACCTTGACACAGATGCTGAACGTTATTTTCACAAGAATGGAGAATCAAGCATTGGAAGCAGAAGTACAAGCTGAACTCCAATCTAGTCAGTCTAATGATGATTCTAAACTGTTGAATGGTAGTGATTCGAAGTCAGAAAAATCACTGAAGATAGACGGTTCCGAAACTGAGATAAAAGTTGGTGCTGAAGAAATAACAGGTGAACAAGTAGTCATTGAAGTTCTTGACAATATTATAGACAATGTGGTGGCTGAAGTGGTTAGTAGGCAAGTTGAGGTATCGAGTATTAATTCTCCTGAAATTGAGACGCGTAGTATGACGTCATCCTTTACAAGGTATTATTATTCATTTACTTCGAAATCACAGACTGAATCCTTTATTTTTCAGAATACCCTCTCAAGAAAGCATGGATATCCAGAGTGAAAACGACTCGGTTGTTACAGCAAAGTTCACACACATACTTCAAAAAGATGCTTTTCTTGTGTTCCGTGCTTTGTGTAAACTCTCCATGAAACCCTTACCTGAAGGTACACCTGATCCAAAATCTCACGAGCTCAGGTCAAAAATCCTTTCATTACAACTGCTCTTATCTATTTTGCAAAATGCTGGACCGGTCTTCAGATCGAATGAAATGTTTATCACTGCTATTAAGCAATATTTGTGTGTAGCCTTATCTAAAAATGGGGTCAGCTCTATTCCTAAAGTTTTTGAACTATCCTTAGCAATATTTTTAGCTTTACTTTCCAATTTCAAATTATACCTGAAGATGCAAATTGAGGTGTTCTTTAAAGAAATATTCCTCAACATTTTAGAAACGACCAATTCTTCCTTCGAGCATAAATGGATGGTGATACAAGCTTTGACTCGTATCTGTGGCGATGCCCAGAGCGTTGTAGATATATATGTGAATTATGACTGTGATTTGTCTGCTGCTAACCTGTTCGAACGTCTAGTCAATGATTTGTTCAAAGTCGCACAGGGGAGGCATTCCATAGAACTAGGAGCATCCCCAAATCAAGAGAGAGCCATGAAACTGAGAGGTTTGGAATGTCTAGTATCTATTTTGAAATGTATGGTTGAATGGAGTAAGGATCTTTATGTGAATCCCAATTTGCAATCGACTGTGGGAGAGCAGGAACCCAAAGAAATTGATAATACTTCTCTCAAATCTCATGGAGGGTCTTGCAACAGTTTGCAGTCTAGTGAGAGCGGTGGAAATAAAGAGGTTTTGGATTCGCCGGAACAGCTTGAAGTACAGAAGCAACAAAAAGAGGTAAGTCAATCCACTTATAAGTCAACTTAATGAATTTTGAGAACCGTTATTTCAAATTATATCATTAGAACTGAAAAAACAAATACTTTACTGATGGATAAAGGATCAGTTTACATTATTCATTTATTCACCCAAGAAACATTAAATGTTTTTACAGGGAAGTCAACGATTAATTGGCTATATATAATACGTATATAGGATAAATGAATACAAATTAAATTAAATTAAATTGTCAAATCTGATAAAATTCTAAAAAATTAGGAAACTAAGAAATACTCTTTCAGTTGTAATTTGAACTTCTGGGGTTCAAGAAAGATAATTGAAATTGTCAGAAACAACTGTTTGGATATCAAGATCCTAGAATGGAAAGGTTCTCTTGATCAAAAGCTAACATGGGAGGCGCACATCGGCAGTTTATCTAAGAGTTGGCAGTGCAAACCTACGCAATTTGAAATCTGAGAGATACTCTCTATACAGAAGTTGAAGAACTCATGTATTATGGACTGGTACAATCAAAGCTACTATATGAATTGATTGTCTGGGGTAACGCTGCATAATGTGCTGATTTTATTTTCAAGCTTCAGAAAAGAGTCATCCGCTGAATGGACAAAGCTTGTCCACTGGACTCTTGTGAACCATTATTTGAAAAATATAACGTCCTACCTTTCTCGTATCTCTACATATTACAGCTAGTTTTATTCATATATGATGAATAACACCTAGTTCCTAAATATTCAAATATTCATAATTATGCTACATGAGGTGATGATACTTTATACCTCCCCTACTCTCGTTAAAGTGTGAGCAGTATTCTCCAAAATACCTGGATATTCAATTCTTTAATGAGATAAAATAGTTTATAGGGATCAATTGAAGTAGAACTGTATTGAGAAATGAAGTATATGGGTTCTTATTGGATAGTTGCTTCTAAAGTATGGATGATTTTCTTGTGTTTAGAACCATTTTTGAAACTCTGATAATGTGCGAATGTAATCAGCGAACATTCTTAAATTTCAGATTATGTTTGTTTTTACTAAATCTTTTCATTATACATGGAAAATGTGCGTGACATTAGCTACAATTTTTAAATTTGACTATGTTTTCTTTTAGATCTTTCTTTTATACATGTGTAATGTCTTTTAAACAGATAATTTGTACAAGACCAAAAATTTGTGTTTTCTTCTCTGACTAGCCCAATAAGTTTTCTAATGTATTTAATTCTGTAACTGTGCAGGTGTGAAAATTTTACTGTTGGATAAATGATCTATGTATCTGTTTATCCACATGTGCTCAAATTTATCTTGCAAATATTGCAAGAATCCAGTGATAAATATAAAAAGTAGCTGTGTGAATAAAAATATAAATATCGTTGTGATGGCAAAATTGTATGCAAGAAAATTTACTGAGTGAAAAATCTCATGGAAAGCAAAATTTGGAAAATTCAATTCAGTACGAAAATGAACTGACTCAGCAACAGCAAGAAAATAACTGACTCGAAATCTGGAAATACTGCGTCTGAGAAATGTGTCATATAGAAATAAATAGGAGACATCACAAAAAAATGTAAAAATAATCAGGCTGTAAAATTGAACAAAATATAAAATTGAAGAAAAATATAGACATTCAGATGTTTAAAATAGTGATGAACAGGGTGTTAAAAAAGCAGATGTTTAAAAGGGCAGTGATATTATTAAAAGGGAACATTAATTATGATCAGTTACATTTACAATAAAAAATCTGGAACAGGATGATGCGGTTTATTTTTATTCCATCCGCGGCCATGTAACTTTCTTATTTGAAGAAAAAACCATTGTAAAATTGAACAAAATATAAAATTGAAGAAAAATATAGACATTCAGGTGTTTAAAATAGTGATGAGCAGGGTGTTAAAAAGCAGATGTTTAAAAGGGCAGTGATATTATTAAAAGGGAACATTAATTATGATCAGTTACATTTACAAACAAAAATCTGGAACAGGATGATGCGGTTTATTTTTATTCCATCCGCGGCCATGTAACTTTCTTATTTGAAGAAAAAACCATAACTCACCTTATTCAGTTTTTAATGGTTTATCGAAAGCAATCGAATGACTGTCTAATTATGCACGACAAGAACTGACTTGTCCACTTTGTTTAAAATGAGTTGTCATATTTTTTTTGCAAAAGATGATAAAGACTTTCTTTCTGAGTTCAATCTTATATATCATTATATATTTTCAGTAGTAATATCCCGACAAAATGCTGAATTTTCAAAAAATACTTTCACCTTGCTGTCACGAAAACTGTGTTGCTTTGGTGTTTTGTACAGCAACACAGTTTGAGCGACTGGCAAGGTGAAAGTATTTTGAAAAGTCTGCATTTTGAAGGGATATTCGATCAGACAATTTCACGAATACATTAAATTATCATGGACTAAATGCGTATTGCAGGAATGGTTCATCATGTGTTATTATTGTCAGCTGAAGAGTTGAACCGCCAAACTGACGTTTCTCTATTCACAGAAATTGTTGTAACTATGGAAACGTATAAATAAGGAAGAAGTGAAACACCGATTTGAAAATACCACGGGCTAGAGACAGTGTTTTTGAAAAGTCCTTTTCTCATTGGTTTGAATTAAAAAAATGATGGCATTTGGTTGGTTTATATAATATGAGGGAAATTGTTATCATAATTATTTCAAGTAGTCCCGAAGTAATATGGCCTGCTATGTCTCCAGATCTTACCTCACTGGACTTTTTCTATGATCCTATCTCAAAGAAAGTGTTTACTTGAGAGCCCTTCCAAATATTGAATACCTCAAGAACAGAGTGCAAAGAAAATGCGCTCAGGTTGTTATGAACAGGGGACAGTCGTGATTTGAAAACATTAATTCAATTTGAACTAACTGAAACTTGTTTTTGATTGTTTTTTTTTTAAATCAATTTCTGCTTTCTTGTTGATGTAAATTTCCTATTAACTGTGTACAGTATCAGCTGTTTGAATGTGCATAAAAAATAGTTTAAACCATTCATCAGGTAGCTGTTTTATTCAGGGTCAAATTTTGAAAATCAATATTTTTGAAATTTCAATCACTATAAAACTCCCCATGCCTTGCTCAAATTAAAAGGATTCAAGAACTCGCTTGTGTCCAATAATCAAATAACTTTTTACAATCCCTTAGGTATGGGAGACAGGTATTGACGTGTTCAATCGAAAACCTCGCAAAGGAATCACTTATCTTCAAGAACAAGGATTATTGGGACCAAGCCATGAAGACATTGCCAAATTTCTACACTATGATGACCGATTGGACAAAACGTTTATCGGTGAATTTTTAGGTGATAATGATGATTTGTGCAAGCAAGCCATGTACACTTATGTGGATCAAATGAATTTCACCAGCATGGATTTTGTTGCAGCTCTAAGGCATTTCTTAGATGGATTCAGGTTACCTGGAGAAGCACAGAAAATTGACAGGTAAGCTTAGCTTGATTAACTGAGTATAATTGGGGGAATACAAATTAAATACTGATATATAATTTTTGAGGGATCTACTATGATGTCATAAAAAAAACAATACAATAAGACCTATGTGAGAGCTTTTAGCTCCTGAAGATGCTAACTTTGTTGGCGAAACGCGCGTCGAGTATGATTGTGACGTAGTTTTGGTGTTTTGGGTAGTTTCTTTTTTCTTGAATTGTATTCACACCAAAGGTTCCAAAATATTCATTTGACTCAAAATATAAATGTTCTTTGTATCAGTGAACATTGGCTCTGCGAGGACAAATTGAAAGCAACTACTTTGAAAGACTCCCAACTCGTGTCTTACTTTAAAAGAAAAAATAAACAGAGAGGTGGCGTATGTGTATATATTAATAACAATCTCACTTTTGAACCGATACCCCTATCAATGAAATGTGTTATATTTTATAATACTCTCCTATACTATTACAATGTAGCCTTCCCAATAAAAAAGACAAGTGTCAGGAGCTTGAAAAAGAAATGGTAATCCCCAAAGATTAAAGAGATGCACCATCAACTATGTGAGGTGGAAAAACTAAAAAAATAATTGAACGATCCACATTACACGCAAAGATATAAATGATTCAAAACGGAATATAAAAACCTTGTGAAAAGCCACCAAAAACAGAAAAATAATAACCGAATCTTAAACTCAAATAACATAGTACAAGAAAGCTGGAAGATAATAAAAGAAAATACTGAAACTGACAACAAAAGATCTACTACACTTCCTAATTTTCAGGGAACTCATCTACCACATAGTGTTGATGAAGAAAATTATATCAACAACTACTTTTTAGGGTCCATTCAGAACTATCCGTCGCCAGGCTATGACATGAAAATTGATAAATATCATCTAAGTTTGTACCTTACGCCAACGATACCGGAAGAAATCAAAACTGTACTAATGAGAACAACTCGTAAAAATACCCCAAGGGTAGATGATATCAATGGTACCGTCCTGAAATCAGTCTCAGAATTTATTGCTGAACTACTATCATTTCTTGTTAACGACTCATTCCTATCAGGTACTTTTCCAGACATGAAAGAGTACAAAGGTGTTACAATCTTTAAAAACAAAGGATCTTCTTCTGATATTTAAAACTATAAAGTGCGGCTTTTTTTAGCCCCACCCCCCCTGTTAACTTTTGGACGGTTTGACGTACAAACTTGAAAAAAAAAATATTTGGAGGGTTTCTCCGATACTACTTTTTGATAGAAAAAATATGGTGATTGCTAGACAGGGGGCGCGGAAGGGCACATCAACTCAAAATTTTTACATAGCACGGAGGTCAAGTGTCACATCGTTGAAAAGAGAATTCAATTCTCTTTATAACCATTTATTTTTTTTGAAAATCGTTAATATTTTTTTGCAATTAAAATTCGAAACATCAAATATAAATGCGGATCTGAAAACTTCTCATACCTCAATAAATTTGAACGGTTTGTTGTGGAATAATGAAACCAAAAACATTTTGAAAGGTTTTACCGATACTACGAGAAGAAACATTGCAATTACTTGACAGATGGCGCTGGAGGCACATCAACTCGAAAATTTCGAAAGGCATAAAAATCGAAATTGGGAAATACTTTCTCAACAAAATTCAAAAATATTTAGATGGTTGTAAAGAGAATTGAATTTTCTTTTCAACGATGTGACACTTGACCCCCCATGCCAGTAAAATATTTTGAGTTGATGTGCCCACCCGTGCCCCCTGTCTAGCAATCACCACATTTTTTATTTCAAAAAGTAGTATCAGTAAAACCCTCCAAACTTTTTTTTTTTCATCTTTTTTACGTCGAACCGTTCAAAAGTTAACAGGGGCACTAAAAAAAAGCCGCACTGTAGATTAATACGTGTTCAAAATCAAATCGCAAAAATCTTTGAGGCTGTATACTCAGACAGACTAACAAATTATCTGGATCAGTACAAATTGCTCCCCTCATCCCAAAATGATTTTAGAAAACAAAAATCCACCATTTCAGTTATCTCTGATTGTTTAGGATTCATTTATAGTGCTTTAAATAATAAAAAGAACACATTGGGACTTTTTTATGATCTGAGTCGTGCGTTCGACACAATGAGGAATCGGAAAAAAATATCTCCAAAATCTGTTAATCTTTACTTTGTGACACGCTGAATCAATCTGTAGTTGCGTTTTTCGAAAATCGATGTTTTCTTGGAGAAAACCTGTACAAACTATAGTTGCTTTACGTACAACTTGTGACGTCACGAGTTGCCATTCATAAAAATTCATATTTTTTTGCGGGAAATTCACGTTGGTTGCACTGGTCGAGAACTTCATAGTCATATCCAACGAGCTCCTCCCCCCATCCAGTTCAAATACAAAATTGTATGATATTTGTCTTGTTCTGGTGTTTAATATTGTGATATCAGTTTGGCAGTGTCTAGTGAATGACAGTGATCATGGATGACGGATTTGTGCAAGGACAATCCAATAATTTACCAAAAATGTTTTCATATCTTACCAAAAATCCGGATTTGCTTGTTGTAGAAATCAAAGGCCACAAAATGCTCAGGTAAGTTTCAATACATGTTGTCTTACTTTAACTTGAACAACACTTTTCATCGTATTTATGATTGTCAGTTCAATGCTCAAAAATATCGAACCCCAGTTAACTTTATGAAGTCATTTAAGGGTGGATTTAGTCAACTTTAGCACATGCATTATCATAAACATAACGGTAACATCGAAGGTTTTTAGCTTAAACTTAACATTGTTGTATAAATGGCGCCATTAATGCTTGGTTTATGCAACATGCCCATGAACCAAGCCTTTGACCAAGAACTAATAACTAAGGATTCAACACAAGCAAATTAATCAGCGCGTTTACGCAATCCTCCCTAGTACTAATAACTAAGAATTAATTTCAAAAAGTTGGTCAACTTTTAACTAAGTTCTTAGCACCGACATAATCTTAAACTAGACTGCCAATACCATAAATTATTGAAATTGATCCAATTACGAAATTGACTGATGGCCATAGGACATGCGCATTGTGTCTGTTATCTGTCAGAATCACATTGGCGTACTTCAGGAAAAATTAATGGGTCGAGTACGAAAGCAAGTAGAATGTTGAAAAATTAAGTTTTTATTTAATGACCAGAGTATTTTATAACTGTACGTCCATGAATCATATTTCCTCTTCCACTTTCACTTTGAAAGCGTAAAAGGAAAATAGATACACAAGCAATCCTCAGCAACTGACATTTCCCTTGGAGTAACACAGGGCTCAGTGTTGGGACCGGTACTACTTATTTTATATATAAATGACTTGAACGTGTCAATATGCACTTACCATATACGCTGATGATACATATCAGGGATTTTATCTCAAAAAAACAAATGATATTTCACTACAAAAACAGTGTAGTGACATTTTCCAAAAGTTGAAATACAGACTTCGTTAGATTCCGGAATTACCAAAGGTCATGCCCAGAACTGTATATCGAAATTAGTGATAAACAAGTGGCTCAAAATTGTACGAGTGTTCAATTTCTAGGTATCCATTTTGACAGTACGTTAAGTTGGAAACCTCACTGTGATAAGTTGGTCCAAAATCATAATTATCATGAATACTTACTCAGAAACTTAAGGGTAGTCTTGAATACAAAACAAACACTCAACATTTACTATGTACATGGTGGAATCACGGGTGGGATATGGTGTTTTTTGGGTTGGTCCGCAGATATAAATAAAGTTTTTCATGGACAAAAACGAATAATCAGAACCATCTCTGGTGTTTCGGGACGGCATAGTTGTAGGGATTTTTTATAAAATTGAATATCCTAACATTACCTTCACTTTATATTTGAATTATGCAGTTATATTTTCAATAATAAAGATTAATTTATCAAAAGATCAGAAATTCATGATAAAAACACTATAAGTATAAAGATAATTTTCATATTTCGCAAACTAGACATTCAATCTTATACCGATTTCCTGATGGTGCTGGTTTGATTTTTTTCAACAGGTTTCCAAATTAGTTAAAATGTTTTTCAACTCTCCAAAACTTTAGGAAAAAGTTGATATTGCTCCTCATTAATAAACATTTTTATTCTGTCAATGATTTTTAATGTATGAAGTTATATTGTTGTGTTTGTTATAGTTATATAACTTTTATATGTATATATTTATGTACGTTTGTAATATTTTTTAGTGCTACTTATGACTAATTCCTATACAGATTTATATTTGGTTTAAAGGAAAATGAAGCTTATTATTATTAATGTAATGGGGGGCCATACTTCAACAAAGCACATTTCAGTTGTAGAAAATTAAGCATTGACATTTGAAAAAAATACTCTACCGCAAATTTGTGTTAATTTGCCATTGGTAGGTATCACTGAGTACATGATGTTTCATCCAATGCACACTTGGAGGAACTTTTGCTATTTGAACTAAAAAAAGTGGACTAAGTACCTATTTTTGTATTAGAAATAACAAACAGTCTTACCCTTACGAACTTGTATCATAAATAACTATTTTGAATCAAGATGAGCATTTCCCTTTATGTCGGTTTGGCTCATTTCTCTCAGTAGTTTACCAATGGTAGTTAATCTTGCAAGGGGGTTACATTTTTTTATTGGTTTTGAAACAATATTAGTTTTGAAAATTGTTTTCTTATCACAGTACCCCTTTCAGTTTCAGTTTGTTTCTTTGAAATCTCATGGAATCTCAGTTTTGTATAAACTTGTACGACAAGCTTCACGAGAATTGATGTGTGACTTTCTGAAAAAGTTACAGAATCTAGAAGGTGGTCATCCAGATTTGAAAAAACCTCCTTATTGAAGTCCAAATATTTCAAGTAACATTGAAGGTGAACTTCTCAAAAAAGTTTCTTTGGGTTGGCATTTTGTTACCAGTCTTTGATAGAAATATTTTAAGTTGTAACTCTACAAAGCGTATAATCGAAACAACATCATCAGAAGGTTTAATCAACCCACCTCTGTTTTTTTTACTCAACAATTTGGTGAAATCTAGACAGTCATCTTTTGTGTTATTGACAACAACCTCTAATGCTAACAAACATTTATCACATTTTATAACACTTTTGATATTTTTAACTACAAAACCAGCAATGTATGTCAACACATTTTCAGTAATAACATCAATAACAGGTGAAAATTCTTGGTCAAAATCATGATCATCCATAACTACTGCATCATCAAACCCATATTTCTTCATGGAACTCAACTCATCAATTGATACCTCTTTTGGTTTTGGTTTAGAAATACTCTTAATAGTTAAAATTGAAGTGGTGTCTAGACATAAACAATTTCCTCCACTTTGTTTCAAGTCATGGTACAGCATCAATCTCTTGAATGTATAATTGAACTGAAATGGCGTTGGATTGTTGTCGGAACCATTTCGGGATCTGAAAAAAAAACCGTAATTTTCGAGGTAATGATATAAAAATGACATGAAACTTTTAACTGCTTAAAATGATGCTGTTTTTATGTTTCATTACTTTCAAAAGACATTTTGTACAAATGAATGTTGATTTATAATAACGTTTGAGAACTTAATGTAAAAAATTGCATTTTAGTTCATTATAGGTAGAAACTGTATTCTATAGACACAAATAACTCTCGTTTGTTCAGAATCTAGTAGTTGGGAATGGGCAAGATTATACATACCTTATAGTGAGAAAGAATAATTCCAGGTGGTCTTGGCTCATTTTGTAGGTCAACAAGTGATCAATTGAATGTTGGTTTTAATGTATGTATCATAGATACCCATCAGTGAAGTGGCAGTTATGATGAATCCTTTTATTGGAGTGCTATTTCTAGTTAAATAGAGCGGAATCCCTGCAGAGTTTTTCAAACCCTTCAAATATTCAATTGATTCTGTGAAAACACAACTCCAAAAAAGTTCATTGCTTTTTCTCAATGGTCCCTTGTAACCACCAGCATAAGCATTTCTTGAATTACATAGATCAAATAATCTGTCAATAATTCTGATAAACTTCACTGTAGCCTCCACATGTCGAAAATCTTCTAGACACAGATCATCACCACAAAACTCCAATGCATCTGCAACACTGCTACTTAGGGTTTGGGCAGCCAAATTAACCTAAAATATAATACATAAAAAAATGAAACCTTCATTAACTTTTCAAAAAGTTACCTTCATCTTCTGTTTGGTCCACTCTATATGGGATTTTCTGAGTTTAGATGCAATTCTCAAAGAGATTGATTCTTGAGTTTCATAAAGTTTCCTTATGTAATTGAAATTAATCCCATTGCCATCCTTATCCAATATTACATTAAGTCTTGCCCAGTTGTTCCTCACTAACTTCAACATATGGCATGCATCAAGTATGATGAAAACTTTATTTTTTGTTGAATGATGCAGAAAATATGGCTGGATATCTTTTCTTTTATCAGTGGTTAGCTTTGCACCTAATGATCGTGCCATATTAAAATTAGCTGAGGGTCCATCAGAAGTAACAGAAACAACAGTTACATCTATCTCAGAAAGCATTCTGAGGGCAGTTTTGATAATGTTCGACTTTTCCCTTCCTCCAAGACCATTTATCAAAAAATAGGCTATTGGAATTTTCCAATTCTCCGTTACAGACACAACCATCAAAACTAGAGCCTCAGTTGCATACTTCATCTCATCATCATCAATTCCTGTCCCCAGATCAACATATCCCCATATCTTATTGGACTTGAACTCAACTTGTTTTTTGAGACTCATTTCATCCAACATCAGGCAACATAGAGTTTTTACATTTTTTGTTGTATCTCTGCTACTTTTCTTCGCAATGTCTCAAAACCTGGCTCACAATGAATATTGAACAATCAACTTCTGATGGTACTGGCTGCAGGTAAAGCTAAATTGAATGTCTTTCTTACATATTCATAAGCTTTCGAGGAGAAAAATTGTAATGTCATTGTAAAACTACGCAACTCTGGTGGAAATGGTTCTTTGTTGGTCTTCTTCCTTTTCAGATTTCCAACTAACCGCCTCATCAAAGCATATGGTATGTGATTCATAGTATTTTTGAGAATTGTCAAAGATTCATCTGACATCATGTTTTTTTTATTCAAGACATTAAGAACTTCTTTGAGGTGGGTTATTTTGGTGGTAAGTCTTTTTACACGAGCTTCTGAGACTTTCAATTTTTTTACAATCTTGGACTTTTGCTGTTTGATATTGCATAAATTTTGCTTCATTTTTCTTGGAGATAAGCTAAAAAGAAAAACTTTTATGAAATTGTTTAACTATAATTTAAGTATTCAACAACTTGGTCAACCAACTCTTCATTTCTCAACCGGCTTGAGGAGTTCGTGAGTTTGATGGATAATTATCAGTAAGGTATCACAGAGCCATGTCTGAAGCTTTTAAGAAACTAATGAAATATTGTTAGAACAAAGTGATTATATGAAATTCAGAAAGCCTTCTACAACGCATTTCTTATTTTGAACACAATTAAATACATTATTATTTATTGGCAACATGGTCACACGGTCATTTTTGCAAGACTAGTTAAAATAAAGTGGAATTCATGAAAGCAACATTATATCGGTCCCTCATGTTCAAGTCAATTTGTTGAAAATTATAACATGCCCAATAATACTCAAGTTAAGCTCAGATACTTCTTGGGATATCGGTACGAATGATCCCATCCTGAATGTAACCCTAATAAATATTTTACTTTGATATAGAAACTCACTATGACATTTGAAAGGGGCGATGCAAGAAACAGGCTCAGTTTATCTTAAATCAATTTCATTTCATGTACTATTTTGTACATAAAATCTTGGGAATAGGCCAGGTCAGTACCACAATAATAATTATATTTAAGAATGTGCTTGAACTATTACAATTCAAATTAAAGCAATGTGAATGCAGGACCAACTTTAAGGTATGGGCAATTAACACCAAACATAAGTCATGGTTTACAATTAAAACCTTAAAAAAGTCCCCTCGATGATGTAGACAAATGGACTGAGCCTGTTCTTAGATATTTAATGACATCTCTTACCTGTAATTATGAAACATTCTCAACAATTTTCTCCTTTTTTTCGGGGTCCCTCTTAATCCTTCACTGTCTGAAGAGGAGGGTATTATTATTTTTCTCTTCCTGCAAATAAGTCAATATTATTATTTTCTCAGTGCATGTTGAATAACCATTTATCTCTTATTATTTGGGTTCAATGTTACGAACTGAACCTTTCATCAAATAAATAAAATGTATATGTATCAGTGTGAATCATTTTGCATCGTACAACTGTGTTTCTCTATTATTCCTGTTTCTCTGATGATGCTCGTGGAAACGTAAAAAATATTTGTGTTACTGCCAACAAAACTGTATTAGGCACCTGCAAATTCTGATACGTTGTTACACATCCTGACAGGTATGAAAGATCTTTCGTGAGTACCGAAATCCTTAGAAAAACATTTTCCTTATCTAATAAGTTTTCAATGCATTCAAAGAAATCTATCAACCTTCTGAATAAAAATGTAAATTTTCACTCTCGACTTTTTCTGAATTTTTAATTTCCTATCAAGAATGTTTCCTTTTCAACACATATTTCTTTTTTCAAAAATGTTCTGAATCATACATGCACTCACCTCTGCAAGTCATTAGGATTATCCTGTTGATATGATGTTGTTGCAAAATATTCAGGAATATCAGGTTAAATACTGAAACAAAAAGCATACAACTATTTATATACAATAACAAATTTGATTACAAACTTACCTCAGTGGCATTTGTAGTTGACTTATCAACTTTAAAGTTGGAATTGCATCTGCTTTCAAAGTTTTGAGCTTGCCAGGAACACTCAAATAACATTCTGGAGCAAAATGCCCTGAAAATATTCTTCTCGAAGAGACTGGTTGCGGTTCTGAGGATCTTTTAATAGCTTCCAACCATTCATCGCACCTATCCTTAGGTATTCTAGAATTTCAGAGTCAAGAAAATTATATTCATTAACGTAAAAAATAAGAAATAACCAGATATTACGTAAAAACATGCTGAAACACTATTCTGGTTAGAGCCCATAGAAATAATATGAATGTTCAATGACAATGTTTTCATTCGATGTATAGGTCGGGTTATCTTTTACCAATGCCTAACAGTTTCAATTTGCAGTGGTTTTCTCATTTCAAGAACCATTGTTTAGTAGTGAATAAAATCCTATCGCCAAATGCATTTGAATAAAAATCATGGAAAAAAACAAAAAAGCATATGTAGCCAAGCCTAAATTAAAATGGGGTGTAAGAAAGTTGTTGCTTTGAATATATAATATAACGATTTTATATATTATGTTTCTATTTATTATGACTTTACCTATGAAACATAACCCCTTCAGGATGTTTTTTTGTCGAATTCTTACACCAAAGTACAAAACACTTCATTTTAAAAATATCTATTTACTCAAGTAACAGGTAACGCCAATGAACAAATAAACAATATAGCTCCGGCTCAAATATCAAATTCGTGGTGGCTCTTGCGCATTGCGCAGACACGATTTCAGGATGTTCAATTGGATGAGTTTTTCGAGTGGTGGGCATATGAGTACTAGCAGTCTAGTTTAAGGTTATGTCGGTGGTTCTTATGGTGGATTTATGCAGCAGTCATAAGTCATGTTTTAAGTCATAAGGAAGAATATTCGTCAATGATTGGTTGATCCGTAAATTCCAACCAATCACTGACGAATATTCTTTATTATGACTTAAAACTTATGACTTATGACTGCTGCATAAATCCACCATTAGTCAAAAAAGGAAGTGCGCATGCGCCGGATGAAATATTTTGTTTACAATTGACAGTTTCTTTCGTTCCGTAGTTCCGCGATAGGAGCGTCATTTCTCGGCAGGGCAGAGTAAACATTGTTTTGATAAACAATAAATAACAGCAGACTTTCAGTTTCATCTCAAGTAATTCTTCACACTGCTGTGGACTTATTCTTGAGAATTTTGTGAACTGTTCCACATCTTTTATTTTCATCAATATCACAAGATTTTCGAAATGACCCTTTTGTTTCCTCTGCCTATTCAGAGGTCTCACAGCATAACGTCGATTAATAGGACGCAAAATAATAGTGCTAAACACGTTTTTCCTTTATCACGAGCCATTTTTTCAAAAATATGTTATTTTTCTTTTCAACTACATTTTATGGTTATATTTTGCGAATTAGAATTGTCATTGTATCAAAGTTTGTTTGAGCATGCCCAAATTTCTTTACTAATAACTAACACGAAGCTGCATAAACACCATAGCATTGTTAGGTATAGTGCTTAGTTACTAGTTATTAGTCTTAGGAATTGGGCAAGATGCATAAACCAAGCATCAATATAACAGATTCAACTTTCGCTTTTAATATGTATTCAAGCACTATTTTGAAATGATGTTGACTAAATGCATCTTTATTTCCACATTCATCTTATAGTTCCCCACTCTAACCTCAAGAAAGTAAACCTTTACTAACCAAATGACCTTCATACATTCAACAAGGTTCTTAGGGCCGGTTGTATACGTTCAGTTCAAACTCCGAATCTACCTCGGGTCCCTTGAAATTGCTGATAAACTTTATTGAATGAATCTTGGCCAAACAACATTTTTCATTCAGCTACGGGCAAGTTTTTAATTTCATCGATGGATCCATCGATGAGCATTGTATCCTTCTTCAACTAATGGACAATGACAGCACGACTACGCATTATCCATCGATGAATTTAAAAACTCGTCCTAGGTAATCATGTTTTTATTTCAATTTGTCTCATATCAGCTTTAGGTTATGTTTTATATTCAGGTAATGTTATTTTCAAATCAATTTTGACAAGTCGTTCATATAGACATTCAAAGAAAATTTATAAATAAACAATTTGTGATAGCTTTGTCGCTTTAGAGCAAAAATATTGAAAAACGCTCAATCTCCCTAACTTTTCTTGAAAACGAACCTATTCTTGCATGATGGACATTGTGGAAAATAAATTCAATGCAGTGTAAGGACCTGTGATGGCGATGAGGTTAGGGAAGCTTTCTAGTAAACCAAAGGCCTGGCCGGCATGGGTTCGATCTTGGAGTTCGGTATTTTTTTTTATGCAAGTTATTTCCCTTTTTCCTTTTGTTAGAGATGTAAATTATTCGATATTTGGATAGCTTATACATTTTGGATTACTATTGAGTGATAATTTTCTCATAGGTAATACTATGTGCCTATGTTGAATGAAGTGTCGATCGTTTTTATGTCTAAGAGCTGCGTTTGTAGAAAAATCATGTGGGTATTTCGAGCATAAAGTGACATTGCCGCTCTCCAAAGGTCGAGCGGCAATCAATCACTTTGCGCTCTAAATACACAAATTGCTATTGTAACATCAGTTACAATATCTTATTTTTTAGGTAAAAACTATGGAGATAATGCTGTTGGTTCAAGTTAAACGTGATGGAGTATGCACGGTGAAAGGAAAAATTACACCAGAATACAATGTTAAAAAGAAGGCATATTCGGTATTTCTGGAATTCAATGAAAGATAGGAGGGAATTAATTATGTTAGGTGTCAAGATTGCAAGGCACATTTAGGTAAGTCTGATATGCCTGTTTGGTGTGTTTAGAAAAAATACCTAATTACCTTGATGAGTTCGATAACCCTTGCTCGCACAAGGTGTTTTCTCTGAAATTCATATTAGATCTTGTGCAAACAAGGGACATCCCGAACCTACAACTTTTGTGAGACTGGATTCCGAACCACTCTTAGCTTGGTGACAGATGCTGAATTTGAACAAAGGTCGTCTAGGTGAAAGGAAATCACTGTAGCGCGATGGCCACTTAGGTTATACTATCTTGGAAAGACAAGATCTGGGAAAGACAGGGGCCTGTTTTTCAACTTCTGATCACACATTAGTCACCCATCTAAGACTTCAGCTATCTACCCAACTTATAGATAATGTTGTCGTCTGGACAGTATAATACATATAACTATTAAGGTGACATCATAGTCATATAGCTACTTTCATCAATATAATATTAGTATTCAAATTAATCCAAGCACAATAAGAATCCATATTTTTCATTGTGACTATAAGAAAATAGAACGTCCAGGTTTAATTCAATATTTATTATCCAGTCATTTATATTTATTTCACTATTTATAGGTGTCATATAATTAAACAGTGCGGCTTTTTTAGTCTCCCCCCTCCCAGCTAACTTTTGAACGGTATCACATACCTACAAATATGGAACAAAACCCATTTTGAATAGCATCACCGAAACCACTTTTTGAAATAAAAGTCATTGTGATTGCTTGATATAGGGGGCGAGGGGAAACATCATTAAAAAAAAATTAAATGGCACGGGGGTCAAGTGACAGATAATTGAAAAGATAATTCAATTCTCTCTTCAACCACCTTATTTTTTTAGGTTTCCTAAATGTTTTTTTTACTATATGCACTCGAAATATCAAATATAAGTTCGGATCTAAATGGTACTCTCATCTTGATAAATTGGAACGGTTTGATGTGGAACAATGGGACAAAAATATTTTGAATGGTATAACCGATACTACTTTTGAAAGAAAATACACTGCAATTACTCAACAGATGGTGCTGGGGGCACATCAACTTGAAAATTTCGAAAAGCAAAGAGATTGAAATTGTGAAAATACTTATTACCCAATAACAAAACAAATTGTATTGTTGAAAAGATAATTCAATTAAATTTTCGAAGTGTAATTTGCCCCCCCCCCATGTCATTTAAAAATTTTTAATTGATGTGCCCCCCCACCCCCTTCATCGGCCAACCACAATGTCTTTTATTTCAAAAAGTAGTATCTGATTCATGGATGTACGTCAAACCGTTCAAAAGTTAACAAGCGGGGGAAGGGGCTAAAAAAGCCGCACTGTTTATTTAATAATGTAGTTCATTTATGATTTTTAATTACAGGGGGGTGCAAACTTTCAATGAGAGGCTTGGATTTTTTACTGCAGAGATCTTCTGTTAACTTCAAGAAGAAACACTGGAAGAAATTAGCCCATCTTACAGCAGGTTCATTCTTGGAATTTGTACAGGCTAAGCATATAAGAAGTTCAGTCTAAGCAGATTTAATGTTTTTCCTTAAAATCATAACAAATTCTCTGTTCAATAAGACAAAGACAATTGTTTGATTGTAGACTCGAAAGATTTCTATCAATTTTGTCAGAAGAGAATGAAAGATGTGATCATATTCTGAAAAGTTATCATATCTGAAATATTTTCTTTTTCCATTTTTTAGTTTTATTTTTAATTCTGGTTCATCCTCTGAAACATAAAATGCAACCAAAGAAATTTGACAGTACTTTATATGTACGAGGGAGATGAGTAAGTGTATCCAGAGTAAAGTAAGAGCATTAGTTTACATTCTGAAAAAAAATTATTTCAAGAAGTTTTTCACAATCAGAACTCATTTAAAGTAAATAAAAAGACTTGTGTTTTTTAGAAAAAAAAAGTGGTAGATCCAAAGTAGGAACACCTCGTGCTTTCGATGCTAGAACTATACAGGGTGGGTCACGGTCGATGGTACCTTAGACGTTTACGGAGAACGGGAAATAGGATCATTCTGAAAAGTTGGTTTCTCAAGTAGTTGCTCTTGGTCTATCGATCTAAAATATTTTCAGCAATGCAGCGTTGCCGCTTATAACAGAAAGTAGCAGCATCTTTGTTATTTCAAACGGGTCACCCTGTAGATTACCGCATTTTTGAACTTGTCATTCCTTTCTGATTATTTCTGCCTCATAGTCCCCTATACCTATCTCTAACGGTTTTTGAGATATTGGTTATTTTTCATATTTTTTATCCAAAACATAGCTCGAATTGAATGTTTATTTCTGCGGTATTTGGATTCTTAGGAAGTTGCAATTTTGTGTTTAGTTCATCAAGATCATGTACAATGATTCTGTATAGAGAAGTTTGTTCTGCGTTATACAGGGTCGTTCAAAATTCATGATCTTACTGCTAGATACGAAAAGTTGAAAGTGCGTTTTTTTAAATGGAATATACTGTATATTATGAAATATCCTGAAAGATGACTAAATTCCCTTCGAATTGATATATCATGTTCCTATACCTAAATAGCCAGAATTCCGAGATAATAGCAATTTTCACTTGTAATCTCCCAAGTGCTTGAATTATTGTCGGAAATGTTTCGAGTACATGAATTTTTTGAAAATGCTCGTTCCTTCTATTAAGTAATCTCCCAAGTGCTTGAATTATTGTCGGAAATTTTTCGAGTACATGAATTTTTTGAAAATGCTCGTTCCTTCTATTAAAAATTCCTTCTCTGGAAAATTTTGATTCGTCTGTCCAAATAATTTTCTTTAAGAAATTAGGATCTTCTTGGGTGCGAATAAGGATTGTTTCGCAAAATTGTACCCTACTTTGATGATCTTCTGGTTTTAGAGCTTGAACTTTTCTAAACTTATATGGGTGCATATTATGATCATAAAGGATTCTTCGAACAGAAGCACGAGCCAAGCCTAAATCATATTCGGCACTTCTAGTGGTAGCTTGGGGATTACCATGGAAATAGGCCAAAACATTTATTATGTTGTCTTCAACTGAAGTTATAGGCTTCGGTAAATGTCGTTCCGTTTTCAATTTTGATCCATAATTAATGAAATTATGTTGTAATCGTACAAACTTCCTTTTGTTCATTGGTTGTAAATCAGGGTACGTTTCATTGAATTTTCTGCACATTCTTGCTATAATTCCCTCACATTTTCCATGAAGAATAAACAATTTCATCAGAACTTCGTTTGAATAGTTATTTCCCTCCATTTCAATTATTTTTGAGTCACTTTCGTTAAGAAACACACTACGGTAATAATCATAGTGCACTAATTATCAAATTTTCATAATGTCATGTACCATCATGACATTCAATAGCCACCTTAGATGAATATGAGAAAAATAAATCAAATTTTTTCTTGGAAATTTCACACCTCACTTTTGTAGCTAATCAAAAAATTCGTTCTTGTTTAGATACCATGGCAACCCTAAAAATTTCCGGAAATTTTTATCCTGGGTACCCTGGGCGAAATTAATAAGTGGAAATTTTTCTGTCAAACATTTGACATGTGACAAGTTGATATTTTGCTCTAATGTACAAATGGAGGTCTAGTTTTCATATGAAAGGAGATAATTATGTATTTACTAGATATTTGGAATGTGTCTGAAAATATTTTCTCCACGATTATTGAAGAAATTGTCAATTCTGAAATTGTATTTCAGAAGAAGTTCAATACACCATTTGTCACAAGTTTTTATCACAAGTCCCGTAGCTCAGCGGTAGTGTTGCGGCCTATGAGTCGCTAGGTCGTTCAATCCACGATAAGATCATAAATTTTTGTGAAAGGCTTTCGCGGCCATCGTTGAATGAATGATGGTTTTTCGGGTTTTTAGGCCGACGTTTATTTAGAGAAAAACTCGACGTTTCGCCAACACGAGTGGTTGGCATTTTCAAGAGAAATGTTTACAGTTTCGATCACTGAACACTACTTGTTTGGTATGCGTTGTCTCAGCCAGTATTTATGGGTCGACGTACTCGTACCTGCGTCCGGTGCCATCGTCCCTGCGTCGGGTACCCCCTCGGATTCATTAATTTCCCGGTATGGCGTTATTACCGTTTTCTTGAGAACAGGTAGCCATGCTTTATTCAATTGTAACCCTTCTTCAATTCTGTTGAAATTGTTGGGATGTTTTTTGATTTCGATTGCTTCTCGGAAGAGTCTTGGATAATATGCATGTGTTGTGGCAATTACTTGGGTTTCTTCGAACTTCACTCTGTGATTGTTATTGTTAAGCGCATGTTCTGCCACAGCAGATTTTTCTGAGTGTCCTAACCGGCAATTGGCCTTGTGTTCCTTTATTCTGGTATTTGTGGAACGCTTCGTGGTTCCGATATAAACGTTGCCACAGGTGCATGGAATGCGGTACACCCCAAATGAGCTTAGTTCATCACGTTTATCCTTCGCCGATCTCAAGTGATCCTTCAGTTTCTTTGAAGGTTTATATATATATATATATATATATATATATACCGTGATAACCTGGACTGCACTGATGAGGGACTTCATCCCGAAACCGGTCTGCTGTTGGTTCCTTGTTTGGATCAGCCGGTGTCCTGCTGTCTGTCTCTGAGAGCTCTTGCAAAGTTGTTCCTTCAAAGTAAGGATCTTTGCACATATGTCTGACAGATATAATTCAATATCTGTCGAGGTATTAGCCAGAGAAGTAGTTGTTTTCTGTCGGACATATGCCATACAATCTATACAAAGGTATAGTGAGTTCCTAAAGGATTGTTTTTGACTGTTTTACAGTCACTGGAACATTTATTGCTCCTTGAAACAAGTATTCAGCATATACCATTTCGCATCCGAAATGTCCTTCTGGAGCGCTCTCTAATCTGTTGCCGTGGTGGATCCTGTAAGCGATTGCAGTGTTCATCCCGGCGAACGATGACGGGCACCGGGCCCCCGCGTGTATACAACCGTGATAACCTGGACTGCACTGATGAGGGACTTCATCCCGAAACCGGTCTGCAGTTGGTTCCTTGTTTGGATCAGGCGGTGTCCTGCTGTCTGTCTCTGAGAGCTCTTGCAAAGTTGTTCCTTCAAAGTAAGGATCTTTGCACATATGTCTGACAGATATAATTCAATATCTGTCGAGGTATTAGCCAGAGAAGTAGTTGTTTTCTGTCGGACATATGCCATACAATCTATACAAAGGTATAATGAGTTCCTAAAGGATTGTTTTTGACTGTTTTACAGTCACTGGAATATATATATATATATATATATATATATATATATATATATATATATATATATATATATATATACAGGGTGTCAATTTGAAAACTTCCCACCCTTAATATCTTCCTTCCAGTAAACAATATGAGTAATCGAAAAAACAGGTCAATTTTATTGTCAAGGGGGACACTTTCACGGACTATTTGTAGCCCTCGTGGTTCAACCCCCTAGGAGGGGTAGATGTTACCCTTAGAATTTTAAATGGGAAGGGGGGTCAAGTGGCACATCATTTTGATGGGCGTTCATTTCTTGTTCCAATGGTACCCTGACTTATTATTTTTTGATGAGCATTTTCCGAAAAATTGCGTTCTAAACTAACAGAAGTAATTATTAGAACGCCTATACTGAGATGCATGGTTTGGCCAGAACTGGTTAGAATATTAGGTGGTACCGTTCCAACCCTTTATTAGGGGTAACATTAGCCATTAGCTCCAAACACTTTACATAAAAAAAGTAGTCTAATAGTAAAACGTAGATGGTAGTAAAGTTGTGTTTATTAAATGCTGAATTTTTAAGTGTCATCGCAGAAATTGTACAGATAGCCTTCCTTTTTTGCTGCTTCTGCTGTAAAAAGTTTCTGTTTTCCGGCAAAAAATTGGTTAGCAAATTTGAACTATGTGGTAGTATTGTGAATACCGTTGTACCTGTTGGGCTGTTTAGGAATTACTTTAATAAGTGTATAAAAGTGTAAAAATGGTTTACATTCTTCAAGACAGAATTGAAATGATTGTAATTTATGGTGAAGTTGGAAAGTCACCGGTATGTGCTTGATTTGGTGAATAAGTTTTACGAAACTGGTTCAGTGACAAATAAAAAAAGAAATAACCCCAGAGTACTAAATGAAGCAGCTCAAATTGAAGTTTTGGGAACATTTGCTGCAGAGCCACGAGCTCCTTACGATCAGTATCAGAACAGACGGGAATGTCACGCGAGACTATAAGAAAAGCATTGAAAATGCATAAATTTCATCCATATAAAATGCAGATTCTTCAAGAGCTCCACGAGGATGATTATGATAGAAGAATAGAGTTTTGTGAAATCATGTCTCATCGAGTCAATACCATCCCTAATCTTCTGTTAAACATCTGTTTCAGCGATGAGTGTTCATTTTTTCTGAATGGCAATGTTAATAGACAAAATTGTCGCTATTGGAGTGACGAAAACCCACATATTTTTCGGGAAGGGCATACACAACACCCACAAAAAGTTAATGTTTGGGCTGGTATTCTTGGAAATGCCATTCTTGGTCCATTATTTCTGGAAGAAAACTTGACTGGCAATCTGTACCTTGATATGCTTGAAGAGACTATCGATCCTCTTATAACTCACGAACTAGAAACTCAAATTGATGCAGAAGGTAATGAACTTTTGCAGGAGGATCTGTTACATTTCCAGCAGGACGGTGCTCCACCTCATTATTTTCTTCCCGTCCGACAGTGGTTAAACGAGAGATTTCCGGGTAGATGGATTGGCAGAAGGGGAGCAGTTGAATGGCCTCCGAGATCACCGGATTTAACACCCTTAGATTTCTTTCTTTGGGGGCATCTTAAATCCGTTGTTTATAAAACACAACCTTCTGATATTGACGAACTTAAAAGACGAATTACAGCAGCATGCCGGTCAATTCCTAGTGAAGTTTTCCGTAATGTTAGAGGGGAGTTCGAAAACAGACTGTATTACTGTTTAGAGCAAAATGGACAACATTTCGAACAGCTAATAAGATAAGCGTAAGTAGATTTTATGTTGGAAATGTCTTTCTCGCAAATTAAATTTTATTGTGTAGAAGGAAAATAACCACCAAATAAAAAATCCCATGCGTAATAAATTTATTCCTGTCATTCAAGGGTTGGAGCGGTGCCACCTACTCTTCTAACCATTTTTATTAAAGGGAGTCAATACAATAATGCATCTCAGTATAGGCGTTCTAATAATTACTTCTGTTAGTTTAGAACGCAATTTTTCGGAAAATGCTCATCACAAAATAATAAGTCAGGGTACCATTGGAACAAGAATTGAACGCCCATCAAAATGATGTGCCACTTGACCCCCCTTCCCATTTAAAATTCTAAGGGTAACATCTACCCCTCCTAGGGGGTTGAACCACGAGGGCTACAAATAGTCCGTGAAAGTGTCCCCCTTGACAATAAAATTGACCTGTTTTTTCGATTACTCATATTGTTTACTGGAAGGAAGATATTAAGGGTGGGAGGTTTTCAAATTGACACCCTGTATATATATATATATATATATATATATATATATATATATATATAAGTGAAAATAGAGTATTTTTCGTTTTAATTCCGAGAGTTCTAACCTTTGACAGCTGTTTCGTGCTAACGCACTCATCAGAAAGGATTTATGAAGCTCTAGAAATCAAAACGAATCCACTCAAGAATTAATACCGTGAAGGCAAGACAGATATAACAGAAAGTTACTTATGACATCTACAGTCACTAGTGACTGTAGATGTCATAAGTAACTTTCTGTTATATATATATATATATATATATATATATATAGAATTGAAAATATCTTGAGGTTGCAGTCTGATATTGGATTTAAAGAAAACTCTTTGTCATCTTGCCAAGCTTTCGGAAATGTTTATTTCCTTCCTCAGGACAACTACAAAAGGACAATTTAATAAATGGAGAAAAAATATTGAATCTACTTACATAACTTGAGTAAAAATAGAAATTAGCATCAAAAAAAGAATGTTGTATATAAAAATATTAGACAGATAAAATTTTAAATGAATGTCAATCAACTTCAAAAATGATGAGAAACAATCAAGTAACTCTACTGGGTATATCAGCATTACTATAATTTTTCAACTTATCTCTGTTCAGTTTTAAAATATAAGTGTAAATTTTACTCAAATTATTGAGATCAGTTTTTTTATTTAGGCTGTTACTCTCTTCATTAATTTGCAACATTTCTAAAAATGTCCTTTTAAAAATGTTGTTTTCTATTCCAAGTACACTAACATCATCAAAACTTATTCGATGGTCAAATTGATTAACATGTTGAGCCAATGCACATGAATTCATATTTCTTTTACAATCACTTTTATGTGATGTTATTCTACCTTTCAAGAGTCTAGATGTTTATTACAATCGTTACAAGGAATTTTATAAACAACATTATAATTTTGGGTTGTTTCTAAAGGTGTTTTCAATTTTGAAAAAAGTTTACTAATAGTCTTAATGTTTTTTTGTCCAATTTTGATATTAGTTTCTTTAATAACATTAATCAATTTAGGTGTTAATTCTCTAATGTGTGGTAATGATCGGTATTTTGTAAAATACCGATACAACATTCTTTTTTTGATGCTAATTTCTATTTTTACTCAAGTTATGTAAGTAGATTCAATATTTTTTCTCCATTTATTAAATTGTCCTTTTGTAGTTGTCCTGAGGAAGGAAATAAACATTTCCGAAAGCTTGGCAAGATGACAAAGAGTTTTCTTTAAATCCAATATCAGACTGCAACCTCAAGATATTTTCAATTCTACAGTTATTGTCAGTCACGAATTACCTATTTTCACCAACTATCAAACTGAGGACACACCGTGAAATCAACGTTGCGAGGACCACCGGAAGGAAAGGTGCTAGACACTTGTCTTAGCATTTTCTGTTCTTGTTCAGAGTGGTGGGCATCAAGATTCTCTAATATACGCTTGAATTACTGAACAGTTCAAATTTGATTTTTACGAGTATATCGGAACCAAGTGAGGACCATACTTCCGTGATATCAATGAGAGGTCCGTTTATTTGTCTACAGAATCCTACCAAACTGAGGTCCGTATAACCTAATTATTAGTATGAGGTGTATAAAGTGAGGACCACTGAACGTTGCCAAGTTTCACAAATTTCTCTCCACATACCATCGGCGCTTTCACGGTACATGTGACAGTACAGACAAGCAAATATTATAGTTATTGATAGAAATGTATTAGGCAATCCAGACTTCTGCATTCAACCTATACAATAGGTATCATCGTCGGCAAGTATCTAACAGAAAACAACTACTGTCCCCTACGACAATTGAATTAAAACTGATTCTTGGCAAAGTATTCTACAAGAACTACTTTGCAATGTTATCCCAATCTCAACGCCAAAACATGTCTCAACCCACATGGTCTTGCCAATCATCAGTGTATCTAGTTGTATAGGTTGACTGCAGAAGTCTGGATTGCCTAATTCATTTTTATTATTAGTTTGATGAGCTTCTGCCAAGTAGTGTTATCAAATATTTTCTTCCAAAAATTATGATTGTTAGTCAGTACTGCATTGTATATGGTAACAATTCTGGCGGTTTATTCGTCAACGAAAGCAATATTCAGTATTATTTCGGACAAAGTTCGATACGGAGAGTATGATGAAAATTATATGAATTAAATAAAAATATTGACATATCGTGAGTCGCAGAAATTGACATATTTGTAAGTCGCGACTGCATTCCTGGATGAGGGGTAATTAATGCTTGCAGGGCACCATTCGTTTGGTGGGACAGGAGGATTCTTATGTTGTTCGACGAACCCTAGCACTGAAGATATGCAAAAATCTTGAAACATGTCTGCAGATGGTCATTTTAAATCAAATGATAAAAACAATAATAAATCGTCTTCATATTCTTCGGTACGAAATAGGCCAAGTTTAGTTTAGGGCACTCTTACACTTAACCTAAGTAGTACAAATGAGAGATGGAATATAAGTAGGAAAGTCATTCATGGGGTGGAGCAAAACAAAATATAACCATTGCAAAGCAGTAGGGCTTAATCAAACATATAACTTTGAGTAAAAGAGTCTCTCAGTTAGGGTATTCACGAAATTTGGCTTTCAATTTCTTTTTTCACATCAAGATAATTGAATATGATTGACAAAAACGGAAATATAGAATTCAATGGCTTGGTAGTTGAAGTATGAGGTATAATATCCACTATTTGATCACAATTAGCACTTGACATTGTGACCGCTTTGAGGAACGTTGCAGAAATAGATGCCAGATGTAATTCAATATCCGTAAGGGAAAGAAAATCTTTTCTGTCAGATATTTGCCACTTTGAGGGAATGTGTGGAAAGAGAGGTATTTCGATTTCGTTTCATCCAATAAAATTCAGTAATTAAAGGCATGGTATGTTTTTGAATTTTGTCGAATTGGATAATAAAACAAATACAACGATGTATTTGCAGAATATAAAGAACTGTTGTAATTAGACTGTATCGAGTAATTCATAAAGAAATTTATATTCAGTATCTGTATAGTGTCATTTGTGAAATCTGACAAAGTCAAATCACCCCTCTTTCCAAAAATCTTACTGCAAATATCTGACAGAAAACAATTACTTTCCCAGCCAATACTGCGCGGATTTTTCAATATTTTTGTGTTCCATAGAAGTTAGCGAGTTTCTGAGCGACTAAACGATTGTCGTTTCTTTGGACAGAATCTAAAATTTTCAGTGTGTGTTTGGGGGCTGCACTCCTCATATGGAAACTGTCTCAACTAAGGGAAAATTTTGACTTACAAAATTCTCTCTTTCTGATATTCGAATAAGTGAGGAATATAAGGCAACCCTCTGACAAAAGACAAGTGCTTTACTGGCAAATACAGCGTTGGATGATGAATCATATGGACTTCCCTTCGATTTACATTATACTAAAATCTGCTAGACAATCAAATCAGAATCGATTAAATTGGTCCATCTGAAAGAAAGATTGATGAATAGATTGGAAGGTTCGTAAAAAGATAGGAGAATAGAGGAAACAAAGAATAAATGTATTCGACAAAATATTAAATAAGAAAGTGAAATAACAAGTGATAAACAAATAAAAAAATCTGCATTGTTCACAAGGAGCGCTTGTCAACAAAGAAACAAGGTGTCCAGCCATATCAGAAAGGTGCTCATTGTCCTAATTCTATACGATAGGAATAAACAAACCTAACATGACAATTCATTGAATCATAAATAGAAATGAAATATTTTGAAAAAGGCACAGATTCCCTTACTTATCTGGAACACCGCAAAAGAGTTGGTGAACTGTCTTCCTTCTTGAGATGTTTTGATAACCCAATCTCTTCTGAACTATCTTTGGCCGTTTCACCTTTATCAGTTCCATCAATAAGTTCAGTCATCACACCTATTGTTGTCACCTTTGATACTGCCGTCTATTCACCAGGACTCATTCTTTCAAAGAACGGCGAAGATTTGGAGATCATTGACTACGGAAATGTCTGGCCTACATACTCAAAATGTTCAAGAGGAACCCCAATTCCTAATTACTTCATCTTGACTCCGAAAATGTTCTCGAAATTTTACAGGTGTTTGTTTCTCTTTGAAACCAGAAGAAAATAGAATAAACAAATGAATATATAATAGTTAGTGGTAAACAGCGAAATAACAAAAAAAACTTCAATTTGTAGACGATAAAAAAGAAAAAAAATATTCAAAAGGTTTTTGGTACTCATTCAAATGCACAAAGAGGTGAAAATTATTGCATTAGATGTGTGATGTAGCAAAAATAAAAATCCCTAGCTTTTGAATGTGTTACTCACAGAATAACCGACGTAACACATCTGAAGCAGACTTTTTTTTCAGTGTATTCAATAGCAGATATAAAATTTTTTTTCTCTCAATGTTATTCAGTGAATTTGAAAAAAGCTTGCCTTTAAATGTTTTTTTTTCGTATTTTTAGTCATAAGTAATCAGATACTCCTCGTTCTGTTCATTTCCATAAGAGCTTCAGTATACCAGGGCTTCTTGATACTCAATATTGTGTATTCTAACTCTTCGATCCGATGATCGATTGAATCATGAATCGTTTTGTTAAAATTCACGATCTCTGACTTCAAAAACCTACACATCAACTTTGAATGAAAACGAACACAGAAACTCCGCTATCCTGAAACCTCGAAAACTCCCACATAGTATTTTTGGATCAGATGATAATTGCAAAACTCGTTTGCCAAATTGTAGCTGCCAATTCAAATTCAAAAATTTTCATAATCTCTTTTCTCGAAAACTCCACTCACCAATTTTGATCAGAATGGTGTCATAATCACATAACCCGTTCGTCATCTTGAATTCATAAATGAAAAAAAATCCTAAACTCCGACCCCAAACATCTTTTCATACTAAAATTGAATGAAACTGACCAATAACACCAAGCTTGTCCGCCGTTTTGAATTTATCAATTTTGACCTAAAATTCATAATCTGAAATATCCCCCAAGTGCCGATTATGAATAGAATCGTACCATAATCCCAAAACTCGTTCTCCATATTGATCTCATATTTCGAAATACTCAGTATTCCAATTTTGTATAGAATCAGACCATAAGAACAGAATTCGCAATTTGCCATCTTGAATTTATTTATTTTGATATTAAATCCATTATCTCCGACCAGTTTTTCTAAAAGAAGTTCAATCCCGCATTGTCACAGGAAAGAGAAACACATTCCAAATTTCTGTTTGATCGGTCAAAATTCACTTTCTATTGGCCCGTCAGCCCTCTGCCATATTGTCTAATGATTTTATAAGGTATTATCTTCAGGGTTTTGGTAGTTGTGAATATAGTGATCAATGAACAAGCAAAATTTGCGCATGCACGTGGAACATAACAATAACAATAATTATTGTAGTAATTATATTATATTATAATTATATAACGATAATTGTATTATAATTATAAATTTCATTATACTTTATTTTCCCAAAGACATGCAAAAACACGTATAGATTCAAAAATGCCCTATTTCTCAACACAATTGAGGGCATATGGTGTCCTTCGGACCAACGTGACATGTATGCCGATCAGTTTCCGTCTGATTTTCATTCGATGAAATATCGTTTGGTATTATGTTTGGCATACGCTATAATATCATCAAAATACGAGATTTCTTTATGCAATCCACAATAATCAACTAGTTTCTGACAAATTTTATACGTGTTCATGCACGTTTTTGAGAAAAAAAAGTAGTTATTATTATTATCGTTATGTTCCACGGGCAAGCGCTAAGTTTGCTAGTTCATTGATCATTATATTTATAACTACCAAAACCCTACATGGCATACGTTATGAGTGTAAAAGCAGCAATGGTTTTCACAGCAATGGTTTTTATTTTTGCTTATGTTATTCACAAATATCCGTTGCTCGAGGTTTTTCGACGGGAATGTATTATTCTAAACTTGCTTATAACGTTCTATATAATGTTGTTGAGGGGTAGCTGTTGAATCACGAATTATTTTGCCCTATAAAACATATTCAACAGACATAAAATAATTCATTTCTGTAAGAAAAAACAAACAACGGGTATTTTAACTGTTTCGCGATTTTTCTACTTCAGAGGGTTGTTGATGGATAGTTTTCGATACACAAATTATTTTACGCCATAGAACGTATTCAGTAGGTGTCGAATAATTCATTTCCGTAAGGGTTGTTGAGGGGTAGTTTTTCGTTAACAAATTATTTCATCCTATAAAACGTATGCAACAGGTGTGGATTAATAATTTTTTTTCAAAAAACCTCGAGTCACGGGTACTTCAACTGATTCAAGATTTTTCTACTTCCGAAGGGTTTTTGAGTGGTAGTTTTTGGTTCACGAATTATTTCACTCCATTGAACGTATTCAGCAGGTGTAGAATAATTCAATTCTGTAAAAAAAAAACAAACAACGGGTATTTCAACTGTTTCACGATTTTTCTACTTCAGAGGGTTGTTGATGAGTAGTTTTCAATACACAAATCATTTTACGCTATAGAACGTATTCAGTAGGTGTCGACTAATTCATTTCCTAAAAAAAAATCTCGAGCAATGGATATTTCATAGACCGTATTCAGCAGGTGAAGAATAATTCATTTCCGTCAAAAAAACTCGAGCAACTGGCACTTCAACTGTTTCAAGATTTTTCTACTTCGGAGTGTTGTTCAGGGGTAGTTTTTGATCCACAAATTTTGACACCCTATAGAACATATTCAGCAAGTGAAAAATAATCAATATCTTTCAAAAATATCGAGCAACGGATATTTCGAATGTTTCAAAACTTTTCCAGTTCGAAGGGTTGTTGAGGGGTAGTTTTTGGGTAAATCTTCATTTCACACTGTGCAACATATGCAGCAGCTATAGAATAATTCATTTCTTTCAAAAAACTCAAGCAACGGGCATTTCAACTATTTCAAGAGTTTTCTACTTCGAAGGGTTGTTGAGGGGTAGTTTTCGATCCACAAATTTGTTACCATATAGAAAATATTCTGCTGGTGAAAAATAATTTATTTCTGTCAAATAATATCGAGCAACGGATATTCTGAATGTTTCAAGACTTTTCCACTTTGGAGGGTTGTTGAGGGGTAGTTTTTCGTTCACAAATTTTTTCATCCTATATAACGTATGTGACAGGAGTGGAATAACTAATTTCTTCAAAAAACCCTCAAGCCACGGGCATTTCAACTGTTTCAAAATTTTTCTACTTCCGGAGGGTTGTTGAGTGGTAGTTTTTGGTTCACAAATTATTTCACTTCATAAGACGTATTCAGCAGGTGTAGACTATTTTATCTCTGTCAAAAAACGTCTAACAACAGGTTTTTCAAGTATTTCAAAAAGTTTATACTTCGGAGGGTTGTTGCGGGTTAATTTTTTTTGACATATCATCCCACCCTGTGAAACGTATTCAGCAGGTACAGAATAACGCATGTCTGCAAAAAAAATCTCGAGCAACGGGTATTTCAACTATTTCCAGATTTGTCTACATCGGAGGGTTGTTGAAGGGTGGTTTTTGCTTCAGAAATTATTTCATCCAATAGACCATATTCAGCAGTTGTAGAGTAATCAATTTCTGTGAAAAAACCTCTAGCAACGGGCATTTAAACTATTTCAAGATATTTTCCATTTCGGAGGGTTGTTGAGGGGTAGTTTTCGATTCACAAATATTTCACCCTATGGAAAGTATTCAGCAGGAGAAGAATGAGTCATTTCTGTCAGAAAAACCTCGAGCAACGGGTATTTCAATTGTTTTAAGTTTTTTCTACTTCGGAAGATTGTTAAGGGGTAGTTTTTGGTTAAAAAATTATTCCACTCTATTAAATGTATTCAGCAGATGTGAAAGAAATAAAAAACCTAGAGAATTCGGCATTTCTATTGTTTTAAGATTTTTCTACTTCGGAGGGTTGTTGAGGGGTAGTTTTCGATTCACAGATTATTTAACCCTATTGAATGAATTCAGCAGGTTCAGAATTACTCATTTACATTTTTGAAAAACAGGGCAATTTGAATAAAAACTTGCAAAAGTAGAGAAAATGAGGTGAAATATAGTGATACCCATTACCTAATAAACATCAATGTGTTCAGCGTAACACGATATGTTGCCACATTTTCGGACCTCACTCAGTGCTGACCATATAATCCCACAAGGAACGAAATACGCACGTACAGAAAATATACATTCTCAGCAGCGCCTTCAAGTGGCAAATCCCCAAACTACAATATACGATTTTTTCTATATTTCTACCAAAGTGAGGACCACATATTTCACGAGATATTTCAACTAACAGTAGTGAATGCACAAAAAGGAACGAAACACTATATGTCTCACTTAGAACGATTATTAGGTTAGTCACTGAACTTGTACAGAGGAGGATCCTCCACACGGAACGGCAGAAACGTTGTGAGGTCCGTATACGGACCTCACTTCGACATGGTCCTCACAACTTCCGTAATTTTTGCACAAGCGGATCTCACTTTATACGTTGGTCAAATATATATATATATGCTGAATACTTGTTTCAAGGAGCAATAAATGTTCCAGTGACTGTAAAACAGTCAAAAACAATCCTTTAGGAACTCACTATACCTTTGTATAGATTGTATGGCATATGTCCGACAGAAAACAACTACTTCTCTGGCTAATACCTCGACAGATATTGAATTATATCTGTCAGACATATGTGCAAAGATCCTTACTTTGAAGGAACAACTTTGCAAGAGCTCTCAGAGACAGACAGCAGGACACCGCCTGATCCAAACAAGGAACCAACTGCAGACCGGTTTCGGAGTGAAGTCCCTCATCAGTGCAGTCCTGGTTATCACGGTTGTATACACGCGGGGGCCCGGTGTTCCTTGAAACAAGTATTCAGCATATACCATTTCGCATCCGAAATGTCCTTCTGGAGCGCTCTCTAATCTGTTGCCGTGGTGGATACTGTAAGCGATTGCAGTGTTCATCCCGGCGAACGATGACGGGCACCGGGCCCCCGCGTGTATTCAACCGTGATAACCAGGACTGCAATGATGAGGGACTTCATCCCGAAACCGGTCTGCAGTTGGTTCCTTGTTTGGATCAGGCGGTGTCCTGCTGTCTGTCTCTGAGAGCTCTTGCAAAGTTGTTCCTTCAAAGTAAGGATCTTTGCACATATGTCTGACAGATATAATTCAATATCTGTCGAGGTATTAGCCAGAGAAGTAGTTGTTTTCTGTCGGACATATGCCATACAATCTATACAAAGGTATAGTGAGTTCCTAAAGGATTGTTTTTGACTGTTTTACAGTCACTGGAACATATATATATATATATATATATATATATATATATATATATATATATATATATAAAAGGATGGATTTAGCGAGGGGCAATATATGAAAATATAAGTAGAAAAGTTATTGGGTATAACTCTCAAAATGTTCTGTAACCGTAGACACGTGTTTCGAGCTTAAGCTCTCATCAGTACGGTATATAAATACATGATAGCACACCTTTCCCCTTATCTAGTAAGTCAACCTATTGGGCGGTCTCCTTATACGCGAACTTCTTCTCACAACTATTTTTGAATTAGCTCCAGTTTGAGGCTCTTCATCAAATTCACCACTTCGTTGTGACCTTACAGTAGATGTATGACCATGACCATGACCATCCTCAATAATTGACTCATTCGAATTTGAATCATCATCAATATTTACTATTGAATTATTATTTGTACTATTAACAACATCCACATTCCTGTGGTCAGTACTGCCATCTCTATTATTATGTTGTGAATAACTATATTTATTACTACTAGAAGAAAAACGTTAAATTATTTGGTTGATATGTCTTCTCCATTCTAATTCGGGAATATAAATTAAATAAGACCGTGGTCTAATGATTTTTGTTATAATACCGTTTATCAAACCAATCTTATTTGGCGTTCTGTAATCTCTTACCGCAACATAATCGTCAATTTTGAATTTTTTGTTCCTATGCCCTGAATAAAATTTCTTTTGGTTGTTTTGATTTTTATGTACTCTTTGAATTAAATCAATCGAATTATTTGAATTATCTTCATTGCACACTGTTTCCGGTTTCATCAAATCAAATGCACTTCTGATTTTTCTACCGAACATTAATTCTGAAGGTGAAATTCCAGTTGTGCAATGAGGATTTATTCTGTAAGTCATCAAAAAATTATTCAGTACCAAATTAAATTTTTGTTATTACCTTTTTCCAGTGTTTTGCTCAATGCCCTTTTTATCGTTTTACCGCATTTTCAACAGCTCCATTGCCATGCCATGCCAAGGATTCTTCGGATAGTCCCAGGTCATTAAATTATGTTGTTGGGGTGTGCTTCTTGAGCTGATACAATTATTGCAAGATTTGATCATATTTTCTATATCATTGTTGATATGTGGCCACCATACAAAAGAACGAGCAAGGCTTTTGGTTTTAACAATTCCAAGATGGGTTGAATGCAATTGCATCAGTACTTTTCCACGAAGTATTTCAGGAATGATTAATTTATAACCTAACATAAGACAACCTTGTTCTACCGATAATTGATTTCTTAGAATTTCATGGTTTTTGATGAACTTATTGAGGCCACCCACACTCAACATACTGACAAATCGAAGAAGACAGAAATCTTTGGGATCTTGCCATAATAAGCCTACATAGTTAGGTGTTTATGGGAGTAATGGGTTCATCATCGGTCGGTAACGACTGTTCGTTAGCATACTGACAAATCTTTTCCAGCAACCCATCTTTTTGTGTTTCTGCTGAAACTTCTCGCCAGTTTACTGGTAATTTCATTATCCGCTGTTTAGCACAGAATTAAAAGTGCTTTGATTCTGCTGAATGTGGACTGTACTTATATAAAAAATATCAAGAGAGACCTTTTGAAACTCAAGGGAAGATTGACTCACCATCTGCTACTTGCTGGAGGCCGCTGCTGGGTACCCAGGTGGTGCTCTTCTGTCTTGAGTAGGAACACTCTAAAATGTAATGCCTGGAGGGACTGACTGCCCTTGTCCAGGTTCGTTCGCTTACTGATCCGCGCGGCGCATCCTCGCCCGGTGGTCAATGCAAATTGAATTCCAAAAGGCTCATTTTACAGGGTGGCACGCGAAAGACCAAGTATTATATTAGAAGAAAAGAAAATTTGTAATTTCTTGAATCAGTTATTCTTAATACATATTGAGCTAAAGGAAAATTCCCAAAATAATAATAACAATAATAATAATATTAATAAAGGACAAGACTATACATCCGCTATATAATGAAAATAAGATATATCCGAATCTTCTTCTAACTGAACATTCAAAGGAAGTCTCGAAAAGAAATCGGCATTATTGTCTTTCGTGTTGACATATTTAATTTCATACTGAAATTGTGCTAAAAATAACGCCCAACGTTGAAGACAATTTGCTGTTAGCTGAGGAATGCCCTTAACAGGTGAAAACAATGCAGTCAGGGGTTTATGATCTGTAACTAAAATGAATTTTTGCCCAAACAGATATTGAGAAAAAATTTTCACGCCAAAAATAATGGCAAGGGCCTCTTTCTCTATTTGAGAATATTTTTGCTGACTTTCATTCAGTGTTTGAGACGCATAAGCAATAGGTCCTTCTGTTTTATCATCAAAAACGTGTGAAATGACCGCACCAACACCATAATATGAGCTGTCAACTGCCAATTTAATGGGTAATTTTGGGTTGAAGTGAACTAATACATTAGCTGATGACCACATCTGTTTTATGTTGGTGAAAGCCCTGTTACATTCTTCCGACCATTCAAATGATATATTTTTCTTCAATAAATTATAAAGAGGATGGAAATGTGTGGAGCTGTTTTCAATGAATTTATGATAATAATTAACCAACCCCAAAAAAGACGCAACTCTGTAATATTTTTTGGTACTGGAGCATTTTTCACCGCTTCAATTTTCTTCGGGCATGTATATAAACCAGCTCTGTCAACAATATATCCCAAATAATTTACAGATTTTCTAAAAAATTCACATTTTTCTATAGCAATTGTTAAACCGCTTGCCTCTAGTCTTCCTAACACTTGTTTAACCCTACTCAAGTGTTCTTCTGAATTCCTACCCGTAATCAAGATATCGCCGAGAAAACTAAAAACCCCATCACTACCTTTCAGAATTTGTTCCAATAATTTTTCAAAAATAGCCGGAGAGCTTGCTATTCCATATGGTAACCTGTTAAACATAAATAAACCTTTATGAGTATTAACAGTAGTTAACAACATTGAATTATCATCTAACTCCAATTGTAAATAAGCCTTCTTCAGATCTATTTTTGTAAACTCAATTCCACCCTGTAATTTACTGAATAACTCATCGATATGTGGCAAGAGATATTTATCAATTAATAGCGCCTGATTGAGTGTTACCTTGTAATCTCCGCAAATTCGCAATGAGCCATCTGACTTAAGGACTGGCACGATAGAAGTTGCCCATTGACTATAAGTAACCGGCGTGATTATACCAGCTTCTATCATGCGATTCAATTCATTTTCGACCTTATCTCTCAATGCAAAAGGTAGTGGCCAAGCTTTACAAAATTTTGGAATGATATTATCGGCCAGTGTTAAATGAGACTTGCTTTTATTGAAACATCCAATACTTTTTGAAAAAACTTTAGGAAATTCCTTTTTTAAGTAATCAATAAAGCTCTGCTCATTATCAGTTAGACCTTCATCATAATCTAATTTGTTAATCGATAACTCAAATAAGTTAAAAAAATCTCTTCCCAATATTGGAGGACCACCATTTTGTACAACATACAGACTAACTTCATGAGTTTTACCTTTATAAGTCATCGGTACTAGAATGTATCCTACTGGCTTGATTTTTGACCCGTATAACTTACCAAAATTTTATTGGTGTAATATAATCTGAAACCATTAAGAAATTTCGATTTGAAATCGAGTGAAATAACTGAGACTGAAGCACCCGTATCGATTTCAAATTTAAATTCGAACTTATTGATTTTGATGTGAACCACTATAGCCTTATTGTGAGAAGTTCCTTTCCCTGAAAAATGCGAGTTAATTATATAAATGCAATCTCTTTTGTCGTTTTCTGAGTGGTCATCATCCTCATTCCCTAAGTAATTGTATTTAATTTTTTTTTTATCAAAAACCTTTGCTATGTGTCCTTTAGCCCTGCATAAATAGCATGTTGCAAACTTGAACCTGCATTGACAGTTTGAATGATTTTTCTTCCCACATATATTGCATCCTGACGGTTCTTTCACTTCCTTGTAATGTCTAACCTTCTCTGTACTCGTACTCCTTTCCCCTGATAGTTTTGATTGATTACTTTGACACTGAGTTGTATTCGGACTGCGAACAGAGACCCGTGCTTGACTATAGAAAAAAATTACTTGATCGGTAGTTTCCTTCTTATTCATTCTAACTTCGTGACTACAGACAATCTCTACAGCTTTGTCTAATGGAATAATTGGCTTTTCTTCAAAAAGTCGGTCCTTGATTTTACCCTCGTTGAAACCAATCACGAATCGGTCTGTCAACAACAACTGAAGTTCACTTTGAAAGTCACATTTGAGTGCTAAACTCTTAAGACGTGCTAACCAGTCCCGAACTGATTCATCCCGTTTTTTTTTGTTGCGTTATAGAAACATTTTCTTTCGGCAAAACTGCATTTGAATGACGTGAAATGTTCATCAAATAATTGAACAAGTTCCTAGAACGTTTTTTCTTCGGGAGACTTGGGAATAAACAAATTTTAAAGTAATTTGTACGTTTCTTCGACACAGGATTCTAATAAAATTGACTTCTTCTTATTTTCATCTTCAATATCTTCTGCTATGAAACATTGTATCAGTCTCGTTGAAAATATTTTCCAATCTAAATCTTGAAACCTGAAGAGTCCCAATTGTCTCAAGAGTCCATTTGATGTGTTTTTTGTCATTGTGGATTCTTTAAATTATCCTCGTCGTCAATTATTTGTAATATATTGAGAAATAATTCACAAATAACTCAAAGACAGTTTATTCTCTATTTGACATTTTTGTAATGATTGTCACTTCATCCCCGAGATCCCGATAGTGTTCTCCGATAAATACAAGGTGAAGTAACTCTCAACTACGTAAGGGGTTATTTATGTCCACTACAAGTATAAAGCAATAATAGGCTTGAACAATTTTAAAACTATTCTAAATGGTTTTTATCTTCATTTCTCATTGTGATAAGAAACTGCAAAAATATTAGAAGCGTTCTAAAATATTCTTTTCATAATGTTTCTTCCCTATCAATTTAAATGTAATGGCGTTAAGATAGTTTTACCTCCATACTATCTATTAATTGTGAGATGAAAAGCATGTTATTTATGATTCAATTAGCAAAATGATCTATGTGGAAAAATCCGACGACGTTAAGTTTAACCTTGCTTTTTCATATACTTCAAATCAGGGATGACAAGGAAATGTGAAAATCAGCTTTACTTACAAGCTACAGAAAGTTATAAAATTGTCAATTCAATTGATATACTTATATGAAATGACCACTGAATATAAATAATGAATTTTTATTTGAAATGCACTTGCATATATTGATTAAACACACACAAACTTCTGAATACTTCATAATTTCACTGGAAATAATTGAAAAAATATTCATCTGCAAAAATTGAAAAACATTCTGTATATGTCAATAGTCCATTCATTCGAGGAATTTTGTTGTCAACCTTGTGAAAATTACGTTAGCATAGCTATGTTCATTTTGCCATTTTTATGAATGAACTGTGTTTCCCGCGCAATTTCAGATTTTATTTTTTTACGGCTCTGTTTCGAAAATATATATACAGGGTGGGGCATCGAAAACGAAACAGATCGAATATCTTCAAAACACATGTCAAAAACACGGGGATATCTTCCTATCATAACCTCAACTACTGTCATACTCCTCCCCCCACCCCTTTATCACTATCACCCAAACAATTTGAATAGGGAAGTAGTGAGTGTGACACATCATTCAAAAGATAATTTCTTAAGGAATTCAGCAATGTCAATTTTCGCTACCTAACTTTTTATTTTGGCGCCCTCTTGCGGGAAAAACAACTATTCCGTATTCCAAATTTTGATACTTCATTTAGCAAATTTAAGATAAAGTCGGTGACAATGCATTATGGAATTTTTCTAATGGAAAAAACAAAATGGCGGCTCCAAAATGGAGGACAAGATTTGCAATTATCATCCGATTCGATTCAAAATTGAAATGTGGTGGTTTTCAGGGTCGAAAATTATGATTTGTTTGTCAATGCAAAAAAACAATATGGTGGCTCCAAGATGGCGGATGAAATTTTTAATTATGGTCGGATTTTAATCAAAATTTGTATGTGGGGATTTTCAGGTTCGGAAATAATGATTTTTTCTGTCGATGCACAAAACAAGATAGCGGGCGGAATTTGTAGTTATGGTTTCATTCGACCCGGCACCGAGAACGAATTCTTCAAAATACATGTGTTGTGGAAAAAATGCAAAAACACGTTGATTTTAAATCCAAGGAGACATCTTCGTATCATAACCTCAACTGTCATACCATTCTCCCCATCCCTTGGTCACACATACAATTTGAATAGGGAAAATACTAATTGTGACACAGCATTGAAAAGGTAATTCCATAAAGAATTCAGACATGTGAGTGTTCGCTACCTACTTTTCGTTTTGGCGCCCAATTGCAGGAAAAACAACTGTTTCATATTCCAACTTATGAAATTTGATTCGAAAGCTAATGTGAACAATTCACGAAAACAACAAAAATTGAAAAAATTAACATTGTACGAACTTACAAATTGTGAAATTTTGCATAAATTGCTCAAAAAACGTCGGACAGCGTTTTGAGACTAACTTATACTCATGTATGGCAGTTCATGGCGAACACTTTGAGCACTGTGAATTAATGTAGTTTGGAATAATTGGATTTGAATTTATGCAAGGTTTTCCAATTTTTTGAGTTTATGCAATGTCCAATTTTTTTTCAAAAGCTTGTATTCAACTTGCCCTGTTAATAAGTATGTATGTATGTATCTTGCAACTGAATTTTGACCCACTTCTGGTTGCTTGATCAACTTGAACTTTGGTAGGTGTTCATAATTGCGATGAAAATTTATTATGGAATTTTTGTTGAAAAAAAAAACAACTAAATGACAACTCCAGTATGGCAGATGATATTTGTAGTTATGGTCTGATTCGTTTAAATCAATTTAATTCATCCATTTAAGTCATACTCGAGACTTTTGAAACCCCTATAAGCCAATTTTGAATCGATTCGAACCACAATTACAAATTTCGTCCGCCATCTTGGATTTTTTGCATTAACAAAATTATCATAGTTTCTGACCCTGAAAATCCCCACATACTAATTTTGATTCGAATCGGATCATAATTACAAATTTCATCCGCCATCTTGGAGCCACCTATCTTTTTTGTAAATAATTTTTAATGTTTTAGAATGGCATTTAATGTTATGAGTGCTGTGTCATGCAAGCCTTCCCATATCAAGACTCCATAACGTAAAATGGATTTTACTGAATTGTGATATAATGTCATCAGTAGACATACCTTTTTGGGAATTTTAACCTTCCACAGTCTGAAAATGAAAAAATGGTAATTCAAAGAAATCTGTACAAGGGTAGAGGGCCAATAATCAATTTGCCCCGATCAGTTACTGCGTTTAGAAGACCGTTGTCTTGAAAACAGTTTATTAATTTCGTCAGTAACGTATCGAATACTAAATTTGCCTATTTGAGATTTCATTTGACTTTGTCAAAACAAGTCCTTTGACATCCAAGCTGATAAAAATAGAATTTTTAGCAAGTTTTCATACTTCGAGTTTTGATAACGGAGACAGATTTAGTCTCCGAAACGTCAACGTTTTCGAAAAAGAGAAGTATTTTTAGTCAACTTACATTTTTTTCTCGTCATATAGGCAAATTTAGTATTCGATACGTTACTGACGAAATTAATAAACTGTTTTCATGACAACAGTCTTCTAAACGCAGTAACTGATCGGGGCAAATTGATTATTGCCCCTCTACACTTGTACAGATTTCCTTGAATTAACATTTTTTCATTTTCAGACTGTGGAAGGTTAAAATTCCCAAAAAGGTATGTCAAGAAACGAATATCCTCCACAAAAAAAACTTTCATTCAATAGTCATCAGCAGGTTTTTATTGAGAAATAGTTTAAGTAGGAAAAATTTGTACATCAAGAATCTTAGTTTTTGTGCTGTATAATTCACATGAGGATCCCATTTTAAGTTTTGGTCTATAATAATGCCCAGATTGTACTTTTAGTTTCATGTATTGGATAATCTAAGTTATCACATATAATTTCTTTGAAGTGATGACGATCAACGGCTATTTTGGAAAAGAAGATTTTGACATTTAATGACAATGCAATTCATGACATGCCATAGCACAAACTCACACCTTCACAATCCTTATCACTGAAAGTGGGTACAGTATCATTCGCATATTACTTTTCTCTGAATGTCAAATTCGTTCAATCTTTTGATATTTATATTGAACAGTATTGGCTCAAAAACTATCAATCTTCACAATTTTAGGGTTACTAACTTTATTTCTTATTTTTACCCTCTGCTCTCTTGGAGTAAGATAGCTCTCAAAGATCTATAAAATGGTACCCCTCACCCCATTTTATTCAAGAACATTGATGTCACTGATATTGTTGTGGATACATCATTATCTGTTTTATTTTTTTCAGGTTGATGGAGAAATTTGCGAGTAGATATTGTGAATGCAACCCAAATAATGGTCTATTTGCAAGTGCTGACACAGCGTATGTGCTAGGTTTTTCAATAATCATGCTTACCACCGATTTGCATTCACCTCAGGTAAAAAACAAAATGACTAAAGAACAATACATTAAACTGAATAGAGGCAATACTGACAGCAAGGATGTTCCAGAAGAATATCTCTCTCAAATTTATGATGAAATAGCCGGTCACGAAATAAAGATGAAAAATACAGTCAACAAGCCGGGAAAACAACAATTCAACAGTGAAAAACGCCGAAAAATCCTGTTCAATATGGAAATGGAAGCAATTTCAACAGCTGCTAAAAACTTGATGGAGTCTGTATCACACGTTCAAGCACCGTTTACGTTGGCAAAACACTTGGAGCATGTCAGGCCAATGTTCAAGATGGCCTGGACTTCGTTTTTAGCGGCTTTCAGCGTGGGCCTGCAAGACTGCGATGACCCAGAAGTGGCCACATTGTGCTTAGACGGAATCCGTTGCGCTATTAGAATAGTGTGTATTTTCCACATGCCCATGGAAAGAGACGCTTACGTGCAGGCTTTGGCAAGGTTCACTTTACTCACTGCAAACTCTCCTATAGTGGACATGAAGGCTAAAAACATCGACACTATCAAAACTCTGATCATGGTAGCACATACGGACGGGAATTACCTGGGTTCAAGTTGGTTGGATATTTTAAAATGCATATCACAGTTGGAACTAGCGCAATTAATTGGTACTGGTGTGAGACCAGAATTTTTGTCAGGACCTGGTCATAAACCTCCCGATCCTGGTTCGAAGGAACGGATTGGACAGACCAGCTCCCAGAGTGTGGTAGTGGCTGTTGACAGGATCTTTACCGGGTCTACTAGATTAGACGGTGATGCCATAGTCGATTTTGTGAAGGCTTTGTGTAAGGTTTCATTAGAAGAACTAGCCCATCCAGGCCATCCTAGGATGTTTTCCTTGCAAAAAATTGTGGAAATTTCCTATTATAACATGGGCAGGATTCGTCTCCAATGGTCGAGGATTTGGCAGGTGCTTGGTGAGCACTTCAATACTGTGGGTTGTAACCCAAACGAAGAAATTTGCTTCTTTGCCGTTGACAGCCTACGACAACTTTCTATGAAATTTATAGAAAAGGGAGAATTCTCCAATTTCCGGTTTCAAAAAGACTTCCTCCGTCCATTCGAATATATAATGAAAAATAACATATCTCCAACGATAAGGGACATGGTTGTACGATGTGTTGCCCAAATGGTCAACTCCCAGGCGAAGAACATTAGATCTGGCTGGAAAAATATCTTCTCAGTTTTCCATCTGGCTGCTGGAGATCAAGAGGAAGCGATTGTGGAGCTTGCCTTCCAAACTACTGGTAAAATAATAATTGAACTCTATGAGAAACAGTTCTCAACAATGATTGATTCATTCCAAGATGCTGTAAAGTGCCTGTCCGAGTTTGCTTGTAATGCAAGGTTTCCAGATACAAGCATGGAAGCTATAAGATTGGTGAGAGCTTGTGCTTTCAGTGTCAGTGTTGCGCCTCACCTCTTTGCCGAACATGGTGGCATGGAAAACGATATTACAGTCACTGAAGATGACAGGGTGTGGGTAAGAGGCTGGTTTCCGCTTTTATTCTCTTTGTCCTGTGTAGTCAACCGGTGTAAGCTAGACGTTAGGACAAGAGCCCTTACAGTTCTTTTTGAAATAATCAAGACCTACGGAGATACTTTTAGCCCACACTGGTGGAAAGACCTATTCAAAGTACTATTCAGAATATTCGATAATATGAAGCTGCCTGAGAAACAACCTGAAAAGGCAGAGTGGATGACAACAACTTGCAACCATGCCCTCTACGCTATCGTTGATGTTTTCACGCAGTATTTTGATGTCTTGGGGCCTCTTTTATTGGAGGAATTATATTTGCAGTTGCACTGGTGTGTACAACAAGACAACGAACAATTGGCAAGATCTGGAACAAACTGTTTGGAAAACCTGGTCAACTCCAACGGGCAAAAGTTCAATGAGGAAACCTGGCAGAAAACCTGCCAATGTATGCTGGATATTTTCAACTCAACTATACCGTTGTCTTTGCTGTCATGGAAACCAGATTCGATGAAAACCACAGCGGTTATAGAGCAGAACGGAGATGTAGGTGTTAATAAAGGTATATTGAAGCGACCGAGCTATCAAGACCACAGTTTGAGTAATATTGATGTTTTCAATAGTCTCACGATAAAGAGTGCTGTACAGTTGGAGCTTATACAGACAATAGATAATATTGTGTTTTATCCTGCTACTTCTAGAAAAGAGGATGCTGAGACTCTGGCCTTGGCTGCTGCTGATATGACGGGGAGTGGTTCTCTGACAGAATGCCAGAGGGAGGAACAAGGAATGTATAGATTGCTGAGTTCTCCCCATCTACTTCAGTTGACTGAGTGTCTTATTCAGTCACATAGGTGAGTTAGACATGCAATAAAAAATTCAAGTAGGCAAATTAAACCCTGTAACTAACGAGTGTGTTCAATAACAATTTGACTGTTGATAGAATCGAATTTTGAGTAGTTTTTAGATTATGAAGTATATACAGTGTCCGCCAAAATCTTGGAACCACATGGGAAACTTTGGTGCATTCAATTAGACTAGATAAGCGCATATCGGCCATTATCAGTGGCGTGCGGCTAAGCGGGAATCGGCCGATATTCTAAATTGACTATAGTGACGTTAATACGCAAAATATAGAAAAATGTTAGAAAAAAGTTGTTTGCAATTGAATGACATTCCCAGTTATCCAGTTTAGTCTACCAATTACTGATTTTAATAACTGCTTAATGAGTTGGCCTCAATTTTTAACGGGAATTATCCACAATCATTTTTCAGTTGTAAATTACTAAATTAGCATAAATTATCTGCCAAAGCAATTAATTGAATATGAATATGAGTAATAAAATAAAGAAATAAAGCCAGGACCCTTAAAAATATTTAAATCGGTAATTGGTAGAATAAACTGGATAACTGGGAATATCATTAAATAGGCCTTTTCATTAAGATGACAAATGACTTACTTTGTTCACCTGTCGGACCAGCGTTTTATTTTCGTTATAAATGTGACTGCTTCCTCATTTTCGAAGTTCCAATGCTTTTTCATTTGATGTAAGTATAGGTATATTGTTTGTGAGCAATGCTGATTTGAGGAAATAAGGATGATCTTTATTTAAACTTATGTATATCTTGTGGTAGAAGTCCATTGTATCTCGAAGTGGAGTAGTATAGTTAAGCGATGCAGCAAGAAAACACAAAGTCGTCTCCACAATTTAATATTACCAACTGGGTATTGTAATGGTGTACGGCAAGTACTATCAATCAGTTAAACCGTAGTGTTAAAAGGACATGTTTCGAACCTATATAGGCTCATCATCAGCTTATAATAACTATGGAGAGGAAAAATTGTTGCAATAAAAATATTATGAAGGTTAAAAATTGTATTTCTGCATGTTGCCTAATAGGCCATCATGTGAAATTTCATTATGTATATCTAACCTCAAATGAACATTGAAATCAATAATAATCTATGAAGCAATGGTTCATGTCTATGACTCAATGCTATCCCCGTATCTTCAAAGAATCTATAATTAGTTTTTTCGTTCCTCAGTTTCCCGCAGATTAGTGGTACCCAGTATCGTGTTTGTAAGAGAATAGTTTAATTCTGCTTTTCAAGTAATAACTTGCATGGCAATGACCAATCAATGTTTGAGAATAACCAGTAGGTCTTTGTTCAGGGTATCATTTATCAGATAGATTACACGCTCTGAAGAATTTGGTAATTTTTAAGGAAAATACTCAAAAAATATGTAAATATTTAGTTTAAAATTATTGTGAGATGATGTCTATAATTTTTACTGTATTCTGGGTAATCAATCCATGTTAAAAGTTCCTCACCATACAGATTATATATTATAAATATTTGCAAATTCTCCTCCGTTATAACATTTTTCCATTTTACATTTTTTTATTCAGTTATGGGTTAGTAGCGTTAAGCCATCGATGTGGAACCTATGGATAGAAATAACGAAAATTAAGTGTCGAAAGTTCAATGATATTTTCCGTTCTATACCTCTCGTTAGGTTTGGAAGTCAAGCAAAAGATAGACTACAAGCCCATATAACAATTTTGGGGGGTCAGTTGACCCAGCATGAAACATATTCAGAAAGATGCTGCTATATGAAAAAATAGCTTTAGTCACTATGTCGTCAATTCTTGGTGGTGCAAATGACTGTAATAATAATAATACAAATTTTTCATCTGAAGATGTGCTTTTCCGACAAAATATTCCTGCACGGCATTCCTCACGTTGGTAGATTTTGAAAAAATAATTTCCTAGAACCTACTGCCGTACAAAAATAATGGGACCGGAATCCAGATTTTTTTTTATTTTCGGAAATTGAAAACTTTTCCTGGCTTCCAGTCCCATTATTTTTGTACGGCAGTAGGTTCTAGGAGATTATTATTTCATAATCGCTGTACATGAATATTTTGTAGGAAAAGCACATCTTCAGATGAAAAATTATTATTATCATCATTAGTCATTTGCACCACCAAGAATTGACGGCATAGCGACTAAAGTTATTTTTACATATAGCAGCATCGTTCTGAATATGTTTCATGCTGGGTCAAATGACCCCCCAAATTGTTATATGGGCTTGTAGTCTAAGAGGTATGGGACCCAAATTATTCTTCCTCCAATAATACACAAAGGAACTAAACAGTACCACAAAGCTAGTCAAAAGCATTTCCCAGATTGTAAACTACAATATAAAAAAATTGCACTTCTTTCATCACCCTGATACATACTCGTGAAAATGGTAAATTATACAGAGTAAACAGCAAGTTTCTGAGGCAATCATAAGTGCAATGTTTTTATTATAGATTACCTACTACTAGATAGATACTACACTTTATCCTGAACTACAGGAGATAAGTACGTCGAGGCTTAAATTAGAGCAAAGTTGCGTATTTTGGTGCTTAAGGAACTTGGAAAATTCCGAGCATTTCCGGAAATATCCGGAAAAAAATCGGAATTTTCGTTTTCATTTTTTTCTAGCGTTATTTGACAACATAGCCCAAAACCAAAAACACTTTTCCATTGATAATTTTTTTCAGCTACCCGTTGTCATGTTCAGATTTACTTCTTCTGGCAATCATCGACATTTTTTTTTCTAATATGGGCAACATATTGTTTTTATACAGAAAAATAGTGCCTCTTATTCTGATTTCATTGATGTATAATTTACCATGAGTAGCTCTTCTGAAACCACAAATATTAAAAAAAAACAACTTCATCTGAGATGGTCATTCTCATCGAATAATTTTGTTTAATAAACACTATTAAGGACTCATCAAACATCATAAATAATAAATAATTCAGTCGAAATGTCCTCATTCTCAAATGAAGAAAAACGAGATACGTTGAAACTTTATTATAAATTTGATAGCACAAATTTATTTTGAATGGACCTTTACATTTATGAAAAATAAATTGCAAAACTCTTTTAAATCGATAGATTCTAGTCTGAAACGTACCAAAGAGTTACAATATATTTTTTTTATTTTGAAAGAATATCTCATTTGAAAGTGTGCCGCTGACGTCACGTTCATCGGACACAACCCCCACCAAAATCCATCTTCCGAAACATTCAATACCGTTCTCCTCAAAAATACAGATTCTAGCTTGGTATAAGCCGTTGAGAAATAATTGAAACTTCGTCACTTTTTTTTATTGTATAAATAACTTCCAGTCAGAACAAGTTCTGGTATAAGGAAGTTTGAATGTACATCAATGATAAAATAAAGTAATCTAATTCTAATACATTATCAAATAATATAAATAATTCATAAAGTTTTGTAGTATTCTTATGAACATCATTTCAATAGTAACATTTCTTTCAAATTTTTGGAAAATGAAATTATCGTTTTTGAATTTTTTATTTGTTATTGAATGTTGCGATAGAGCTGAAAATTGGATTTGCTTTTCCTTTGATGGAATGGATATTGTCCAAGTGAAAGTGGTTCAAAATCCGAGAGTATGACTATGTAACCTTGATCAATTCATAGAAAAAAATCCACATATTAAGCTACTTTTTATTGTATTTGTAACTGTTCACTTTCCAAACAAAAAAAAGGGCTACCAAAATCTCCATTTCGGTAATTTTCTTTAATTTACTATTTTCTCAAATATTATATTTGGAATGGGTTCCTTATCACCCTATATGCATCGGCCGTCTTCGCCAGCACGAAAACGAGCCGAGGGAGACCAGTGTGTGTCCAAGAACAGACGAGAAACCAGATATTCGTGTGCAAATTAATGGCAAGTGCGTGTATACATTTACTCAAAACTCATATATGTGAAGCGGTGCTATGATTAGAAAATCAACCAGTAACAAGGTGAACAAATAGATCCAGCAATATTCCAGGCCTGGAAAGGGACGACACTTTAGGGAACAAGGTAAGCTCATTCCAAATTTTTGTCATTCTTTTTTCCGCGTTTTGGATAAAATTTATCTCATTCTCAAACATTTTGGTCCAACGAGTCGAATCATTTGTTCATTTTTTACTAAATTATTCAACTACCAAGTTGAATCTCAACTCGTTGCCTGTTTTTTATAAAATTGGTAGCCTTTTTTTGTCGCCTATTCACAAATATTTCTCGTTAAACGCTTCAAATCGCAAGGTTCATTTGAAACGTACGCGCACCTCACTTGGCGCACCTCACTTGGCGCACCTCACTTGGCGCACCTCACTTGGCTCACCTCACTTGGCTCATGCAGTCAGGCGCACTTGTTAAGTTATCCTCTCACTCTCGCCACAGATTGTCTGTGCTCTCATTGCTCTCCTGCGCTCGCTAGAAAATCACAGACCACGGGCCATCAGCTGATCGCCGGTGCACTCTCGCAATTCAAAATAAATATTTTCGCACTTTATGGGGTTCAATAACTTATGCCCCAAAGTTATAAGATTATTTCAATATAGGTATATTCATTGAGTATCACATATTTTGTAGCTCCAATCATTTTCGCAGCATTGTTTCATTTTTGTTGTTTTTTTTTCACAGTGATAAACAAAATTTTACTGATCCTAGGCGTTGGGGAGGTTACCTTTTACGACACAGAGTTGTATTCAGGTACCACTAAATATAAAATTATTATTCTCGATTACAAATTATTGTAATTCTCTTGAGTACTGGTAAATATACATTTATTAGTATGTCTTCCGATTCAAAGAAACTTAAGCAGTTAATTGCAACTCGGCAAACTGAAATAATTAAAATGTCGGAGATTGAAAGGATTGCAAAAGAAGCATTAGTAGACAAAAATTCGCAACACAATCTTAAGTGTAGGTATAAATATCTTGATGAAATAAAAGATACCTTTGAAAAGGCACACGCTAGCATCACTCTAATAGTTTCTACACAAGATGGCGGGGATTTAGATGCCCAAAACAGAATTTACACTGAATTCGATAAATCATTTTTTGAAGTTCAAGCAATTCATTTGCAAATATTCGAAGGTGATAGTTCTCTCAATTTCTCTGATGCTCAAGCAGATTTGACTGCAAATTCTAGGAAAACTTGTAATGTTAAACTCCCTAAGCTTTCTATTCCAGTTTTCTCAGGTGACAATAAGCATTGGCAAACATACATAGATATGTATGACTCTATGGTACATAAAAACGATTCTCTAACTAATGTTGATAAATTCAATTATTTACTGACATCAGTCTCAGGAGCAGCCTACAATATTGTGGCTAGTGTTCCACTTCGCGGCTCTACATATAATGTCGCTTATAATAATTTACGCAAACGCTATGACAAAAAATTACTGATAGCCAGGTCGCATTGGCATGATATTTTAAATGCTCCTACAGTTGAAAATTCGTCAGATTACGAATCACTTAGAAAAATTATCGATACCTTTGATCGTAATTTAGCTATTTTAGATAACTTGGGTTATAAAACTGAATATTGGGATTTTGTTCTGTTCAATATGATGTTTGATCGCCTTGATGGAGATACTAAAACTAGATTTGAACTAGAATATCATGATAAGTTGAATGTTACTGAATATTACAGCACTCTTTTAAACTTTCTTAACAATGAATGCGATGCAATTGATAGCGTTATTCTCACAGATAATCCAGTTGGTAATGCCAGTAACTCAACTCCTCAAAAGCGATTTTTTTAAAGAAAGAAACAATAAAAACTCACCTATTAAAATGCGACCTAGCCATTCTCTTGTTGCTAATTCGCAGCAAAAACAAAACAATTGTCAAATATGTCAGCAATCTCATTTGGTTTATGTTTGCCCAATATTTCTTGCTAAGTCTCCTAAAGACAGATTTCAATGTATAAAATCAAAAAACTGGTGCTCTAACTGCTTAGGTTATAAACACAACTCATACTCTTGCCCGTCACCAAGTTCGTGTAAAAAATGCTCTAAGCGACTTCACACGCTCCTCCATTTTGATACTCCTCAAAATACTGTCAATTTGTCTCCCCCTGAAATTACTAATATTAGTAATGATAACGTATATCCCACCACTTCTTATAATGTAGGCACTTCCGTCAATCTTTTTTCTCATTGTCAAAGCACTGTATTATTGTCTACAGCCGTTGTAGATGTAAAATATTCCTTTGGTAATTTTCAACCCGTTCGTGTGATGCTCGATAGTGGCAGTCAGAGTAATTTCATTACAAACGAATGTTGCGCAAGACTTGGTTTGAAAAAAATACCTTGTTCCTTAGATATTAGAGGAGTTGGTTCTACTATTTCTCAAGCGTCACTGGTATTTCTGGTTATCTGAAACCACGCTCTGCTGAGCAACCCATTCTCATGTTAGATTTTGTAGTTTTACCACATATATGTTCAGACATGCCCTCAGTGACTATTTCACGGGAAAAATTCCCACAATATTTTAATCTGAAGTTAGCGGATCCTGAGTTTAATAAGTCGCAAGCAATTGACATGCTCTTGGGAGCAGATGTATTTGCTTCGGTGCTTAAAGGCACTATAAATACAATTTCACAAAATTTACCCACAGCAATCGATACACTATTCGGTTGGGTTATAATGGGAAAAGTAAACATAAATGTTCCGAAAGTTACACATTCGTTTTTGATTTCAACAGAATTTAATCTAGAAACACAGGTTAAAAAGTTTTGGGAACTTGACTGTGTTCCACATAAGCCAATGCGCTCAAATGAGGATGAGTTAGCTGAACAACTTTTTCTTCAATCGGTTGAAAATCATTCGAATAGATTCACAGTTTCTCTCCCATTTCGCAGTGTTGCTCTTGAATTTCCTGGATCTAGGGAATTAGCACTTAAGCGTTTTCTCGGTCTAGAGCGCAGACTGATACAAGATCCTAGCCTTTATGCACACTATAGATAATTTATGCAAGAGTACACAGATTTGAAACATATGAAAAAAGTTTCGGTTGACCCGTCATCATCATTGGTTTCATATTATATCCCACATTTTGCTATTACCAAGGATGATCCAAATAAATTCAGAGTTGTATTTGATGCTTCGGCAAAGTCTCTTAATGGATTATATCTGAATGATACCCTCTTACCGGGGCCGAAACTACAACAAGACATAGTAGCACTACTCATTAAGTTCCGACTACACCCTATAGCTATCACAGCAGACTTTAAAAAAATGTTCCGTCAAATACTCATTTCTGACTCTCATCTGGATTTCCAGAAAATTCTATGGAGATTTTCAAACTCCGAGCCCATTCAAGAATTTCAACTAAACACTGTAACTTACGGTGTGTCATCGTCTCCATTTCTAGCGATTCGAACCATTCTCCACCTAGCGTCAATTCACAAGAAACAATTTCCGAAAGCTGCCAAGCTTCTAGAGGAAAATTTGTATGTGGACGATTTACTGGGAGGTAGCAGCTCTACCAGTGAAGCTCTCTTAATTTTCAGAGAATTAATGGCAATTTTGTCAAGGGGTGGATTTGAGTTGCGAAAATGGGCGAGCAATGACAAACACTTTCTTGCTCAATTACCCCCTTCTTTACTGCAATCCGACACACTTACTCTTGATTTCGATTCTGAATACACTTTTAAAATATTAGGGCTTCAGTGGAACCCTCAGAAAGATTTCTTTTGTTATAAAGTACAAAAGTTTAATCAACCCTGCACAAAGAGAGGTATTTTGTCGGAACTTGCCCGGATATTCGATCCGATTGGCTTCCTAGCACCCGTTACTCTATACCTAAAGATTCTCATACAGCAACTATGGACTCTAGGTCTCGAATGGGACGCTTCTCCGCCACATAATATTATTGACATTTGGAATAATTTCAAAGAACAGCTGCCTTCACTTGGTTCCATCCACATTCCTCGTTAATACTAGATCATTCTTGTCTCGAATATGAACTCCACGCATTCAGTGACGCTTCTGAAAAAGCATATTCAGCTGTAGTATACTTGAGTCATCACGCCTCTACAAACATATCCACCTTCCTCATATGCAGCAAATCTCGCGTGGCACCTCTTAAGAAAATTTCAATTCCACGCCTGGAGCTTTGTGGTGCCTTGTTACTCTCTGACTTACTACATTTTGTACGTAATACTCTCATGTAAATAATAATAATGGACTACTTTCGTCTCTAATAGAGTAACGCAGATACAGGAAAGGCTGCCACCTTCAGTATGGTTTCACGTTCCTTCCGAAGAAAACCCAGCGGACCCCGCATCTAGAGGTCTTCTTCCTCACGACCTACTCGATCATAAACTCTGGTGGGAAGGACCACATTGGCTAAGAAAGCCTCGTCACTTATGGCCGTCAAACATTGTTAATGACGTTGTCACTGAAGTCCCTGATGAGCGTCGTCCCATAGTTTTAACTACTACTATAGAAGATATGAACTTTCTAGAAGCTCTCTTAACACGTTTCTCTTCCTTTAAAAAATTATTACGATAACTTCTTATATTTTGCGATTTATTCACAATTTACGTAACTCTTTGAATAGATCTCATCACTCATTTTCAATATTTGATTTTGATATTGCACTACAGCACCTCGTAAAATTCACTCAGCAACAATTTTTTTCTTCAGAAATCCTAGCCCTGACTAAGAAGCAAATTTTGCCAAAATGGATTCGAAAGCTCAATCCAATCTTGGATAGTCAAAATATTATTCGGGTAGGGGGAAGACTAGTTCATTGTCAACTTAGTTATTCTGAAAAGCATCCCATTTTGTTACCAAGTAGTAGCAGACTCACACAATTGATAATACAAGATTATCACACTCGATACCTGCACCCTGGAATGCAAACCTTGCAATCTTTTCTAGCCCAAAATTTTTGGATTTTAGCGCCCAAACGAGCGATTCATTAAGTCACAGCTCAGTGCATGAAATGCTTTAGAGCTAAACCTACCCCCATTCAACCCGCTATGGGAAACTTGCCTGTTGCCAGAGTTTCACAAATAAAGCCTTTTCTAAGAGTAGGTGTTGACTATGGTGGGCCCTTTCTCATAACATTGAATCGAACGCGCGGTGCCAAGTCACAAAAGGCTTATATAGCCTTATTCGTTTGCATGGCCACGAAGGCCATACATCTGGAATTAGTATCCAGTCTGGATACTGACACATTTCTTGCGGCACTTCGCCGAATGATATCTCGAAGAGGCACAGTTAGTCACATCTACAGTGACTGCGGTACAAATTTTGTAGGCGCAGCACGATTATTGCAGAAAGCTGCAGAACAAGAGTCCATAAAATGGCACTTTAATCCCCCTTCAGCTCCCAATTTTGGAGGCTTATGGGAGGCAGGGATCAAATCGGTTAAAAATCACTTAGTCCGTGTGGTTGGTGACCAGATCCTCACATATGAGGAATTCTATACGATTCTAGTACAAATAGAAGCTGTACTTAATTCACGACCTCTATCACCACAGAGTTCAGACCCTCACGACTTAAACCCTCTAACGCCTGCTCATTTTTTAACTTTATGCCCTATTACCGTGCCCCCCGAAGATGATTTGAGCTCTGTAAAATTATCTCGTCTCACACGTTGGCAACTCGTCCAGAGGTTCCACAAGGATTTCTGGACGAGGTGGCATCGTGAATATTTGCACACCCTTCAACAAAGGGGTAAATGGACGCTACCCTCAGTGGAAATCCCATTGAACACTCTCGTATTAATTAAAGACGAAAATTTGCCACCTTTGAAGTGGTCTCTAGGTCGCGTAGTACAACTCCATCCCGGTTCAGATAACATTACTCGCGTAGTCACCGTGCGCACAGCTAAAGGTCTATTTAAGCGACCAGTGAGTAAGCTATGTCCGTTACCAACGGAATAGCAAATAGATTCCCAAACAATTATTTTTTTTTCTTATAATTTTTTTTATCATTCCATCTATTTCTTGGAATCTCAGTTATTAATTTAGTTTCATTGTTAAATTGTAATTTAGTTATACTCATCATGTTTGCATGATCGACTGGGTTTAAAAAATATTCATTTTGGCGGCCGGAATGTTCACTTTCCAAACAAAAAAAAGGGCTACCAAAATCTCCATTTCGGTAATTTTCTTTAATTTACTATTTTCTCAAATATTATATTTGGAATGGGTTCCTTATCACCCTATATGCATCGGCCGTCTACGCCAGCACGAAAACGAGCCGAGGGAGACCAGTGTGTGTCCAAGAACAGACGAGAAACCAGATATTCGTGTGCAAATTAATGGCAAGTGCGTGTATACATTTACTCAAAACTCATATATGTGAAGCGGTGCTATGATTAGAAAATCAACCAGTAACAAGGTGAACAAATAGATCCAGCAATATTCCAGGCCTGGAAAGGGACGACACTTTAGGGAACAAGGTAAGCTCATTCCAAATTTTTATCATTCCTTTTTCCGCGTTTTGGATAAAATTTATCTCATTCTCAAACAGTAACTTTCAAATTTCCTGAACGGACTATCCTTTCGATGAAGAACGAGCATTGACAACACCGCAAATCATTATGACAGTTCTCATGCATCAGAAGTGATCTCGAGATTTGAGGTTAATGTTTGTTTTTTTTTTACATTCGACATTTAACTGATATAAGTGATATATTCATTAATACTGTAGCGAGGTGATATTATGACCGCTCTGGTGTGAATTAATTTGTGTATTAAATGGATGGTTTTATGCAACAATAAGTCAAGCCACATTTTTTATTAATTGAGCTATCACAGTCATTGGAATCGCCAAAGTGTTATTCTACAATAAGCAAAAATGATTCAACCCGCAATTGTAAGGGGGCTCCACCCACTGACGATAGTATTGAGCCACATTCCATCATTCCATGATCTGCTAAACTATTTTGATATTTTTTACGAAACTAGCTGACTATGGCTTGACCCATTATTGCATAACATCATCCAAATATGGAAAGACTTCGTGAAGGGAAGTTCGGATAATTTACCGAGGGTAGATTATGAGATGATTGACTCTTTTTATTTAACAAATATGAATTTATTTTTTGCAATGACTAAAATTTGAAATCGTTCCTTGAACGCTGCTTGAATACAGTAATATTCAGTTGGAAATGTTCTTCATAAAAACATAATTATATTTCCGCTTTTTACACAAGGTTTATTCATTGCTTCGAACCACATTTTGCAATGCCCTTCATAGGTATTTAGGAGCATAAAAAATTGTTAATTAGGATATTCACTGGTGTTCAGACAACCAGAAAACTTTGAAAACCGCGTTAACCTCAAAAAAGAAATCAAGTAGGGCCTGTACGTTTGCAGCATACATATTTGATGGAACTGCTCTACTTGTATTAAATATTAAAGTAGGCAAACGAGTTAATCAGAGTCCAACGATTCTTATTGATGCTCCGTGAAACAGACGAACAAACCCATCTGGTATCAAATGACAACTGTCATACGACATACGACACATTATATTCAAATGAGAATATAAGATTCCACGGTGCACAACTTTTACAACGTTGCCAAATCTAGTTTTGATGAACGTGACGTCACGAAACTACTTTTCTTCTGATTATAGAGAAACTAGGGTTTAGAAAAAATAAATAAAAATTCCCGAGTGATATATGATGATATAAAGGTCCATTATATCCGGAAAGACAACAGCCGGATAGAACATTATTCGGAATTTTGGACTGATGAAATATTGCCGCATTTAAAAATTGTATCTGGAGAATAGGAAAGAAACAAAGTTGTAGCTTAAAGTTTTTTAGAAAAAAACAAATCTGATATGTCTTGAATGCCTTGATAATTGTTTTCAACTGTAAGTAAACTGTAAAACCTACAGCACCACAGGGCTCAATAGGGAGTACAAATTCATTCAAAATAACGATTCTTTATAGCAATGCGACATAATTTATATCTCCTATATTTGGTACACGCCTTGTGTTACCAATTCTGATTTTGATTACAAGAGAATTTTTCAATATTTTACAAAAAGTACAACACAAATAATATTAATTTAAGAAATGGCAGGGCTCCCAGTCGGTACCTTTTTATTCCATTTTTTCGTTGTTCACAATAATTGATGAGGTTTAGTTCTGCGCTGAATAAGATGTGCTACGTCATAATCCGCGCAACCACTGTAGAATTGTCAGGAAAAGGTTTTCAACTACTCGCGTCACAAGCGGTAAGGGTGCGCCTGTGAACAAGTACTGGGTGCAATTTTTTTAGATGAAAACAAATGCTGGTGATCCCAAGTACCCTATTGTGGCTATCCTGGTGAAGATAAACCAAAACACGATTCCACAATATAATTTGAATCCGAAAAATTTTATTGTTAATTCTAATAACAAATTGAAAAAAGTAACATCTGAAAAACAAATACCCGAAAAAAAAGATTTGAATATTAAATTGATTCGAAAATAAGGCACGCCTTCGGGATACCTTTCAAACTACCACGTTTTCGGCCATTTCTTAACGTAAAAAAGGCCACCCTAACATAGCTATTCAAGTTGCTAGTAATTCGATCACTAATTAGTTTAAAAAAGTAAAAACTGAGCAGATGCTCGCTGCGCTCGCATTTTATGAATTACCGAATTTCTTTAAAAAAAAGGTACACAACCTAACTAACGTAACGTTACTGGTGATTCAATTTCTAATTAGTATGAAGAGGTGAAATCAAAGCAGATGCTCGATACGCTCGCATTTTATAAATTACTAGAAAAAAAGAATCCATTACCTGTTCCATCAAACATCTGCGAAATAGTTATTTCAGATAAATATATATTTACAGCATATGGCCAAGAATATCTTTTACATGATTCTAACTTAGGTAATAACAGGATGTTAATTTTTGGAACCAATAATAATCTGAAGACATTATGAATCATCATCACACTGGTTTATGGATGGTACATTCAAAACGGCCCCTGTTCTGTTCTATCAACTATGTGCATTAGTAAATGAACGAACAATTCGGGACAATTACTTCCTGGAAAAACCCCCCAGGTTTATACCAGGGGTATTTTATACAACGGGGTCATTAACGGGGGGTTTGAGTCCGGGGGGTTTTTGTCCAGGGGGTTATTGTTTTGATACCCTCAGACAGACCTCTGTCTCTGCTCTACAAAAACCTTTGCACGCCGTGCATACAGTGTGTATTTGGATGATCATCTGTATGGATGGTCATCTGGAAAACAAAAAGAAGGAAGAGGCCAGGAGAAAAGAACAAGGAAATTTCCGAAAATTGGAAGAGATAAAAGAAATTTCGGCAAATAGAGGCCAAGAAGATAAGAAGATAAGGCGAAGCTAGTGATTGATCTTAAGAAAAGAATAAAATGAAAAGCGGGATATCTATAACAACATGTTTAAAGAGACAGCTAGAAGGCTCAGAAAACTCTCTATGTGCAAAAATATCCCAGCTAATGTTTTAGGGGATCAATGCCAATCGTAACAGAAGCCAATGACAAAAAAGAGCAGCTTAGCTAAGCTGCAGAGAAGAGGAAGAGTACAATAATAGCTGACTTCTCAAACAAAAATCCAAAGAAAAGCTAATCAGTAAAAGTCTGACAAGATTTATAATCTTATGTATGGGATTTCACTTTAGTCATCCCTTAGTCATACCATAGGGTCTTGGGTTCGATTCCCAGCATGGTCCCTGATCTCGTGCATACTATCGCACGTTGAAAGGTGGGGGCAAGTCTTTCGAGGAATTCTGAGGGTTGCGTGTAGGGGTGCAGCCGATTGAAGGAAATAAGAACAATTTTTGAAAGTCACGCTGGGTTTCTAGAATTTTTTAAAATGTTTCAATGATCTCAGGTGGTTCTGTTGTTTTTTAGAGATTTATTTTTAATATGCCTTTCGAGTTTATATTTTCATTTTATTTATTATTTTGTCAGTATTGCAGGAATGATGGTTATAGTGATTCCTGTTTTTTTTGTCAGATTTACACCGTAATCCTGAAAATACGCGTATAGGTTGTGGTCATTAGTTTGTTCCCTTTTTGGTTCCTTTTTGGAGTCACAAGTCCCTTTATCACTTTTTTGAGGTAGTAAGTCGCTGGGAGCCCTGAAATGGGTACATTTTTTAATTATAATCATGGGCCCTGGTGGTAGGCTGCTAGAGCGGAGCGTTTGCCTCTCAAGCATAGAGTCGTGGTTTCGATTCCCAGCTCGGTCACAGGTCTCGTGCATGGCATCACACGTTAAAAGGTAAGGGCTGCGTCTTCTAAGTTAAAGCTATACTCTGCTATTAACTCTTCTAGACTTCAAAAAATTAATGTTATTTGAACGTATTTGAGTAATTAATAAATTGCTACACAATTACAATTTCACATGATGTAAAAAAAATGCCAAAAGCTAGTAGCCTCAATAGCTCAACATAATATTGAAAATTGTGGGATTCTGCCAAGAAAATTATTCTCTTACACTACTTCTTTTCTGGTTCACTAGCTATCAATAACAAGAGAACAAATCAACATCCAATTGATTATGAGTATTATGATAGCAGATATCCAAAGAATGCTTATTATTATTATAATTAGTGGTTGATTCATATTTTGTTATCCAAATTACATTTTCATCATTCTCAGACATTCACAAATCGCGTTATCACATCAAAAAATAAATATTGTTGTAGAAAGATACACCAATCAAATATGATTATCTAATGTAATGCCATAAAAATACATGTTATATTTGGTTTTCTCAAATTAACTTTTTAAAAATTGTAACCGGGGTGGATAAGCCACCGGTAAAATACTTTATTTGAATATAGTTTGACGTTTACAAAGTGAATCAGAAATACAGACTAACTGAAATCGACTCGCAGGTCGTATTTATAAACATTGTCCATACACTGTCAGCAACTCCATTGTTCACTTGCAGGTGGCCATCCGCTAGCGTCGTTTAATCGGCAAAGTCCTTATCTCTTGACATTGAGACGTCCGATACGCAGTTCCAGCAGATATCCACTATATAACAACTCCCCTTTTTGGAAAAAAGTTGTTGCTGAGCTACAACTTTTAAATTAAACTCGTTCTTTGAAATTTACGTTTACGAGTTCGACTTCTTCTTCAACAGGTTCTTGGGGGTTGATACTTGGTCTTCTCCTTGGGATAAATCTGGCTAGGGTTCGTGATGCGGTCCTACTGGCCCTTGGATGGTCTGGTGGTGGTTGATCGTTGGATGCAGCTATTCCAATACTTATTGGTTTTCTGCGTCGGTGCGGTAAAGTATGTGAACCATGAAATGTGTTTACTAACAAAAGGTTCATTAATTAACTTGTCCAATTCGTCAGAATATTGGCTCAATTTATGTTGGGCTATATTGAGGTCGTCCACATTAATTTTATTCAGCTTCAGTGGTTTCAGCTCCGATAGGTGCCGTTTTTCAGGCAGGTCTTTACAGCGTTGATATGGTATTTGCACTGCAAAGTTCCTGTACGTAATGTTCTTGTACTTGTCAACGAAGAACTTGGAGTGGACTCTCGTGCTTCCAATGAATGCGTTGCAATCAGGTTGGAGTTTGAACAGAGAATTGGTCCTGAGTATTTCAGTCACTGGTTCCATATTGGTACATTTAACAGTGATCGGTAGGTCATCAGAAATGGTAATGAACCAAAGGTTTAGGCTAAGTTCTTGAACATTGTAGTCCTTGGCATAAATAAGTGATGTTTGGCAGGTTTTTGGAAGTTTTGTCACTCTTCTGAGTAGTTGGGTTTCACAGATGGCTTCGCTGTCTATTGGATAGGACAGCAAATCGGAACAAATTCTCACACCATGATTTATGAATTTACAATTTTCCAAATTTTGTAGTGGAATATACAACAATGAATCATTATCTCTCGCAATATATTTTTGAAATGATAGCAAAATATGGTGAAGTCCTGTTCTATTATCTGGTATTGGTATTGGTAAAAGTCGATACAAAGTATATGTTTCTTGTTCGACTAATGGTATTTTCAAAATGAATAAATTTTTGAATCGACTTGATATGCTTCAAGTTCAATGATTTCGATATATCGAGCAATATTTGAAAACGTTGGTAATGGTAAATTATTTTTTTGGAGAGATTGTGATATATCTAGGAGAGATTTTATCAAATCATGTGGAGTAATGATTGAACTATGCAGTATATTCAATCTAGCAAATGTTATGGAATTTAAAACATTATTGAGAGTATCTTCCAGGAAAAGATAGCTTTCCATCAGTGTTTCGCAAATATCAAAGGTACGTACTTGTGCTTCATAAAAGACGAGATCCTCTGAGAGTGAGAATATTGACGTTTCAATTTATTTTATATCTTTATTGAAGGTTTCTTCATCCACTTGCAATTTTTGTATAGTCGAGTTAAAGTTTTTGATCACAGATGTAGTAACGGATATCTGATTTTTCAAAAGATTTTCAATTTGGTGTTCATCTTGTGAAATTTTATTTATACACCGTCTGATGTATCCAAATTGCCAGTTATTGCTTTCCAAAAAGTACCTACTTCATTAATTAATCCGCGTTTCTGCCTTTTATTGTAATTTTCAGTATCAGCAAATATTTCTCGATACTTAAGGTTGAGTGAGTTGGATACCTGAGTGAGAAGGCTGATATGTGATTGCACTTGAGCTTTGAAAGATATCATTCGTGCTCCTGGTTGCTCAAACGTGTCTAATATATTTTCTAAAATTTTGTCATTATGTTCCAAAGAAATTTTCAAAGTGCTTTCTTCATGAAGGAAGATGCCAACGGTATTGTTTATAGGTTGAATGAAGTATTGTGAGTGGGCTGCTGAAATCAGCAAGATAACCCTGAAAAGAAAATGTATCTTCAATATAAAGTTTTAATCTGTCGAAGTTTACTTTTGTCTTCTGTCGCGTCTTCCAACTAACTAGCATTGCTGAATTTTGAAAAATTTCTATTATTTCAAAGGGACCATTAAATTTATTTTGAAGTTTATCTTTGATCTGGAATTCTTTAACGAATACTTTATCTCCTACTTTATATTCTATAGGTTGTCCAACATGTCACATCTTACTTTTGATTTTTCTTTTTGTCTTTGAGTTTTTTCTCGAGCAACTTTATAGTAGTGCGAAACTCTGTTATTGAGATCTCGGATGTATTTTGTGATTAATTGGTTTTGATTATAGAGAGTTTCTGGTGGTCGACTAGATGTGTGTCCGAATAAAAGTTCATAGGGTGTAAATCCATGTGTTTTATTTTTACTATTATAGCAAATAATAGCATAAGGTAGACATGTAAACGGGCTGTCATTGGGGTTGTCTGCTATACTTGATCTAATCATTTCCATTAGTGTGGCATGGAAACGTTCCAAAGAACCATTTGATTGGGGGTGGTTAACGCTTGAAAATGTTAGTTTTATTTCATAAAGGGTGCAAAGGTCTTTCATGAGGGCGTTATCGAATTCACGACCGAAGTCGCAATGGATTCTCAATGGGGTACCATAATGTTGGAAAAAGATCAATAAATTATTGACAACTGATTTTGCAGATTTGTCATCAATTGGGTAAGCCTGTGTGAATTTAGTCAGTTAATTCGTCTCTGATAGTGAGAACATAGTTTTTGGAAGGGATTTCAAGAATGTCAATGTTAATCCTTTCGAATGGTGTTTTGGGTGTTTCAGTTATCACTAGAGGGTTGCTAAGATTTTTCCTGCATACTTTGATTTTCTGACAAGTTTTACATTTTTTCACAAAATTTTCAACATCTTTGACTAAATTTGGCCAAGTATATTTTTCTTTTACACGTCTAACAGTTTCGTTGATACCTCTATGTAAATTACTTTTGCCGGAATGATATTGATCCATGATAATAGGTATCTGGTCTTTATCTGGAGTTCTCGTCAAATTTTGGCAAACAGTTATTTTAATTTCTTTTTCCGCGAAAATGAAAGATAGAATTTCTAGAATTGGTAGTTCTAGATTATTTTCGACGTAATAAGTTTTTGAAAGATTTAGTTCGTTTTGTCTTTTATAGAGTACATAGAACAAGTGTTCATTGACTGAATCTGGATCATATGGCAAAGCAATAATGAAGTATTTCCTACCTTTAACGGATTTACTTGATAAAGCATTAATTGCGTCATTAGAAAAATCGGCATGTACTTCAAAAATGTCTTCAATTATTTTGTAGTGAAGATCTTCTAATTTATTTTGTCGAAAAAATGTCAGAATATTTTTATGTTGTTTGTCTAATAGTTGACTATTGTCAAATTTAATTTTTGAATAATCGATCAGGGATTCGGTTTGAAACAAGTGTCAAATTCTTGTTGTATTTTTTCGAAAGAAAATTCTTCGTTTCCTTGTCTCTCTATTTGTTCTTCTGGTGGAGTATCCGGGTTTTCATCTCCATTTGAAGCGAATATCGAGAATTTTGATTGAAAATTCGCGCATTCTTTGAAGTGATTAATTTTAATACGTGATAGGGCATCGGCGTTCTTATTGATTTTGCCTGGTTTATACTCTATCTCGTAATCATATTCTTCCAACTTGAGCCGCCAACGTGCCAGCCTGCTACGTGGGTCTTTAATTGAAAAGAGCCAAGTGAGGGGTCTATGGTCAGTCACTAATTTCAATTTTCTACCGAATAAGTATGGTCGGAAGTGTTTCACGGACCAGACTATGGCCAAAAGTTCTCTCTCGATAGTAGAGTACTTGGTTTCGGCATTACAGAGAGTTCTAGAAGCATATGCTATGGGGAGATCTTTGCCTATAGGTCCTTTTGATAGGACAGATCCTATCGCAAATGCACTCGCATCTGTCGTCAAGAGAAACGGTTCTTCAAAGTTTGGATATATCAGAATGGGACTAGAAGTGAGAGCACATTTCAATTCTACGAATGATTTTTCACATTCTGAGTCGAAATAAAATTTAACATCCTTCTGTAAAAGTTTTGTTAGGGGTTTTGATATTTTTGCGAAGTTTGAAATGAAGCGACGGTAATAGCCTGCTAAACCCAAAAAAGATTTTATTTCTTTTGGATTTCTTGGTTGAGGGAAATTTCTAATACAGTCAATTTTTGACGGATTTGGTTTTACACCATCTTTCGTGATGATGTGACCAAGGTATGCGACTTCCTTTCTAAGGAATTCACATTTATCGGGCTGGATTTTCAAATTAGCCTTCCTTAGTCGTTTAAAAACTTCTGTTAACCTTGAAAGGTGTTCATGTATGGTTGGAGAATAAATGATAATATCATCCATGTACACAAGGCAACGTTCATTTTGGATACCAAGTACAATGTTGTCCATAACGCGTTGGAATGTTGATGGAGCATTCTTTAGACCAAATGGCATACGAACAAATTCGTAATGTCCATTTTCCACAGAGAAAGCTGTTTTTGCTACAGCTTTCGAGTCAATTTCTATTTGGTGGAAACCTGACGCGAGATCAAGAGTCGTAAAGTACTGACACTTTCCAAGTTGGTCAAGTAGGTCGGAAATATTTGGTAGTGGGTACTTATCGTCAACTGAGAGTTCATTCAGTTTTCGATAGTCGATAACGACACGCCACTTTGGTTTTCCAGAGGCATCCAGCCTTTTGGGAACAACCCAAACAGGGGATGACCATGGGGAAATGGATGGCTGAATAATTCCTTGTTTCAACATTTTAAAAATTTGTGTTTTGACCTCTTCTTTATGAACTTGGGGGTATCTGTATGATTTTGTAAAAACGGGTTTGGCATTATTGGTTTCTATTGTATGCTTGATTTCGTTCGTTCTAAATAGAAAATATCAGAAAATTCCATACACACGTCAGTTATTGATTGTCTTTCTTCGTCGTTCAGATGGTCAAGTCGTAATTGATTTTGAATTTCTTGCGTCCTATCAAATTCATTTTCAACAGTTTGATCATTAAACGTATTAATATTCAAAACTGATTCGAATTTTGAAATTGGTTCGAGTTTCAGATCTGAAAAATCAATTGTTTTTGGAATCGCATTGGCATTTATAATTGAAGTTAGAAATTGTCCTTTTTCGTCAATTTTTACCAAAGCATTTGGTAATCTAACTTTTTCTTTTTACTGTGCTAACAGTATAGCATCAGTATTGGTGAGGTTACACTTTAGTTTAAAAATTTGTTCAGTTCTGGGTTCAATCATGATTTGATTTTGATTTAATTTTGGTGTTTTCAAAATTTCTTCTTCAGTTACTTTGAATAACGGAACGGTTTTGAAATTTGTTATTAATTGGTTATTTTTCAAATCAATAATACAATTATAATGTACTAGAAAATCGGATCCAAGTAAACCATCAAACTCAATATCTATGTTATAAACGTAAAATTTATGTGGATCGTTGTCTTTAAAATTTATCAAAGTGGATTCAGTGATTAAAATTTTTGGTCAGTTATTCCCTGGACTATAAAATTTTCCGAAAATCGATGTAAATATTTTTCACAAGTTTTTCGTTTGAATATCGAAATACCAGCTCCGGTGTCCATGAGAATTTTGAAAGAGTTTGTTAAGTCTTTTATATAGTAGAGATTTTTGGAATTCATAGAGTAAAGAGAGCTCACATGAAGCGTTGCTCTGGGAAGTTCAGATCGGGATTGTAATCGTTCAGGTTCATGGATTGTACTTGAGCCTGGATTTCCGATGTTAAGTCGGGTGTTTGATTGAAATCTGGTGGATGATCTGAGAGAAAATCCTGATAGTTGATTTCATCAAATTGTTCGGATTGGTTTTGTTTATCATATTCATTATATTGATCGTGATGATTTTTGCTATTATCAGTATAATAGTTTTCATATTCTTGGCTACTAGCTGTATAGTAGTCATCTTGGGGTTCAAAATCTTGGTATTGTGAATCCTGAGAATATTGATTATCCTGGATAATTCACACAAAATGTTCTTTGTTGGTTGAAATTGGGGTTGCGTTGAATTACTGTGGGACGATTGCCCTGTTGGTTTTGGTTTTGGGATGTCGGTCTTGACTGGTTGTTTTGAAGTTGGGGTCTTGGTTGATTACTTTGAAATTGAGGTCTTTGTTGGGTGTTTTGAGACTGTGGTCTCGGTTGGTTATTTTGGAAATTATTTGTATTTGTATTTGGATTTCTTCCAAAATTTTGAAAGTTTGGTTGTGTTCTTTGTCTTTGCCTACATTCGTTGAATGAATGGCCTAGACGACCACAAAATGTGCATTTTGGGGTTTGACTAGATTGGGGTCTTTTCTGCATAATATTTCTGGATTGGTTCTGTCTGTCATGTTTTTGATTTTCAAAATACGAGAGTTGAAGTTCCCTTCTTATATGCATTTGTGCTTCAAGCATGTCTCGGGGATTTCCAGCTCGTATTATTTGCCCTAATTTTGGTTCGATTCCTGTTAACAGGGTGTTCAATGTCATTGTTTCGATTAGTCTTGACTGCGCGTACTTTTGCTCTGCAGTAAGAGCAGTTTTCTGAATACTTGCGTGCATTTTTGCATTATGCACTTGTAAGCGGTTGAAGAACACTAATGCAGTTTCATTTGACAATTGTTTTAATCTCTGAAGGTCTTGTATCAGAGATGTCAGGTCTCGGGTATCACCAAAGTTTATGGTTAGTAAATTCCTAATTTCGTGATAGGTATTGGGATTTCTTGAACTTATGAGCTGTGCAGCTCTTCCGCGAAGTTTATTTTTAATGTGGATCGTCAAAAGATTTCTTTGATCACGGGTTGCCATTTGATAAGCACAATCACAAGCATTAAGGAAAGTAGTCAAAAATATTTGATCACCTTCGTATTCGGGAACAATGGAAAACACTTCTGATAATTTATAGGGTTCAATTTCAGGAACAGGATCCTAATTTTCAGCATTGTTATCACCATTTGCAGGGTTCTCCATATTGCTCAATAAATCGTTTCACTTTTTGAATATAACGGATACTTTGTACCTTGTAAGAATAATCGAACAGTACGACTATTTTGCGGATAATTGATCAGTGCAATTATCAACAAAAAATTGTTTTTGAATTGTTATTTTTTTTTTATTGTTTGAGTCTGTGTAGGAAATAATCAGTCAGTATGATTATTTTACCAATATTCGTAAATAAACGAGATGATTCTTTGTCACTTACAGTATTTGTTTCATGGGTGATTCGTCTTGTTCTTGAAGATGGTCCACCAGGGGCTTCACTGGGTGTTCCTTCCGTGGACTTCAAGTGATGACTCCTCAGCAGGTTCTTGTTTCCTCGAAGGATTAGGATCCACCGCTACCAGTTAGATTATTCTTGTTCTAGCAGCGTTTAGGAATCCTACCGACTGCGCCAGTTGTTATATTTGGTTTTCTCAAATTAACTTTTTAAAAATTGTAACCGGGGTGGATAAGCCACCGGTAAAATACTTTATTTGAATATAGTTTGACGTTTACAAAGTGAATCAGAAATACAGACTAACTGAAATCGACTCGCAGGTCGTATTTATAAACATTGTCCATACACTGTCAGCAACTCCATTGTTCACTTGCAGGCATCCGCTAGCGTCGTTTAATCGGCAAAGTCCTTATCTCTTGACATTGAGACGTCCGATACGCAGTTCCAGCAGATATCCACTATATAACATACATTTTATTCAAAAATACCAACATTAAATAACATATTAGAAAAATAGTATACAGCCAACTACCCTCAAATGCTTTTTCACATATACAGGGTGTCCGGTAAACCTTGTACAATATTGAAACTGGTGATAGACCAGGTCATGACTGTTCAGAATATCGGAATTTCACCTCATTAAAAATATCACCGTTTTCTAGATAATGGGCATTTTAAGAATTTCTGGAAAATCGCTACCTAACCTTGGATTTTTGACTGCCATGTATACAAATTGGGACGAATCCAAATATATTTGCTGCTGAAGATTACTGATGAGTGATGTTTCTAGACATACAGAACAGTTTTTCAGAAAGTGAAAACATTTTTCAAGAAATGAAGGTAAAATGACAGATTTGAGTTTCATCATTTTTTTTAAAAGTTTGACATTATTATCTGGACATTCATTTCAAAAGAATGCTCATTTTGTCCAGACTCTATCATGGTATAAAACAAACTATAATTATTTTTGAAAGGAGTGGTTTCCATTGAATTAGGCGTGGTTTTCATCTAGGCTTCTATCAACTTTTATTCAAGAAAAAAAAAGGAAACTACCCAACACCAAAACTGCGCCACAATCACACTCGACGGGCGTTTCGCCAACAAAGTTAGCATCTTCAGGAGCTAAAAGTAAGCTTTTAAGATTGTGACGTAGTTTTGGTGTTTGGGTATTTTATTTTTTTCTTGAATTGTATTTACACCAAAGGTTCCAAAATATTCATTTATTTGATCAACTTTTATACTTACACCCAAAAATTATTTTAGTTAGATTTTATCAAGATAAAATGTGGAAATAATTGTTAATAATAAAGAATAGACTGCTTGGTGGCATTAAATAGTATGTCAATAAAATTAACTTTTCATGTAATTAGGCCTAATAAAATTATCGAAATGAAATGTCGATTATCCGACATGGCACCGATTAATACGAATTCTTGTGACATATATCGCAATTGTCCAACTTCCAGATTCCAACCAAGTTTCAGAGACCGACAGATATACAGGGTGTAACCAAATAAGTGCAAACTTTTTTAAGAGATGAATCCTTGTCGAAAATTAAAAACTTTTGTTTGAACAACTTGTGACCTCTGTCGTAGTTTTTTTTAAATTATCCCGCTTCTTTCATTTAGTGGTATTTATTTCTTTGTCATGCCGTACATACGTTTTACTCCCCGACAATATGCGCATATGCACAACATTTATGGTGAATATGGAGGTAGTGCTACTACTGCAGCAGCGCTTTATGCAGAACTATATCCGATTGCACAATGCCGCTCATAAAATCGCTGATTTGGGGGCTATAACCTATAACGCATTCTAAAAGGTTCTTCTTGAAAATATTAAATTTAAAATGATTTAAAAAAAAACGTTGAATTAGTATTTACTTCATTACATCTCATTGAATGCTTCTAAGCAGTTGATTCGTTATTACACATAATTATTTAATCATTTCATCTTGATAGGATAAAAATAAAAGACATTACTGACAAAGTCTAATGGAGTTGATTTCAGCTCAGAATAACATCACACTCTAATATTATCGAAATTCTACTCCTTCCAAAAATAATGATCGTATGTTTTATACCATAGTAGAGCCTGGACGAAATGGGCATTCTTTTCTAATGAATATCCAGTTGAATATGTTTTTTCAAACAATAATGTCAAACTGTTGTTATAAAAATTGGTGAAACTCAAATTTGTCATTTTACCCTCATTTTTTGAAAAATTGTATTGTATGGGTTACATACGAGTCGATGTTACTGCGGAAATGTATCAATATATTTAAGATTAATAGTGAGGGAAATGCTAAGATATTGAACTGTTTGATAGCGGTTTGCAATGTTCGTCATGTGGTGCACCCGCTAGCGTATGGAGTGCTTTTTTCTGCATTCGAAAAGCTCTAATTGAGTGAGTTGAATTACCCCATAGTAAGATTTAAAATGATGAGTATGACTGGAATAGGCTGTGATATAGGGGTTGATGGAGTTAGTATCAAGATGATTTTACACTGTTGTCCTTTCATCCTACCCTATATCGAACATATTTTCAATTTTTGTATACAGAACAACGTGTACCCTGAAATTTGGAAGAAATCTAATGTAATCCCCCTGGCCAAAAATGCCAAGCCTGCTGGACTGAACGATTTGCGTCCAATTAGTATTCTGTGTGCCTTATCGAAATGTTTCGAAAAAATCATGGATACGCAAATCCGTTCTCATCTTGATGAGTTCTCCATATTACCTAGCACACAATCCGGGTTTCGGAAAGGACTCAGCTGTACTACAGCATTGTTAAAGGTGACTGATGATATACTCGCTGCCCTAGATAACGATGAATTGTGTACTCTCGTATTGGTTGATTACTCCAAGGCCTTCGATAAAATCAACCACCAACTTTTACTGGCCATTTTGCATTTCATAGGATTTTCCGACAATGCCGTGGAAGTAATCAAACAATATCTATCTGAAAGAGTTCAGTCTGTGTTGTTCAAGGGGATCCTTTCTCACCCAGCCATAATAAAAAGAGGTGTACCCCAAGGATCAGTCCTTGGGCCACTTCTATACACTATCTATACCTCTCAATTTCACAAACACATTCGATATTTTTCTGTTCATTACTACGCGGACGACACGCAACTGTACATGCCCTTTAAAGAGAGCGATATTCATCTGGCCTGTGACCATATGAACTCTGATCTTCATACTTTGAATTCTTTATCTAAGAAGTTTTGTTTGGCGATAAATCCTATTAAGTCGAAAGCCATGCTATTTGGACGCAAAGGAGCACGTGAAAGAAACAGGCATAATTTAAACCTATTTCTTGACAACGCTCCATTGACACTATCAAGTTGTGAGAGAAATCTTGGGCTCATATTGGATGACGAATTGAAATTCACTCAGCATGTCTCTTTCGCTATCAAAAAAGCATTCAGCAACCTGAAGCTCATTTATTCTAATCGACATATACTAACTAAAAAATGTAAGATTACACTTTGCGAATCACTTGTCCTTTCCCACCTTAATTACGCTGACTGTGTATATGGCCCTGCTCTACTGCAATCTGACAGTCGTCGACTTCAACGATACAAAATTCTTGTGTCAGGCTTATATGTGGTCTTCGCCGACGAAGTCACGTATCGTCTGCAATCTCTGAAATAGGTTGGTTGGATATGAAACAAAGGCGCTCACTACATTTTTGTTCTCTTGTACAAAAAATCATGTTGTCAAAAAAACCGCGATATCTTTATAACAAGGTGAGATTTCGCTCACAAATTCACGATGTGAATATCCGTCTAAAAAATCAGTTGACAATTCCACGCCATAAAACTTCTCTTTTCAAGTCATCTTTCTCCTACAATATTGCAAAAATTTATAATTGTATACCAACCGAAATAAGAAGTATTTCTTCATTACCATTTAAAAAGTTAGTCACTGAACTTATAGCAAATAATCAGTTAATTGTAGGTTAGTTCGTAGTAGTTGGAAGTACATATATTTTTCTATAAATCATAATGTTGATAAAATAAACTTGGATCTGTATTATTCAATAGCTTGTAATTTTTAGGGAATTCTGTATTGGTTTTCGTTTTCACTGGGTTGAGTGGAAGAGCGCGTCCTCTCGGTAACTTATCTTACCGTCAAGACCGAACTCTGCCTTTTGTCGTCAAACTCCATAACCTCTGAATGTCACAATTGTGTAAAATGTAATACATGTAGTTTGAGGCAATAAAATCAATTATTATTATTATTATTATTATTATTATTATATGATATTAATAATATATTCAAACTCAATGCTTTTTTCATCTGACGTAGGTAAAGCTGTGTAGCAAATTTTTTGCAAAGCTGATCATCGTCATTTTCCCACCTTAGACCTTCATCGAGAACTACGCCTAGTAGTTTTGTGAGGTGATTAGATGTCAAGATAGAATTGGTTGAAAATAGAATTTTTTGCGTCTTTTCTTTATTGAGTTTAGCATTTTTACAGAAAACCATTCCTCTGCTTTATCTTCAAATCTGTTTGTTGTTTGCAAGCTCTTCAGCACTAGTGTCAGCTCGCAACATCGTTGTATCATCTGCATAACATGAAGATATCATTAATGTATATTACGAAAAGTATGGGACCGAGAATGGAGCCTTGCGGCACTCATTGTTCTATACAGGGTGATTCACGACGAATTGTACATAGTCCAACCATAAGTACTATGGACCAATGCCATTTCATATCTGGTATTGAAAAATGCCTTGTTTCGTTTTTGACGGATATACAGGGCAATATTTGAAAATATGTGAATTATTAAACGTTAAATATCTCTAAAAGTAAAAAACTCAGGCATATGAAATTTTTCACACTGAAAATGCTTCCTGAGCTCAATAAAATGGTTTTTGAAAAAAAAAATATTTCAGGTCCGGACTTAGTTTTTTTTAGATTTTCATTGGTTTTTTAAAAACAACACCGTGTAAGCAACATCAGGCAAATTTTATTTTTCTCACTTTGAAGCTTAAGGACCATACTAAGCAACAGTTGAAAAAAATTAAACGCGGAAGTTTTTGTTTTCTGCAGAAAAAAATTGCACTTTCAAAAATACTATAATTTTAATGGATTCACATTCCGCTTATGACTGATGCGGCACTACATCGATAACACATCATAATTTTTCAACAGAAATTATGAAGAAAGTTCATAATACAAGAGATAAAGTATTATTCAACCAACCGTTAAAATTCCAGGGTCGTATTTTTTTTTTATGTTTTTATTGATCCAGTATAAACAACACCCTGAAAAGCGGGTTGAATAGATTTTCTTTCTGTCACGTCAATGCGGATGGTACGATAGAAAAAACTTTTTTTTTAAACAGTGCAAATGTATTTTTTTCTACCATGGCTAATACAGCACTACATTGAAAAAAACATTTATTTAAAATAAAATCGTTCGGAAAGTATTACTTACTCGATTTAAAGATTGATATTACAGGTCCTAACTTATTTAACGTTCTAATTGGTTTTGTAAAAACAATACCCTGTCACCTTGGAGGCTGGCTAATACTAAATGCCTGAGCAAAATTAACTAAAGAAAATTAACGTAAAATATTCAAAAACTAATTGATTTCTATCCTGCAATTAAAACAAAACCTTGGATGTTGTATCCAATAAAGATGGCAGCCGATCAAATGTAAAACTAAAAGCTAAACTCACTTTTATTTTTCTACGGGAAATTTTTTAAAGTTTGCTGCTAACCGTCACCGTAAGAAATACATGAAAATGTTTTAGTCAACTTCAACAACCGTTATTGTGAAAAATGGAACGGAGAGTAAGTGCAATTACAGACATACAAATAACAAATTCAGTTTTCTAGAAAATTTTATTTAGTTGACTCAACGATAACAATAATAAATAAACACTACTTTAAAGAGACCTAATCGGATTTAAGTTTATTTTCAAAATGCCATCCATTCGCCTCCCGGCACTTCCTTTCTCTTTTCAAGATATTCCTTACAGCTTTTCTTATCTGATCTGGATGCCTTCTGTGAAGAGAAATGCTTCAATTATTCTCTCACGTAGCTGTTCTCTTGTTGTAATCTCTACCTCATATACTATGCTATTCAAAACGCCCCACAAATAATAATCTAGTGGGGTAAGGTCAGGTGATCTCGCCGGCCAGGGAATCGGCCCACCACGTCCCATCCATCTATTGGGAAAATTTTGATTGAGAAACTGATTAACTGCCCTGGTTGAATGAGGTCCTGCTCCATCGTGTTGAAATCTCATATCTCTCACATTGACTTCCTCATCTTCCAGAAGAACAGGGAGAACATTCTCCAGAAAATCAAGGTACTCCTGCCCACTCAATCTATCGTTCAAAAAATAAGGACCCAATAATTTATTACCGATGATACCTGCCCAAACGTTGACAGAGAATCTAACTTGAGATCTAGTTTGCTTTATAACATGTGGATTTTCATGTCTCCAGTTGTGATTATTTCTGGAATTGTTTATGCCGTCTTTCGTGAACTGGGCTTCATCGCAAAACAATATGTGATAAATGTATCTTCTATTTGCAGAGATCCATCTGCATAATCGCAAACGTGGAAGATTATCTCCCGGATGCAGTCTCTGCACCAGTTGGGGGTGATAGGGATGGAGGAGATCTTTCTTCAACGTCCTGAAAACTGTGGACTGGGAAATGTGCAAAATGCTGGATATTCGCCGGGTACTTATCTTATCATTTTGATTAACCATTTCTAAAATATGCTCTTTTTGGTCTTCAGTCAGTCGCTCACCACGTTCTGCAGTACCAGAAGGAAATTTTCCCATTTCTCGCAGGTGCGTAAAAACGTTGTTAAACGTTTGGTGGTTCGGTACTCTTTTATGTGGGAATCTTCTCCGATACTCCCTGACTGCTGCTCTGGCATTTCCATTACAACATCCGTATACAAAAATGATATCTGCGTATTCTGCGTAAGTAAACTGATGAGGCATCGTGCTGAATGACCAACTCAAACTGTTAAAATGGATACCCGAGCTTCTGTCACCCGTTGCTTTATTTGTTTTTCAGAGCGAATTAAAAGCCTACTTGCATTTGAACTGTTTTCAAAAGTAATAGTTTCTTCTATGGCAAATGGTGTCTATTTATTTCAGTTAGTATCATCATCATATTTGACGTGACAGTAAGAAAATTTGTTCAACTCCATTTACTGGGTGTTATTTTTACAGGATCAATAAAAACTTGAAAAAAAATACGGCCTGGAATTTCAACGGTTGATTGAAAATACTTTATCTTGAGTAATATGAACTTTCGTTAAAGTTTTTGTTGAAACATGATAATGTGTTATCGATGTAGTGCCGCATCAGTTATATGCAGAATGAGTATCCTTTAAACTTATCCTTTTCAAAATATTCCATTTTTTTGTAGAAAACAAAAACTTTCGTGTTCAATTAAAACCAAATCAGCTTAGGTCATTTTTAGGTAGTTTTATTTAATATGTTATTGTTATCGTTGAGTCAACTGAATTACATTTTCTAGAAAACTGATTTCAGTATTTGTATGTCTGTAATTGCACTCTACAGTCCATTTTTCACAATAATAGTTGTTCATGTATTTCTTATGGTGACGGTCAGCAGCAAACTTTAAAAAGTGTCCCGTAGAAAAATAAAACGGAGTCGGCTGCCATCTTTATTGGATACGAAAGGTTTTGTTTTACTTGCCAAATAGAAATCAATAAGTTTTTAAACATTTCACGTTGATCTTCTTTGATTAATTTTGCTCAAGTACTTAGTATTAGCCAGCCTCCAAGGTGACAGGGTATTGTTTTTACAAAACCAATTAGAACGTTAAATAAGTTAGGACCTGTAATATCAATCTTTAAATCGAGTAAGTAATACTTTCCGATCGATTTTATTTTAAATAAATGTTTTTTTCAATGTAGTGCTGTATTAGCCATGGTAGAAAAAAATACATTTGTACTGTGTAAAAAAAAAAGTTTTTTCTATCGTACCATCCGCATTGACGTGACAGAAAGAAAATCTATTCAACCCGCTTTTCAGGGTGTTGTTTATACTGGATCAATAAAAACATAAAAAAAAATAAATACGACCCTGGAATTTTAACGGTTGGTTGAATAATACTTTATCTCTTGTATTATGAACTTTCCTCATAATTTCTGTTGAAAAATTATGATGTGTTATCGATGTAGTGCCGCATCAGTCATAAGCGGAATGTGAATCCATTAAAATTATAGTATTTTTGAAAGTGCAATTTTTTTCTGCAGAAAACAAAAACTTCCGCGTTCAATTTTTTTCAACTGTTGCTTAGTATGGTCCTTAAGCTTCAAAGTGAGAAAAATAAAATTTGCCTGATGTTGCTTACAGGGTGTTGTATTTAAAAAACCAATGAAAATCTAAAAAAAACTAAGTCCGGACCTGAAATAATTTTTTTTTTTAAGTATTTTATTGAGCTCAGGAAGCATTTTCAGTGTGGAAAATTTCATATGCCTGAGTTTTTTACTTTTAGAGATATTTAACGTTTAATAATTCACATATTTTCAAATATCGCCCAGTATATCCGTCAAAAACGAAACAAGGCATTTTTCAATACCAGATATGAAATGGCATTGGTCCATAGTACTTATGGTTGGACTATGTACAATTCGTCGTGAATCACCCTGTATACCTAACATCAGAGCATGTATTTTCTATACAGATAGATTGCTTTCTATTGGTCAGGTAAGACTTGAGAAGGTCTGATGCCATACCACGAATCCCATAGAAATTGAGATTTTCTATCAGCACAATCAAAAGCCTTACTGAAGTCCCATATATAATGAAATTGAATGAATATGGAATCAGAGGAGTTGCACTCTCTCTTTTCAGCTCTTACTTGAACAACCGTAAACAATGCGTTGATCTTGGTGAAAACAGATCTTCGAATCTTTTGCCAATCGAGCCTGGAGTACCACAGGGCTCCGTCCCAGGACCTCTGTTGTTCATCATCTATATAAACGACTTCTTCTTTCACTTATTACCATATAAATGCGTGATCTATGCCGATGATACAACTCTCCTATGATCTAACCAAAACTGAGAACATAGGATATCATATTTATGTTCATTGAGGAATAGTGAGAGCAGAAGAATCTTGTTGGAAATGCATTGAATATTTAAGTGAAAAATCTTCAGTGCTCCTTTTTGAAGATTATATGTTGAGATGTCTCTACTAAAAAATGAGAAATAAAGAACGAGGAAGATTCGCTAAGAAAATGCCACACCAAAATATTTTTTCGCCTACCATATATGAAAATGAATCATTTCAACCCCAAAAATGTAACCGACAGTATTTTTTGTCGTCCCTTGGGCTGCTGAAGTTATAACAACACGATTTCATACTTTTCCACTATCTAGTCACCTTTGACTGTCACTTGCGTACTTTGATGTTTCACAGAAATATTCATAAAACGTCATAGTAAAAATTGTGCTTGTGGTATAATTTACATTAATTACTTACTATAATAAATATATTTGTGCATTTTTACTAGTTGAGTTTATTGTTGAATTATGTCTGTCAACGATACCTAATGTTGTATCATACAAAGCATGTGATAACCTGAGAACGAATTTTTATTACATTTCTAACCTAAGGCTCATTATTTGATGTGAAAAATAATTAAAATCAACTGAACACACTCACCTTTTCAAATTATAACCCCTTCGCGATTTCTCAACTAATATACGAGGCATTGTAAAAAATTTGCCAACCACTAGGTATTTATAGTATTTTTCAAGAGTAAGGTAGTGTAAATTCTCAGTGTCACAATTTTCACTCGGGTTTGGAGTTTCCGTCTGCGAAGATTGCATTTATTCTGACTTAGGTAGTCTTGTGCGTTAATTACCGTGTCTGGATTTGGTACGTTCTCACTAACCCTAATTGACCCCTTTCCACCTGCCGGCTTGATGTCGTTTATATCCTTTGTTATTTGAATTGCTTATTCTCGTATCTGGGTTAAGCATATTTTCGATAACATTAATTGATTCCTTTTTGCCTGCTGTCTCAATGTCGTAGTTTTCTTTTGTTACTCTGGAATTTCTAAGAATGGGATTCCATATTCGGTTGAGGTTTCTTCGGTTGAGCTTCTTCTTTTCTGTTGAAATTCTCCGTGTGTTTGTGAATCTCTATTGCTTCCCGTACAAGTCGGCTATGGTATTCCAAAAAACGACGGCCTTCAAATCCGAGTGAAAATTGTGACACTGAAAACTTCGGCCGCGAAAGCCTTAACCATTTTGTTACAAAGGTAAATATTGCCGTTGTACGATAAGCACTCGTACTAAAATATTGACAACAAATTCGTTTGTTTTCTGAGAATTTACTCTACTTTGTTCTTGAAATTACTATACTACTCATTAACTTCCTGGAGCCTAGTTAAACCACTTTTATAATCCAGGAATAATTGAATTATATGATTTTCTCAACTGTGAAAACATAATTCAAAGCTTCTTTCAACCATCTGCATTATTTCGAATTTTGTTAACACCTTTTTCACAGTTTTGAGTTAAATTATCTTCTCAACGAGTTTCAAGACTTTTTTTCGAATTCAGTTATGTTGTTTCTCCGGTTTTTTGTTGGGTGGAGACCTCGGTGACCTCGTTATTCGAATTCAGTAGCCTCTGCTGAGTCTTGTCTATCAATTCAATTGATTTTGAATTGTCTACGGTTTGTTGGGTGGAGACCTCAATGATCTCATTATTCAAATTCAGTGGCCTATATTGTGTCCTGTCCACGAATATCGTAGAACTTGCAGGGTCTCCAGTTTTTGTTGGGTGGAGACCTCGTTATTCAAATTCAGTGACTTCCGCTGTGTCATGTCTGCAAATTGTAGGAAATTTGCAGAACCCACAGATTTGTCTTGGGTGGAAACCACGTTTTTCGAACTCATTACTTCATGCTCAGTCACATTTGTACGAAGCTCTGTAGACATAAAATAAAATAATAAAATAAAAAAATAATTGTCTTCCTAAAATTTCGAGTTATAACAAGAAATTTTTAGGTAAAAGTCCGAGATATAACTCGGAATTTTATAATTCCGAGATGTAACTCGGAATTTTTAGCTAAAATCCCGATATATCTCAGAATTTAAAAATTCCGAGACATAACTCGGAATTTTGAAGTAAAATTCCGCAAAATTCCGAGTTATATCTCGAAATTTCAAAATTCTCTGTTGTAACTCGGAATTTTAAAATTCCGAGATTTAACACAAAATCATCTCCACAACGAACAAGTAGTGTTATAATTTTCATCATTAGTAATCCGGCTATACCTTTCCTCCACTGATATATCTTCATATTGCATTAAACCTTTAACCACATTTCGTTCAGATAATATTCCTGTGAACTATTTCGTAGTACTTCGAATAATGTTGAGATTTGGCAGCACTGCATTTTCAGGACTGTTTGATATTCGGTAGATATTCCGACAGAAAACTGTAATTTCTTTGGTTCTCGTCTAGCAGATCGCTGCAACCATGTGTTGCAACGGTTTAAAATGCATAGGTCGCCAGCGCCATCTTACAGGTTAGAAACGAGACATTTACCACTTTATATGTACCTTGTTGGATTTTTTGAGGAGTTCGATAATTGATGTCCATCATTGGGAACCAATATTCCGTCACGTTTTCTTGATAATGTATTCTCTAGAGTAATGATATTTTCGTTCAATAGTGAAATAATATTTTCCTTGTCACTGATTGTCACTGATGACTGTATTTTTATATACCACTATTTGTTTTAATAATGTATTTTCTACCTTTAAAAATGATTCTTCTGTAAAAAATGTGCCATGGCTTACGGATTGAATGTTTACTCCTAATGTTACTTCACAGCAAAGTTTTGTTCGTTTGGCACAGCTGGGACTGTATAATGTGTTGCACTTCACACACTGTGGACCAGTTAGGACATTAATAATTTGCCTTCTACATCTGCATAGACTTTCTTGATTAATTCTATCGACTTTTCAGGTTGTTGAAGTTTATAAAATGGAAAAACTTTATAAAATTATAATAACTGCAAGATAGAAACAGTCAACCCATTCCATTCGACTTCTGAATTTATTTTCAAAGTAAACTTAATACTTACCTGTGAAAGGATCGAGTGTTTTTTCCCATTTCTTCTGTACCAACACAACATTTCGATACCATTGTAGCTGTCACACCTCACAGTAAAGTCGAGCTAACAAATTAATTACAGTATAATTATCACAAGAAATAGTCTATAACACACAAAAATATGTATTGTATTCACTAGTATTCACTTTCCAAGTACGAACGCCAATGGTTGCATTTGTCGATGTTATATTAACGTGTTTCCAAGAGATCTGGAAGGGTCATTAAGAATCCCTCTTATTTGTCGGATTATATTAGGTAATGATCAGCTGTTGTTTTTTTGAATAATTCCAACTTTGAATCAGAAAATGATAGATTTTCCATGATCATACAAACATGCACTTGAACTTCTTGATCTATATCAGTTGAATCATAATTCGTTTTGATATAAGCACGCGACAATGCATTAGCAATCAAAAGTTATTTGCCTGCTTTGTAACGAACTTCAATATCATATGGTTGCAAACGTAACCTCAATCTTTGTAATCTGAGAGGTGTGTCGCAGAGTGATTCTTTGAAAATACTTTCAAGAGGCTTATGATCGCTTTCTACAATAACTGACTTACCATATATGTATTGATGAAATCTTTCACAACCATGAACTATGGCAAGTAATTCTTTTTCAATCTGTGTCCACATTTTCTGATTCAGAGTAAGTGCTTTTGAAGCATATGCAACTGGCAAGTTATTTTGCAGTAAAACTGCAATTCTTAGAATTGTAGTACAGGAGTATGTGTTAACAAATCTTTCAGTTTTTTGAAATCACACATGTGATTTTCTGACCAAACAAACTCTACATTATTTTTTAACAACTGTCTCATAGAATCGGTTATACAAGAACTATTTGACAAAAACTTACTAACATAAGTAACCATACCTAACATGGTCTGAAGTTCTTTTTTATTCTTTGGTTGGTCCATATGCATGATTGCACTTATCTTCTGGGGATCTGGTTTAAGACCTTCCTTGCTAAATATGTGACCAACATACTTAACCTCTTCTTTTCCAAACTCACACTTCTTCTCATTGCGTTAAAGGTTGTTAACAGCTGACTCGTTGTTGACAATTTTATCTGATAGAATCCTTTATAGCCATCGAGTATAGAAAATATTTTTGCACCAGCCATTTTTGATGCTAGTTCTTCAAAGGTAGGCAGTTGAAATCTCTCTCTCTTACTATAGCTTTGTTAAGATTTTGGGGGTCTAAAAGTCTCAGAGAATTATCTGGCTTTTTCACAACCACAAGTGAACTCACCCATTCTGTAGGCTCGGTAACCTTTCTAATAATTTTCAGTTCTTCCATTCTTTGCAGCTCTATTTTCACCTTATCCTGTATACTGATAGGAATTTTACGAGGTGCTTCCACGACTGGATTATAGTTTTCCTTCAGTTTAATGTGATAAATTGTCTCTAGTTCTCCTATTCCGCTGAACAAATCTGCATTATTTTTTAAGTTTGGATATTTTTCGATACCTTCGACTTTCTTCAGCAAATTTAGTGATTCCATACCAGGTAATCCCATAATGCATGGTGCTTCAAAGTTGACTATTTGGAAGTCTATATCCACTGTTTTGACTTCGAGTTTGCATTCCAGGGTAATTTCACCATATACACTTATAATTGATCCATTATAGTTTTTTAGTTTAGTTTTAGATTGCCTTATTGGGGCTGACAAATCTGTAGCAGTTTGTTTATTTATTATATCAACTTGAGCTCCTGTGTCTAGTTTGAAAGAAATATTTTTGCCATTTATCATTAAATTTTTGAACCACTCTTTGTTTGATCCAACAATATTTACATTTAGTTCTTCTGTTTGTATTTCACAGACAAACAAAGATTCTTCCTCTTGATCACCATATTCTTCATACTCTTCTTGCTGGACCACATTCATTTTTCTTTGTCTGCACATCTTTTCAAAGTGATTATAACGCTTGCAATTTCCACACATTTTCCTGAATGCAGGACATTTCCTTGGTTCATGTTTGGTACCACAAAAGCTGCAATTATTATCAATACCTCTAACAGATTTTGTTTTATACTGTTGATTCTGCTATGATCGGTTTGCATTTTGTGTCATGTTATTTAAACACGTTAATATTATATTTTTATAACTTTATTTTGTAAGCATATCGAATACCACGATACCCATGAGCATGAACACTGATGTCATGTCATAAGTCACAGAACACATTCCTATGCCCAAGACAATCTTAACTTGCATCTAAGACAGGATTGCCAACAATCATAATTCAAATACCTGACAACGGTTGACAGAATGTGAAAAACCAATTATTTTGAACAGAGCCAATCCCAAATTGTTACTTTAAAACTAACCAATGGCTATTCACTTTCCCAATATCCATCAGACTTGGAGTCTCAAAACGAGCACATGCAGCCTTAAAAAAATCATCTAATTGAAAAGGCCTATTGCAAACAACTTTTTTCAATACATTTTTTCAATAAATTTTTTAGATATTTTTCATAGTAATGTCACTTTACTTTATAGTTTATTTAGAATATCGGCTTAGCCGCACGCCACTGATAATAACCGATATCCGCGTATTTAGTCTAATTGAATGCATTTTTGAGAGGAATATTTTCAGAGAAATTGAAACACGCTTCAGTTAAAGCTATATACAAAAGTGGTTATCCCCAAAATCTCGGTATTTATAGACCCATGAAAATTATTGAAAACAATTGAAAAAACGTAAGTCAATTTCTTCAATGAAATAACAGTTTTGATAAAACCAGTTTGAATTTCAAGAAAACAGTGGTACTCAGTAATTGACAAATTTCGAGAAGGACTTGATGAAGGAAATTATGTGGTTGCCAGATTCACTGACCGTAAAAAAGCCTTTGATACCATTGTTCACATAACACTTTTGAAACATTTGGAGTCAATAGGAATAAGAGAAATTGTGAATAGTCTCCTCAAATCATATGTATTAAAAGAACTATTAGCACAAAATCTTTAAGTAGGAAGGTGAACAAACTTTCAATGTAACTCCACCAAAAATAATCTCTATTGTTGTAGATACCATGTAGTCAGAAGACTAATATCAAGTAGATTCCATGTAGTCGGAAGACTTACATCAAGGACATGTTTCGAGGGAATAATCCTTCATCTTCAGTAAGATATGGGTTGGTTGTAACCAACTTGTAGTTGATCTAAAGAAAAGCAAAAAGATTTACAAAAGAGTTGAGAAGTACAATTATGTGACCTACTATAATATGGTGGAAAACTAACATTAAAAAGGAAAAAATTTATAAAATTATATGGTCCTAATTATGACCTTGGAATTAAATAAAATTTTGATTCTAACTTTGACTCAATTTTACACGTTTGTGATAAAGGCAATAAACTCAATCTACCAGAGACTCTTGAAATAAATAAAGCAATAAAAAATTTATATTTTAATGTATAAATAAGCAGACCCAGTTTGAAAGTTTTGCTAATTACCAATAAATAACGTTTGTATAAAAATATTTGTTGTATTTTCAATAGTTTTTAGATAATGAAATACAATTAGTTATAGTACTTTCCACAATTCAATAATTATATTTTTATCTCCAATTGATAGGTTTGCAAAAGCCTTCAATCTGAACCACGAACAAAGAAACCTTCTCTGGAAAGCAGGCTACAAGGGAACGGCAAAGCCGAATTTAATGAAACAAGAAACGCAGAGCCTTGCTTGTTTGTTGAGGATATTATTCAAAATGTACTGTGATGAAAGTAGGCGTCAACACTGGCCGATGATTGAATCCAAACTGATTACCGTATGCCAAGAAGCCTTAGAATACTTTTTGCAGCTCCAAAGTGAGGGACATAGGGAAGCGTGGACGTCTTTGTTATTACTAGTGATGACGAGATTGTTGAAAATGTCTGACAATAGGGTAAGTTATATTTTTTCGAAAGGTTTTTTTCAACTAGATGATGATTTTTTTTCTATTAAGGTTCATATAAACCCATGAAAAAAATTAAAGGCAAGGTTAAAAATTATGAAAAAAATTCGAGTTATTTTGGAAAAAAATAAAAACCAAATTTTTAGAGGTTTTTTAAGTTTTCCCAAAAACCACTCATCAGATTCCATTTCAAATATCATGACATATCAATGTCAAAGTAAAAGATAATCACGATTTTTTTCAGAATTTTCAACTTCAACGATCCCTCACAATTTAATAAAATTCTGAAAATCTTGTTTTAAAATCAAAGACAGTTGAGACGAATCGTTTTTGCAAGTGATATTTATATGAAATTTAGAAGACTGAACATTGAGGTACTATTCATACTATTTTTCAGACATAAAATCAAACGATTTATATTTTTAATAATTATTTTCAAAACCTCGGACAAAAAACGGTAAATCGCTCCAGTAAGTGATTCCTCTGTAGTACATGAACGAAAAGACGAAAATAGTTCTTCTAATGTCCACAAGGTATTGCACAGAATTATTGTCACTGTCATATTTACTGTACAGCGTTGCCAATAGTTCTAGACAGCGGTAACCGATATAATTTGTTTAATTGTTGAAAATGAAAGTTACTCCGATAGGGGTTTGTCAGTTCATCAGTTGGATGTTGGATTAGTCACAATTGAAGATGTATGTAAGTAATAAGTTTTATATTTTACGATTTTAAATATCAGTTTTGAAAATAAAACAGGACGCAAAACAGAATTGAAAAATAATAATAATAATCATAATAGTTTCTTTATTGTCCATTCCAGTTGTTTTTAAATAACATATTATTATATACATAAAAAAGAACGGCATAATAGGAGTTCAGCTTACAAATTGGAAAAATATTTATAAAAATAATTTATAGTGAGTTGTTCATATTAGCTGCTCTTTTTTAATTTTACCAACAATATTGTTGTTTATTCTATAGGCAAATCTAATTAAAGCAAGATCAAGGACGGACTGACTATATCTATAACAGACCCATGAGCACTGCAACCCCGAATATCAGAAAAACAAACGAAATGAATACAATAAATAATATACAGGTGAACCGGAAAAAAGGGGCAATACCAAAGATTCCCAAGATCTCCTTCCACAGGAAAACTGACGGCACAAGCATCATCAATAAACCAAAATGTAAGAAAAAGAATGAACCAACTTTAAAGAAAATAGTCCCCACCTTTGAAAGCACTAAAAACGATTGAAAAGATAACCCCTTTTAGAACAAAAGGAGGTCTCTATCCATGATAAGCCTGGATGTTCTTCAAATCAACCGAAATTTGCAGACAAGAAAAATACATGTCTCATCACTGTTTCTGAAAAATGTGGTGTAGTACACCCATTACAAAACTGGAGACTCCGTAAATTTTCCGAAACTTGCAGACGTGAATCGGCACGGGGGTTAAGTTCTAAAAACGAGGCCTCCACCCAATACAAATCTGAGGGCGCTGCAAATTTCCTCAATTTTCAGACAGGACACAGCAAGAAACACTGAATTCGAATAATTAAGTCTCCGAGGCCTCCACCCAACAAAAACCAGAGGCACTGCAACTCTCACCAAATTCACAGACTCAGCAGAGGCCACTGATTTCGAATAACGAGGTCACCGAGGTCTCCAGCCAACAAAAGAGCGAAGACACTACAAATTCAACCAAATTCGTAGACAGGACTCAGCAGAGGCCCACAGTATTCGAAAAACGAGGTCCCCGAAATCTCCACCCAACAAAATTTTGGAGGCACTGTGAATTCCATCAAATTCACAGACAGGACTCAACTGATCTCGAAAAATTATTTCCCCGAGGTATCTACCCAACAAAAAACTAGAGGCCCTGTTAGTTTCACTAAATTCACTGACAAGGCTCTGTAGAGGTCGCTAATCAACAGTAATGAGGCCCGCGAAGTCTACATTCACAAAAAAGACGGATATACTGTAAAACTGAAATATTTTGTAGACCACGGAACAATAAGCCTATACAAAGAGATGGAAAAGAAAGGAAAAGAAAGAAAAGAAAAGAAAATTAAAGTGAATTTGGTGAAAGGTTTCAGGAATTTTTTGCGCTTCCTCAGATTTGTCTTGGATGGAGACCTCATTGTTCAAACTCAACACCCCATACTGAGTTATAAGTGCAAGTTTAAAAAACATAATAGGAAAGTTTGAACCGAAATAATTATAATAATGATTAAAAAAGGAATTTGATGTTTTCCACCATGATGACTTCGTACTTATGTGTCTCATCAATGTTGACTTTTTACTATAAACCTCATGTTTAATGTCTAGATAAAGAAAATAAATATTTCCGAAAGCTCGACCAAATAACAAAGAGTATTATTTTAAACAGCTCAGTATTTTGACTGTATTGAGAATGCAGTCATCCGCATTTTTCCTTAACCAGTCAGTCGAGACTACCCTTCGCCGTATACATATTATTTATATTCTATATCTCTAATGTAGATAATACAGTAAATAAATAATTTATTATTGAAGAGAAAGAAATCAAAATCATCTCCACAACGAACAAGAATTGTAATAATAATTATTATTACTAGTATTCCGGATATCCGTGATATAGCTGCATAATGCGTTGAACCACATTACCACAATTAACACCAGATAATAATTTATAATCCTGTGAGCTATTTCGCAGTACTCCGAATAATGTTGAGATTTGGCAACAATGCATTAGCAGTAGGACTGACCGTTGTAGAAAACTGTAATTTAAATGGAAATATTATAAAAGATCGCTGTAACTGTGGTATGAAAAACATATCTTGTCAGTGCCATCTTACAGTTCAGAAACGCGAAATATTTGACTTTATATGAACCTTAAGTATTTGAATTTTATCATTGGGGTTCAAAGTTTTGGATACACAAGAACCTTAGACCTCTTCGCAAAATTTGGAAACTAGACAGAAACCTGGTGCTATTCTCGAATCGTTCGGTATACAAATAAAAGAAACAAATATACATATTCCATGTGTATTGGAGTGAAACAGTAAATTGAATTCGCAGACGTACAAACTCGAGAATTGTACTGCTATACTGCACATGCAACAAATTTAGTTTATAACAATACAATGAAACTTTGTCAATGAGTTTATTATTAACTTCCTACAGTAAAGCATATTTTGACTTTGACTAACATTTTACGGCGAGATTTTCACAACTTTGGAGCTATTCCTTTACAATTCTACGAAAAACCGTCGCTCTTTACTTTCAGATCAAGTTTCAAAAAATGTATAAGCAACATGGAGCTGTTAATTTGATCCAGTTACAATCTTTATCATTTGAACATCTTCTACCATTCCTTCCTTTACTATTTTCTCTGTTCTGTCCATTCCAAATCAGGCATAATTTAATTGCGGTGTTTTGTTCATTTTGCTCAAGGTGAACCTAGTCTAAGGTAGATACGAAGTTTTTTCCTAGTGTAATACTTTACCTATTGTGGTTGGTTCTAGCCAAACCCACACCAAACCAAAACTACCATTCTAAAGTCGCCCACTCTAGGAAGTAATTTTATATTATTTAAAAGAAAGTTCATGATGTTACTGGTCACTAGTGTAATCTATTCTTTGAGTACAATACCTGGAAGTATCTTTTCTCTCTCTGGCTGCTTGTAGTTTCACTTCACTGAATCTTTAGGGTGAAGCCCTTGAAAACACTTAGTTTACTATGATGCATAGCATAAAGGATACAAAGCGTTAACTTCAGCATTCGTTCATATTTTTTCATTGTATACAGGGTGTCCCTTATAAAACTCTGCTGGAAAGTATCTGGAAAATGAGAGATGATTTCCATATTTCGTGAAAGCAGATGATTTCGATGTCAAATCGTCCTCTTATTTAAGTAGAGCTCCATCACTAGGCATTATCCGTTAGGACGTCGTGATATCGACGTTGTTATTTTTTATTAATGGCAGCTCAGATTTTTTCCTGCTTTTTGGATTGTGCATCAAATTCTGAATTCAGCGATATAGCGACTCAACAAAAAAGGTAGCGCATTTGCTATTCCAACTGCAGGAAAGCCCATAGAAATATATATTAAATACTTACTAATCCTGACTAATGCGACCAGTTTACGATGTGCGCATGCTTGTCATCAGTGTAGTTTGAGTAGATCGTTGCCAAGTTTGAGAATAATTTGGTGTTCCAATTCAAAGTTTTTTGCTATGAGGCAATAAAACACATGTCATTTGAAAGAGAGAAATTTGACAGCGCATTTAGGACTTTTTAAAACCGAAATGAACCTTTTAGAGATAGATTACACAAAATTTTGGGCGCGAATGAAACTTATTTAAAACAATAATATACCCTATGCTACTGTCATTATAATGACCGTGCAGCAGTGCTTTTTCATCAACAGGAAGACTTGTCACTAAGATCTGTCACTCTTGTCAGAGATCAGAGACGGTTTTTAGAATTTCAGATTTTCTCTTGTCGTTTTGTGTGGTGTTTGTTGTCATTGGTTATTCTTTCATCATTCGTGAATTTGCATTAATCTTGATCCTTTAAAGACAATTTCTAATAAAACCGTTTCTTCCTACAAATAAACAATGAACTGTTTAGTGTTGTGTAAAGGAAAAATAACTGAAATAAAGCATTTTTGGTAGATAATGAAATTTTTTATGTACCCATATGCTTTGCTCAAAATAGCTTAAATATCATTATAGCTTGACAAAAAATGCATGATTTTTGGTTATTGTTCGCACCGACGATTTGGGGTGGTTCCGTAGGTTTTTGTTGGTTTGTTGGAAAAGTGAATATGATACCAAAAATCAGTCGCTTCAGAGCGATAAATAATAATAATACCCGTACTCTACTTTCTGATAGCCGTTGCTGAATATTTGGGATCATAAATATGTGAAAATATGTATTCAAATCAGCTAAATACAAATAACAGGTATAGTACCATGAGGTTCCCAACCTTATTCTCCGAGATTAAGAATCAACGTTTGTTAATCTTCACAAGTACCATAATATTTTACTAAAACCGGGCCTATTACAAAAATCACTAATGACGCGCATGCGCATTGCGGACTAGCCTGAACTTTTTACAACACTTTTGACATGGGGATTAGCATTCTAGAGTAAGTATATAATATATATTTCTATGGGAAAACCTCGGAAAAACCTACAGTATCATCAGAGTCAGTCTCTAGGCAAGAATGAGCGCATGCAACTATACGAGAATAAAAATACAAAAATTGACGCCCATCATCACACCAATGGCCCCTTCATTTCTGCCATCTTCTGCCAATCTAACTGCAGTACTTCACATGCACATTAAATCATAGCAAAGAAATATTACGCAAATAGTGATCCAGATGGAAACAATAAAATATATTTGAATTCAACTATGTGCGATTCAAGCTTTGATTATGAGTTTCAAAACCCATTATAGAACTCAAACTGTAATACACTTTTTCAGACAACAAACACTTTACATCCTCTCTGCACCGAAAAAGTGATGTGATACTTCTAATGTTTGATGGAAGGTGAAAAATGTCACATCCATTATAAATCATTGAATGTTTTATCAGAGTACTTTTAGGGATTGGCATCAATTCATTATTTTGTCTTGTATTATGATCAGAAGAACTACCAATAGTTAATTTTGTTTTAGGCTTGTATGTCAAACACACAGTTTCAAGTATGAAAATTTCAACAACTGTTGAAATTTTGTATTTTAAAAACAGAGGTCGACATGAATGCTTTCCATAAATATCGCAGAGAACGCTTTTGCCAAATTAGAACATCCTGAAATCAGTAACCACAACAAACATCCCAAAACGCTATTCCATATGGCAGATGTGATTCAATAAGAGAATGGTACACATGTTTGTGATCTGAAAATTAATTTGCCAAGCATAAAAATTAGAAGAGATCCATTTACACAGAGTTTCAAACCTAATTTATTTTCAGCAGTGTTATTGTCCAAAGGTATATATTCAAGATGACATCTGAAGGATATCATGTTGGTTTTCTCAATGTTAAAGGACAGTAAATTTGAATTATACTAATCTTTTATTGTTTTCAGATCAAATCGTATCATTTCATAGAGATACTTTTTGTTCTTGTGATGTTAGAATATAGTGGTGTCATCAGTAAAAACAGTATATGAACCTGAAATCTGGATATTCAATAAGTCATTAATAATAAAATTGGTCAAAGTATCGAACTCCGGGGAACTAATACTCTTCAATTCCGAATATGTTGAATTTCTTACTATATGATTTCGTTCTGACAAATAATAATGAGAGTGATTACTCGGAATTGATATTTTTGCTTTAGGAAAAGTATTTTATGTTTCACAGACAAAAGCTAATCATAAAATTGTATTTAAGTTAGGTTTCAACCGAAAATATTTCAGTGTACTAATCCGTTGAATAGATACAGTGTTAGCGAAACATGTCGAGAGTGTAATTTAATATGTGGAAGTCTTATGGTCTTTACCTCAGTGTTACATTTGTCTTATCTGGAATTCAGAGATGCAGTCCTTTGACCAACGTCTTGCACTATTTGTTGACAACGCTTGAACCAGGACAAGATGGACTCTTCTTCACCAGTGCAGTTTTCACAGTGTACTACTGTTTGTAGTGTTCCTTCAATGAGGAAGTGTGGAGGTGTAATGGGATTAGGATCGTTAGGATCACATGAGAGAGGATATAAAAGTCCTGACTTTAAACAAGCCTCAACCTGAGCCAGAATAGTGAAATTCTGTTCAAAATTTGAATTTGATTATCCTATTACAGGTTTGGGATGATGTTTGACTGATTTGACACCAGCCTCTTGAAATGCGGAAATTTCGGGGGTATGAAATGCCATTGAATACCTTCCTGATTTAATTAAGATTGAACATCTACATTAACGAATGTCGAGTTTTTTTATTTCTGCATTTGCTCCAACAAAATTGGTTCCGTTGTCGGAAAAACATGGTTACATTTACTTCGCCTTGCCATGAATCTATACAAACAAGCTAAAAATGCTTGAGACATCATATCACTAACAAGCCGAGCCGCCTTAGTAGCAAACCATATAAAAACTCAAACATATGTTTTAGTCACTGTGGAATTTCTAGTTTTTCAGTATCGCAAATCAAATGGACTCAATAATCAATTCCTACATGTACAAAAGGTCTTGCTGGAGTCACTCTTTGTTTTGTAACAAGTTATGTAATGATGCACAATTTTGCGCATCAAATTTCGTCCATTTATTACCCAATTCCTTTCTCGTAGAGATGCAATTAAGTAATAATTGAGGCCAGCATTGCATCAAACTTGTCTGCATTCGAAAATTGAAATATTTTTAAATTTTTCGGAAAACCAACACAAAATTTAGCGCAGTTTCGTAAAATCTAACAAATTTTTTGTGTTGCTTTTGATATTGCTTTTGATTTTGACTCATTCATGGTCCTCTTTATCATATGCAAGAAATATCTGGGGTGGGATTTTTTATTTAAAATGGCGTTGGTGTCACGACGCCCTAACGGATAACGCCTATCGATGGATCTCTACGTAAATAAGAGGACCCTTTGACATCGAAATCATGTGCTTTGACGAAATATGGATAACCTCTTTCATTTCCCATATACTTGCCAACGGAGTTTTATATGGGACAACCTGTATATACGTATTCAGAAACTAATTTGCATTTGCAATCAACGAAAATGTTCATCACTGTGATAGGTGAACTAATGAATGCACCTATGAATGCGATGATAATTTGAGGCAGTTCAAAATAAATTTTTATGTGTATATTCATTCAATGGCTCTTGCGTTTGGATCACATCATTCTGGGACAAATGAGGTTGAATAGCCTCGACCAACAAAAATATAGGAGATACAATGTTGTATGTTTTAAATGAAATTTAATCGAAAATTTTTAATTATATCATTTTGATGATAATTATGTGTTTGAGCTTGAAAATGATAATAATGAATGATTTGTTATTTTCAGTTTGCAGCACATGTCTCAAAATACTACCCGCTCCTTTGTGAAATTGTGTGTTTTGACCTGAAGGCAGAGCTACGGTCCATACTGAGAAGAGTATTTCTAAGAATAGGCCCTGTTTTTCACATCACCAACATATAGGGGACAAAAAAAACAAAAAAATTGCAGTCACTCATCGTATGATTTTACTGCTGTGTAAATAAATTTAACAACTCTAACCTCACTCTAGCTTGTGTTTTACCTAACTAGTACAAAATCGATCTGTTATAAATAGTTATTCAACACATGTAGATGCAATCAGTCAACATTTATATACTGATGTAAAATCAGGATGACTTTTATCATTCATATGTAATGCTAGAAGAGGTTAATAATTCTGGCTGGAAACTATATTTTGAGCCACAAAAGCTTAATGGTTGAAACTGAAAGTATATATATATATATATATATATATATATATATATATATATATAGAAAAGTTATTGGGTATAACCCTCAAAAAGTTCTGCAACCGTAGACACGTGTTTCGAGCTTAAGCTCTCATCAGTACGGTAAAATCAAGTGCGAAGATGAACAACACTTGGATGTAAAAATAGAAACAAAGGAAGTCAACAACAGGAAGCCAACCACACATTTGTGGCTTCGGTTAGAAGACATTGTGCTTACAAGGCAACAACTAACGTCGCCACGGGGGCAGCTATAGCTACCAGCGTGACAATCCTACCCAGGAAAATACAATTAAGGATGGATTTAGCGAGGGGCAATATATGAAAATATTAGTAGAAAAGTTATTGGGTATAACCCCCAAAAAGTTCTGCAACCGTAGACACGTGTTTCGAGCTAAATCCATCCTTAATTGTATTTTCCTGGGTAGGATTGTCACGCTGGTAGCAATAGCTGCCCCCGTGGCGACGTTAGTTGTTGCCTTGTAAGCACAAGGTCTTCTAACCGAAGCCACAAATGTGTGGTTGGCTTCCTGTTGTTGACTTCCTTTGTTTCTATTTTTACATCCAAGTGTTGTTCATCTTCGCACTTGATTTTACCGTACTGATGAGAGCTTAAGCTCGAAACACGTGTCTACGGTTGCAGAACTTTTTGAGGGTTATACCCAATAACTTTTCTACTAATATTTTCATATATTGCCCCTCGCTAAATCCATCCTTAATTATGTATATATATATATATATATATATATAGATATATATTTGACATCGTAGTTCCCAGTCAATATATTTTCAGCAAAAATAGATTTTTTTATCATGTGTAAATAGCAATTCTTTGAAATCATTCCGTACTAAGTGATAAGATATATTTATAGAAGAGTTAAATTTGTTATGTGCCTTCGTAATTGTTGTACTCGATTTTGTTTTCACTTGGAATCGTATTTATTTGCTGTTAACGACAATAAGCATCGTTAAAAAAATAAGTTTTGTGGATTTGCTGATGTCGTTGAATATATTACAAGTCATAATTTATTATAATTTTTAAGTATCATATACAAAAATTATTGTTTGTAAATAAAATATCAACACCATTTTTGTGTTGCTTTTAATAAAGTAATTCAACTCAGTAAAAGAACCCTATTGACCTTTTGTTTTATTTTATACCCATTCCATTGTATCGGACAACATTTTTTGGAGAACTGAAAATGTTTGCTGTATCGTTGGGAATTATTATTATCCCAATTCTTGTAAATGAATATCATTTGTCTTGCTTTACTTGTTCTCTTCAAATAAGTTCCCATTAACTCTGAAATGTTTTCTAAGTCTCTGAGATACAAGTTCTTGGAATCGCTGAAAAATATAAACCTAGTTTTAAAGAGAAACATTCTCAATTGAAAATTGAATCAATACAACTTTCAGTCGCAGATGATTCCACAACTGACTTTATGAACATCTTGTTCATATTTTCAATGAAATCAACATAAACCTAGTATTCTGACGTTAATTTTCCTAAAAGAAGAAATCAGGAATGCCATAAATAACACGTAAGAGAGCAGAAAGATACTAAACAAAATGAAAGTCGACTATGCTAATAATGTACGATCAGTTTTACAATGGAAGCATAGTGAATTGTTATAGAAACATTAGATGAATTTGATGGAAACATCTAGAAACACAAATTTTTATTCTAGATCGTAACGCCGAATGTTCTTATTGTAGTCTAAGGATTTCTTCATTGTTCCAGAACTTATATTTTGATATACTCGTTGATTTACCTCCACTTGCACAAAATTAGATGGAGTACTTGCCTATCATGTGCGAAACCACCTGTAACATTTGAGAGCTATCCGTGATGATTCAACCAATATTTTTGTACGTTAATAGCAATGGATACGCCACTGCATCACTAGAACCATCTACGAGCAAACACATAATCGTTCTTCTGTGAACGACGTCATGAGAACTGGAGCATTGCAATGTTACTTTCTACGAGTGCAAAATCGCTGATGGTCGTTGTCTATTTTTTCCCAGTTTTTCTTGTTTGTACACGTATTACATACAGATCGAGTACCCACGGCGTATGTGGAAACACCCAAAATTATTTTTTATTTATTCATTATTCATTATAGGTTACCCTACAGAGTATTGAAACTCCAATTATAGGGTTACACATTTTACAAAAAATAGTGTACACATCGAAAATAAGGTAAGGAAACTAAAATTATTTACTATAAAGCACTTAATAATAAGAATAGTAATATGCTAATTTGATTATTATAATACATTCGAAATGGAAGTGAACTACAAAAGTTATATGGAAACTGAACAATTTAAGCATTTATAAGTATGAGAACTGCAGAATTTGGTACATGACTTAATTTAAAGCGAATACGAGCCTAGCTTCATTTCTGATTTTATAAAGGGTGCTATTGAACAGATCAATGTGGCTGAAGTATTGTATATATGATTTCTGTATCATATATAGTGTTGAACTTCTGGCATAGTTGGCTGTATGACTTGGTAGATAAAACAAATTAGGTGAGCGTGTAATGTGGGTGAGTACATTGAATGAGAGTCTATTGAGTATGTAATTACTGCCAATTTGGTTACTAACAATTTTGAAAAGAAATATGACGTAGCTGATAATTCTCCGAGAAGAAAGTTTGGTAAGGTTGTAATGCTGAGGGCTTTTGAACCTATAAAATAATATATTCATGAGTTTTATTTGAACTATTTCTACTCGTTCAGTGTACTTCTGATAGTAGGGGTTCCAGATTATCGATGCGAACTCGAGATGGCTCCTAACTAGGGAATGTAAGTAGCGACTTTGAATTTTTGAATGACTTAGTTATTCTTGTAATAAATCCCAAGTTCCTAAGAGCTTTTTTAACAGTTTTCTCGATATGAGCTGCAAAAGTGAGTTTTGAATCAATCATTACTCCCAGATCTTTGATAACTTCTACTTTGGATAATATTATGATGTCAATTCTGTAAGAGAATGTTATTTCATTAGGCAGTCGGGAAAATCTGATGTAATGGCATTTTTTTATGCTCATGGATAAATAATTCATAACACAGTAATTATATAGATTATCTATATCCTGTTGAAGTAGTTGGCTCTCAGTCTGAGAGGATATCGATCTGAATATTTTCCGGTCGTCAGCATGAAGAGAATAGTATGAGTTTTTGAAGCATGCACCGATTTTAACAACTTGGGATCTATTATTTAAGTAGGATTTGATCCACTGAAGCAGATTACCGTGTGTACCGATATTCTCCAGCTTGACAAAGAGTGATGCGATGTATCTTATCAAATGCTTTAGAGAAGTCGGTATACACGGCATCTGCCTGTTTTTTATCGCTTATGATATCAACAATTTCCTGTGTGAATGTGACTAGGTTAGTAACAACTGTGCGATTTTGGAAGAAACCATGTTGATTCTCACTGATTGAGTGCTTTGTTTTGAAAAATAGTTCTGTTGTTATTATTCCCTCTAATAACTTACCGGGGATAGAGAACATCGATATAGGGCGAACAATTTTCAACAATTTTTTTTTTTCCGCTTTTATACACTGGGATAGCTTGCGCCGGGCGCCAGACGTTAGGAAAAATACTTTCAGAAATAGATTTATTGAATATTATGAAAAGGGGTTGAGCTATGGACTCCACACAGGACTTGATAAATATGGGTGGATGGTCATCTGGTCCGGTACCTTTTTTTATGCTAGCATATTGATTTGCTTGATAACCTGGTCCATCGATATATTATTCAGTGATATTGAGACTTGAGAATTGATATGTTCTACTAGGACTGGCGTGTCAGAAGGCTCGAAAACAGATGAGAAGTACTCAGAAAAAGCTTCGCAGATGTCAAGATCATCAGATATATTTTGGCCATTAAATCAACAAATGTTGAGACTGTCTTATTGTTATTTTTCTTGGCTACGAATGACCAAAATACTTTGATATTATCCGCCATGCCTTGCTCTGTTTTCGTAACGTATTCTCTGTAGTCTCTTTGTATTGCAATTTTAACCTCTTTCTTGTGTATTTTCCCTTTTTCTCTTTTTCTTTAATAAGTTTTTTTGTATTGAGCGAGAACCAATGAGGAAAACAAAGGTTACATATTTTTTTAGGAATGTGTGAACTTATTATGCCATAAACAGTATTATAGAATAATTGTACAGCTGCTTCTCAGGATGTTTGCTAATGTATTGTCCCAATCTATATTTCTGATTTCATTATTGATGACTTGATAATCGGCTCTGAAGAAATTTCTTTTACGATATGTTTTCTTTTGTTTGAGGTTATTTTCCGTAATTGGGACTGAGCATGTAATTTCAATAGGTTAATAGTGCTACAAATGGATCTACCAGTTTAACAACATCTATTTCTCTCAAGGAGCTGAAGACAAGATCAAGCAACTTACCATTAGAATTGAGGATACCATTGTATTGATAGAAGTTCAGAAAGTTGTATGAATCAACCAGGCTTTCTCCAAAACCATCAGTCGTAGCTGTCGCCACAAAGTGATTGGTGTCTGGCGACCAGACAATTTTAGGTATATTATAGTCCCCTAACACAATAACTTCATCATACGTGAGTTTTTTAGTCGTGCGATGTCGTACGATGTTGGACGAAAATACAAACTCACTAATTTGAAGGTGTGCGGTTACATTAACTGCATTTCAGTGGGATGTTATCGTACGATGTCGGCCGAGAAGAACAAACGTGTTTGTTTTTCTCGGCGACTATCGTACGACATTAACGATATAGAAAGCTGTCTCGTGTGGCACATTAAATAATACTTGAGATTTTGTTAAAAGATTTATTTAAATGGGCTCAGAAAAGCTAATTTTCTCTGTTCAATCGAGGAAGCCGTTGTGAGATCAAACATGTAAAGACTAGCATAATAGAGTTATAGTAAAAAAGGGATGGGAAGAGGTAGCAAAGGAAATGGAAGAAACAAGTGTAAATATTGTGCATATTTATATTCAGCAAGTAGGTAGAACATACAATTTTATAAACTTGGAAACAAAGGGTGTGATTTTATTGGTGATCAAATTGAAACGGTTTTGATTATCAAATAAATAGATTTTTTCTCAGAACTTTTGTGGCTCCTTACTTAACTCCTTGAAAATATTGTGTAGATTCTTGATTTGTCAGTATTCATCTGGAGACGATGCAATTGAAACGATGTGAAAAATTGAGAGAATCATTTCAACCATTAAGACGATAGAAGTCCGAAATGCAAGTAATCAAGTTACTACATCGTCTACAATAACCTTCAAACAAATCCTTGAAAAGGGTTACGTACTCTCATTCCTGGTTTCTTCAAACCCAATATTTTCTTTTTTCATTTAACACCATAAAATTCAAATAACTATTTTCAAAGGAATCTAAATCCCCTTCATCATCCATTTTGAATTGAAACTACGGATGCAACGAATCGCAAACAATGTAACCACACATCGTACGAACATGAATATCTAATCGTTTTCTGTGTAGTTTGTACAATAATAATTTGATCATGTTCCGTTTCTGTATCATTTGTGGGCAATCCAGAGAGACGAACAAAATAATTTATCTATATCCAGTACCTAAAGTGAGTACCACCATATCATGAAGATTATCACATAGTATCTTGTATTATTAGAAAACATTTTAATGAAAATAATGGCACGAATATATCTCACGGAATCCCGCCATTCCTGATTATTGCTGTATCAAGTCACCGGTCGGACAAGGCACGCGCGTTCAGTAGGAAGTATGACGATGAGTCGGACCGATCAGATGATTGACAATATTGGTCACATACACACAGTTCTAATTAGGTCGTCAAGTCAACCAAATGACCGCGCTGGTCTAATCATATTGGTCAGACCGGAGACTTGACTCAGCCTATATTAGCACGAGATTGACAGGTTCTAATGGTGAATTTTCATGAATCATATTTCAATACTTCCAAATGAAATGCGTGGTTATTGTTCTGTTAGGTCCAGATACGGCCCTGTTATTCCCTAGTTCTTGAGAACACCACAGAGGGCGAGGGGAGTTTTTGGCGGGCTCGTTAATAACGAGGGGTTAGGTATTTTATGACTGAGCACGAGTAAACAGTGTTTAGTTCATCCAGTGTTTTATTTATTAAAGAATTCAGAACCTAACACAGCATGGTGGCAGCATTATAAGTAACTCACGTTTCCTTAGTAAAGTCCGAGTTACAGTGATATTCGGTGAAAACATTGCCGCAATTTTAGAGAGAATGTCGGACTCACTTACAGGCTCAATTACACAGCCAGAGAATTTCAACTTCGCAGACCCAGATTCGTGGCCACAATGGAAGAAAAGGTTTACTCGATATGTAACATCTGGATTCGGGTCCAAGGAAGTTTCCGAAAAAATTGATTTATTGTTATACCTAATGGGACCGAAAGCGGATGAAGTATTACTCACATTTGAAACAGTTCCTACCTCATATACAGAGATGCTGGGATTGTTTGATAAACACTTCGTGCCACAGAGGAATGAGGTTTTTGAAAGATTCAAGTTCAACTCTAGGGTACAAAACCCAGGAGAAGGAATAGATTCTTTCATCACTGCACTACATACCTTAGCTGAACATTGCGAATATGGAACTCTGAAGGATAACTTGATACGAGACCGCATTTTAGTAGGTATGTTAGATGTAGAAACTAGTTCGAGACTACAGCTTAAGAAAGGGCTTACCCTGGCTACAACAATCGATACAGTCAAGCAAGTGGAGCTCCAAGCAGCTAGAAATATTGTTCTTCGACAAGAAAGCAGAGTGAACAGAGTCCAGTTCAGAGGTCAAGATCGGGCACAAAGTCATCAGCAGGTCAAGTCCAATGGTGGTGAAGGCTCCCAGGCTCAAGGTGCAGTGCATAGTGCGGAAAGTGCTTGGTGCGGAAACTGCGGTTTGAAGAAGCACCCTCGGAGTGAGTGTCCTGCTAGGAATTCGGTGTGCAATAAATGCCAAAGGAGAGGCCATTGGGCCAGGAAGTGTCGTCAGGAAAACAAGGCTGTGCGAACCATTGAGGAGGTCAGTGGAGAACAGGGGCCTGAGCCATACGAAGATCAGCTGTTCGTAGGTAGTATCCAAAAATCTTCAGGACAGTGGTATGTAGACATTTTGGTAAATGACACAGACAAAGTTAGATTCCTTGTGGACACTGGGGCTGATGTGATATGTGTCCCAAATACTATGTGGGGGGATAACCTAAAAGGTCAGTTAGTTAGTCGCAAAGACGTTCTTACAGGCCCAGATGGATCTAATCTGAATATTTTAGATATAGTAAAAGTTAAATTGTCCTTCGAAGATTCCAGCTTCTCTACTAATGTTTATAGAATTAAGAATCTGAAGGTTCCTATTTTGGGGCGACCTAGAATTATTAATTTGGGGATCCTCAACTTTCCTAACGGGGAATTGCTGAACATAAGTCATAAGGGTCTAAGTTCTATGTCCAAGGAGAGCATTGCTCGCGAATTTCCTAATATTTTCTCTAATATAGGCACCTTTAAAAAAGAGATGTCTATCAAGCTAACTAAAGATGTACAACCATTTGTACAATCTGCCCCAAGAAGTGTGCCCATCCCGTTACGAGAAAAATTAAAAGCCGAGCTTGATCGGTTAATAACTTTAAATATTATTGAACCAGTCGATTATCCTACACAATGGGTGAGTCCCATAGTAGTAGTGGGCAAGTCAGGTGTAGGAGGGGATTCTGTAGGGGTAAGACTATGTGTGGACTATACTAAGTTGAATAATAAGGTTTGTTCGGGTTCTAATTTTATCCGATTTGGAACCGTTCGGAGCATGCGTCTTTTGGAATTCGCGTTCGAGTTCGACGCGAACGGTTCAGGATTTCGCTATGGCTTGTTTTGGTTTAATTTGAATTCGATCCCGAACCGATTCGAACCGTTCTCACTAGTCCCTGCGGTCAAGCTTGAACTATTTGGAATCGATAATTTGACACATGCGTATTTTGTGATTTGTCATTGTCAATAATGTCATTGAGCCATTTGAGGTTATAAAAATAAGTTCCGAATATTGTTAATTACAGAAATATTCCTATTATTTGTTGATTTGTAATTAGTGATCATGAATGTATTTCTATTGTCAAGCTCGTCATCGAGTTCGTCATCTGGGGATGAAGAAGTGGGGGTTATTTTTCAAGAATTGCAAACTCCTCACATTAAAAATTAATATTTTGAGAATACTATACACCTGCTTACTGACAAAGAATTCAAAGAACATTTTAGGTAGATTTAAAAAAAATGTTATTCTCTTGAATCATTGTTCTTTTTTTTGCTAGGGTTGATAGAAGTATACTAGAATCTCTTTCTCATGCCTATGAGGGATCTGAGTTTTATTCTAATATTGAAACCGGACATGCTAGGATTGCTCCAAAGAAAATTATTTTAGTTTTCTTGTGGTATGCATATTGAGTCAGATTCATTATTTTCACATATTTCAGTTCTTACCGGACATCATAATAGAAAAGTATTTCGTTTTAAGCAAGTTTGCTATGTTACTAATTTTGGGTTTCAAAGGTGTGCGCCGAAAATCTAAAAGTAAACAAAGCCACGGATCACATCAGTAGAAGTCAGAAAACAGATGGCAAATTTAACGTCAGTTGTAATATCAGTTCACCACTACACCAATAGGTTCCGCCACACTCTTCACGCGAGTACGTTTTGGTTTTTATTAAATTAGAAATAGTTCTGAATCGTTCCCAATTTTTGTCATTGCGTCGATAGTTCTGCGCAGGTTCCCAACAGTTTCCAATTAAAGAACCCGAACGAACCTATAGTGTGGAACGGTCACATTATCCTATGTCCAAGGTGGAAACTACTTTAGGGTTACTGAAAGGTGCAAAAATATTCTCTATCTAAATTGGATGCTACGTCTGGGTTTTACCAAATAAAGCTGGACAGCGAGAGCCAAGATTTAACAACTTTCATAACACCTTTTGGGAAGTTTCGCTTCAAGCGCTTACCGTTTGGTCTTTCATGTGCGCCAGAGTATTTTGTAATGCTTTTCACCAAAATATTAGGAGGTATGAAAGGGGTGGTAATCCACATGGATGATGTATTAGTTTTTGCAGAGTCGGTAGAGGAGCACGATACTATTTTAAGGCAAATTATCCAGAGGCTACATGACGAAGGAGTGACTCTAAATAAAGAAAAGTGTGTTATAGGGGTAAATTGTGTTCAATATCTTGGTCATATTCTAAGTGATACAGGAATTTCTATCGATCCACAACGTGTGGAAGCGATCACGAAGTTTCCACGCCCCACTAGTAAAACGGAGATTTTACGGTTTTTGGGGATGGTTAATTTTGCAAGTAAATTTGTTCCATGTAAGAGCGATATTCTTGAACCGTTAACAGTGCTGTTGAAAAAAAACATCGAATTTGTCTGGGGAGAGGCGCAAAATAACGCATTTGATGAAATTAAATTGAAATTGCAGAATGCTCCGTTCCTTGCTTATTTTGACCCAAACAAAAATATTATAGTGAGTTCAGATTCTTCATCTTATGGGCTCGGGGCTTGTTTAATGCAATATGAGGAGGATGTCAATATACGTCAAATTGTAGCTTTCGCTTCAAGGTCACTGTCACCCGTAGAGAAGCTGTATGCTCAGATAGAAAAAGAGACCTTAGCTGCCACGTACGCAGCCGAACGCTTCTCGGAATTCATTACGGGAAGTCCAAAGGTAACTTTGGAGGTGGATCATAAACCACTAGTGCAAATTTTACAGACCAAAGCTCTGGATGACCTCACCCCTCGTCTTCAGAGATTTCGGATGAGGCTCATGAGGTATAAATATAATGTTATCTATACCCCAGGTAAAGATTTGGCGGTGGCAGATGCGTTATCTCGTGCACCCATTGAGGATTCAGCACCTAAGCATGATGAGTTGATGCTGGAAACAGACGCTCATGTTGAACGATAATTGAGACTTTACCAATTAAAGATAAGTTCCTAGAACAAATTATGCGGGAACAACAGAGTGACCCAGTTTGCTCTAAGCTAATGTCATATTGTACATCGGAGTGGCCAGATAAGAGTAAAGTGCCATTGGAACTGTTGCCTTATTTCCAATATAGGTTCCAAATTTCGTTTGCAGAAAGCCTACTCTTATATAATTCTCGTATAATTATTCCAAAATCGTTGCAGTTTAAAGTTTTGGAGTTCATACATACAGGCCATCTCGGAATCGTGAAATGTCGCGAGAGGGCAAAAATTTCAGTTTGGTGGATAGGACTATCCACACAAATAGAAAACTTAGTGCGTAACTGCCCGAATTGGATAGAAGAAAGGACTAATAATAAGGAAACTTTTCATAGAGATCAAATTCCTTCACGTCCTTGGCAAAAAGTAGCCTTAGATTTATTTAAATGCAACCATTGGTATCTGATAGTTACCGATTACTACTCACGATTCTTTGAAATTTTTCAGCTGAATTCTTTAACAGAGGACGTCATAGTTAGGAAATGTAAAGAAGTCTTTAGTCGTTATGGCATCCCAGAAATTGTACGTTCGGATGGCGGACCCCAATTCAAATCAGTGTTTTCTAAGTTTGCAGTCGACTACAATTTCCTTCATACCAAAAGTAGTCCTTATTTTGCTCAATCTAATGGATGCGTTGAAGCGGCGGTAAAAATAGCAAAAAATTTGTTGAAAAAAAATGGAAATGATTATTTTGAGGGGGTCTTAGCATATAGAAGTACTCCATTAGCTTGCGGATTCAGTCCTGCAGAATTGCTTATGTCTCGGAAACTTAGAACTAATTTACCTGTGCTTCCAAACAAATTGAATAGCTTTGTGGATACTTCTCAATTCCTTGTTAGGGAGGAGGAGGGGAAAAAACAGCAAGAAAAGTTATATAATTCCAGGCACTCCGCTAGAAATCTTCCCGATCTGTCGGTGGGAGATCCGGTTTGGGTTCTAGATATTAGGCAGTACGGGGTTATAGTAGACGTTTTGCGGGAACCACGTTCCTATAATGTAAGAACTGAATACGGTACTTTTAGACGTAATAGATGGCACTTAATTGCAGCACCACATTATATGCCAATAATAAAGCAAAATCATGAGAAGGAATATTCTCTAATAAATTCCCAAATGGGTGCTCGTAATGATGATTACAAGAATAATTTACCTCAGGGGCAACCATTGGATATCCCAGCGGATGATGAAACCGATCGCCAGGTTGAGACAGAACCCCAAACCGAATCTCCGCCTTCAGGAAGAACACCAGTTCGTAATATTGATAGTAAAGTTTCATCCGAAGCTCTTTTGGGCAGACCTGTACGAACCAAGGTTAAACCCAAAAGATTTGAGGACTATGTTTAGGTGCTAGGGTTTGGGTAAATCGTCATCTGTAGTTTAGGTATGGTTTGAGATGTGTTCTATGTTTAGTTTTGCTTAACCTTAAGTGGAATATTGCCTGTCGCCTCACATATATATGTATATATAAAAGGGAGATGTTCTGTTAGGTCCAGATACGGCCCTGTTATTCCCTAGTTCTTGAGAACACCACAGAGGGCGAGGGGAGTTTTTGGCGGGCTCGTTAATAACGAGGGGTTAGGTATTTTATGACTGAGCACGAGTAAACAGTATTTAGTTCATCCAGTGTTTTATTTATTAAAGAATTCAGGACCTAACACAGCAGTTATTATTGTAGTTAATTGTATTTCAGTAAAAGATTATATAAATGAGTCGAAAGTGTAACAAATAAAACTGATCGGTGATAATGATTCAGTAAATTCCAATGATTAGTTTTTTTTATTCAGTTCATTCGTCGGCAATACTTGAAAACTTCTGTGCTTGTAAATTTACGCTAACAGGAAAACCGACCGTGGCGGTACACGCAAATGCGGAATATTTGGGAAACAGGTCACGATTTCCTTTGTTTTCTATTAATCAAGCAGGCGAATTGTCTCCCGTTTTATCCCACAGTTTTACAGGTATGAGTCGACACACCAGGGTTTTTAGACATCTTAGTCCATTAGTAGAGTATGTCAAAATTTGACTGATTGTACGAAGACAGTATTTAGCAGAGCGCAGAGGCTATTCAAGGTTTTTTATGACTTTTTGTATTGTGGCCTCGTTATCGACATGGACACTTTTTTCGGTTCTAGGATTACGAATGAAGATTTTGCAATCCCGTACCCAGAATTTGATATTCATCGGTTTACGGTAAACGTAAGCTTATCGGGCTCATTCTCGAAACAAAAAGAAAAGTGGTGTTACTTACGTAGTTTTATCTCCTGAACACGAATCCGAAAGAATTTCGTGGGGGTCTCTTATACTTTTCGAGTTATGACCTTTTGAATCTTGAAGACCGGTCATTTTCAAACACGATTTTTTCGGTCAAAATGGCAGAATATGCCTCCTTCTTTTTGTCGACACTTTTTTCATTCCCTAATCAACTCTTATATCACAATTACAAGCACCAAAACCAAAGTTTTGCGGAAAAAATTAACCTTCTTATATTACAAGTAGGAGATTTTAGCAGGTTCTGGGCCTCCCCCCACCACTATGACGTCATCGTTGACCTTGTGGTGACCTTCCGGGATGACCTTGGTGCATAGGTACCTTTGTGTAGGTCTATGACCTTGGCATGCCCTAGAGATGCCTTTGAAATTTTGTGTTTGACCTTGATGTATATTGTTGGAAGAGGTATTCAGGGTTTGTGTTTGACCTTGAGATGATATTGTGATGACTTGGAATTTTTTTCATACACGGACAAGTACTTTTTGTAAGTACACATATTTTTTTTACCTCCATGTCTTGCATGACCTTCATGTCTACCTACTCAGGTACTGTGTATGATCCTTGTAGAGTACACATGAAAATCTATACCGAAGTATGTAGATGGTACACGTCCGCACACCACGGAGACCCAGCCATATATGTGAGCTCTGAGTCCTCTCCCGTGATGTACACCTTGCGATGGTGGTGGAGGGAGAGGTCGCGTGACGTCAACGCTAAGCGCACGACGATCCACTGATGTGTGTTAGGTACTCGCTCTCGACACGGTGGGTCCGCTGACGTCACACACCCATACGTTGCGGCTATGTAGCGACTACTATTTACTCTCCGTCATCTATCGATGTAATGCAAACTCACGCATGGTAGGGGCTTTGCATCACACACGCGGTGCATAAGTCTGTGGTGGGGGTGCTTCACTATCTATTATAAAAGAAGTGGGTATGGTGATATGAAATCAGAAGTTGTATAACTAGCAGTCGAGTAGTCAGCAAAAGTAGTGAAGTTATTCAGTGCCTACACACAGAGAGAGATCAGTTAGTGTGTTTTTCTATTGAAAATTATTTATATTTTCCTTATATATTTTCATCATGTCATTTCCAAAGGTGGATTTACAAAAGCTCAATTCTATAATTAAAGAAGAGATGGAAGTGTTAGAGCAAAGAGTAATATCATCTTTGCCACTGAATGAAGCTTTCCCAATTAAGAATATATCATTTTGTTCTACTCGGTTTGGTAAATCAATCTTATTAACATTGGTGGATGTGAGCAATGATACGTTGTTTAAAACATGGCTACCAAAACGTGTTTCAGCACAATTAACGAATGCTGATGTAACTTATATCAATTCTTCTGGTGGTAAATATACGGTAGCATATTTGGGTCAAAGTCAACAGACTATTGTTGGCATGAAAACGCGATCGTTGGTCAAATTTGATCTCACTGAATAATAGTAATATATAATTTCCACTTGTCATAGGTTAATTCTGATTCTTTATATTATAGGTGATAATTGTAAGGAAAATATAAAACTTCTCATACTTTGTTAAACACACTCTTCGGTGGAGACATCATTAAAAGTATAATGTGAGTAATACTAATTATTTTTGTAGCATACTTATTTCAATAATTTCTCTTTGATTATAGCTTCATTCTTGAAAGATGTGGATGCAATATGCCAGCCAATATTGGACCGAAGCAACAGATATCTCTTCAGCCGTTGAAAGGTTCAGAACTGGATGCTTTGGGCGAGGTTGCTCACCATGCCACCAATTACACTTGAGTGTGTGTTATGATGAAGAGCAAATTGAATACTGCTTGCGAGACTACGAGAACTACAAGAAGGGTGCGGATCTTTGCGAACAATATTCAGACGGTTCTTTGGATTTGGATCAACTTTGCAATAGTATGATTGTGTGTGAGCTGAGAAGATTTCTTTATCGCCTCTTACCATACCTACCCGAAGAGCTCATCCAAAAGTATCAATTAGATAATCAAAGCGATGACAAAATCGAAGACTGCCAAGAAAATAGTGATGAAGAAGGAGAAATAATTTTAGAGTGTTTGCATATACCTAAAACTAATTGAATTGTAAGCTAGCGATATTTGAATAAAAAACGTAATATTATTTAGTCATGTTTTATTTACCTATTCCTCTTTTACATAAATAAATGAAAAAAAAAATGAATACAAATGAGAATAATTAAAAATACATAATATGTGTGTATTTTTTCAATATCTGCTGAGAACTGAACCATCCAATGCATTGTATGTCAAAAATGTATCATGCGGAATGAGTGCATATACTTTGGTGTTGGCCGGGAAGTTGGCTTTCCTGGTTTCAAACTCGAGCTTAATATCAATCGTTGATGATTTTGTGGCATTCAGCTGATGTGAACAATCGATGATGAATAGTGGATTTTGTCGAAATTGCCCAATGTCCATGAGAGGTTCACTCATATCTTTATCATAATAACTCCGTTGAAAATTCTCATAGGCCTAATAAGCTGAAGTATCGAGTTTTTTTATCGAAATCCAAATTCCAACGTTCATATGGGTATACTTCAGAGTTCAAGTACACTCGAATGTTATTGATATCAGCAGTTGTAAATTCAGTGATATCCTTTGTCCTGTCTTCAGAAGTGGTGGTGCCTTGGAATCCAATAATGATATAACGAGGTGTTTCAAGGGCATTGGTTGTCTTGATAGCCCATATGTCTGAAGATGTGCCACGTAGCATAGAGATCCCACATGCGATAAGCCAACTTGATTTTAGCATTCAGACCACTTTTGTTGATTCTATTCAAAAGTTTGAGCTTGTGCTTATCTTCTGGCACTATATGTCTTATTTCCACTCAATTTTATTCATTTCTAAATCAGCATCAACCGCACCATTATATGAGTTCTTGAAGGATCGAGCGACTATTAAAATCATTTCTTGTTTGGCATTCAAGATACTTTTGTTATAATCTTCAGCGAAACCCATCAAATATTTCAGTGGTAATTTACCACTAAATACATGACTGGTTGTGTCCAAGATATCCTGTTTCGTTTCCGAAAGTCCCCATCCAGTTTGTTTCTTCATTAATGGACTGTACTTTAGTTTTAACAGTTTAATCAACAAATATTGTCTATCAAGGTCTTACAAGTTGCAGAAAACGCAAAACTGTCTTTTATAATTTTATGACATCAGATGACATTTCAAAACACACGTCCCTTTTGTCTTGTACGCCATAGGCGTACGCACTTAAATCAACTAGGCATCAACATGCCCCCACCTTGAAAGATCTACCTTCAACTACACATAGAATAGATTAGAATATTTTATTTAACTACGTTACATGTTATAAAATGTGTGTAGCAAGTCATGTTTGGTTTATGTATGAAAAATATATAAAAATGTGAAAATTTAAAATTGTAAAACAGAATTAAAATTAAAATTAACAAGTGAACAGCGTTACAACACAACTTTACAAACACAAGAACTCTGTAATTATATTTCTTCTTAAATTAATGAGAAGCAGTGACATGTGTGTTACCACAAAAATGTGTTCTGAATTCATCGACAGAATAGAAGCAATACCTCAACAAATAATTTTTCAATTTCCTCTTGAAAGTTTTCAAACTGAGCTCCTTGAAATCTTGAGGCAGGATATTGTACAGAGAATAATCTAGTGAATTTTTTTGCGATACGTGCAGACGAAATAGATTTATTCTAATGTGATGGGAGTTTCGTGTATTGTGTCCGTGAATATGAGATTGTTTCGTCAAGGATGATTTCTTCTTATGTATCTCGATCAAAACGAAATATAAAAATAAAGTTGGCAGTGGCATAATTCTAAGTTTTTTGAAAGTTTCTTGACAGTGATCTCTGTATCCAATATTAGCCAGTACTCTCAATGCCTTCTTTTGCATCCTAAATATTTGAATGGAGTGACATGCATTTCCCCAAAGTTGTACACCGTAACTAATATGGGAATGGAATAGTGAAAAATATGAAGTCTTTAATATATTTGTGTTAGTGATGTACCTCAATTGGCGAAGGACAAATAGAGAACTTGAGAGTTTTTTCTTCAGTGGGGAGATATGTGCAGACCATTTGAGTCTATTATCTAATGTAATGCCAAGTAATTTAACTCATTAGTTTCACAATTAGACAAAATCTGATTATTATCAGATATCTGGATGTATTGTGTTTTCTCACCATTTAGTTTCAACTTATTAGATAAAAACCACTCATTAGCGCTATTAGTTACCTCGTTGAGTTGAAACTGTAACATATCATTACTTTTATCCGACAGAATAAAAGTGGTGTCGTCCGCAAAGAGCACTGATTTGAACGGCATCATATTATTGCACAAGCCATTTACATAAATAACAAATAAGAGCGGGCCCAAAACGGACCCCTGCGGAACACCATGCTGTATGGTTTGAAAGTTTGATAAGTTACCGTTTATCATTACTGCTTGTTGACGATTAGTAAGATACGTTTTTATTAATTGAAGCGGAATACCCCTAACCCCGTAAAAGTTCAATTTTTCCAAGAGAATTTCGTGTGAGACGCAGTCGAACGCTTTAGACAGGTCACAAAGCATCAACGCAGTCTGATTGCCCTTCTCAAGCTCTTCAACCACACCAGACACGACGTCAAACACTGCATGTATTGTTGAACGCGACTTTCTGAACCCATATTGTGAGTTACTGAAAAAATTATTATCCTCAAAGTAGGCATAAAGCTGAATTTTAATTATTATTTCAACCACTTTACTGAATACTGAAATAATACTTATTGGTCTGTAATTATCAATGACTGCTGCATCTCCTTTTTTAAAAAGGGGCAATATTTTAGAGAATTTGAAGATGTCTGGGAATAACCAGTACATAAAATCAAATTAATCAGTATAGTGAGAGGTTGTATTATTATAGATGAAGTTTCCTTTAGTATTTGGCTATTGAGTTCATGGGTATCCGAACATTTGGAGTCCTTCAACAAATTAATCGCTTCCAAAACTTCTACCTCGAAAGAAAAAAGACTTACAAGGAGCAGGAAATTTTTTAAAAGTTAAAAGGTCTTCGTTTGTAACATTCGGGAGCGAATTATGATGTTATCCGCTATGTTGCTGAAAAAGTTATTAATCTCATCACATGATAATTCGATTGTAGGGTTTAAATTGATTTTATTTCTCTCGAAATTTACTACTTTCCAACAAGCTTTAGATTTATTTTTGGACGTAGAAATGTACTCATCATACGCTGTTTTTAGCAAAATATTATTATTTGCACTAGGTTTTAGTACCACCTCAATTGTGTGGTCATCATCCTTGAACTTTGTGAGAAACCTCATCATATTCTTTCCGATGTGGCCAGCAACCATCAATAATCTTCTTTGTTTTGGGGCACAGTTTTGTTCCAATCGTACCTTACTTTGTTTGGCTACATCAGTGGGAAAATTTGTCATCGGTAGTTCGATAAAATTTGTCTGTACTTCCTTGTTAAGTGTGTTTTTATTTTTACATTCATCACCTTTACCTACGGCAATGAACTCGTCTTCATGTGTTGAGATTCCTATTGCTTTTTGTTCCACTGGTTTTGTCTGAGTCCCAATACAGCGTTTGTTGTTTTTACTATCAGCTATTTTATTTTGTAGATCGTCAATTAGTTTTTTCATTTCGGTTATTATTTTTTTATGTTCCTTCAACGAGTCATTGAGTTCCATTTCTGATTGTTCGGCCGCCTGCATCAAAACTTTTTTCTCTTTATGTAATAGATCCATATGTTTGTCTTTCAAAATATTATCGGATGATAATTCACGAACGGTTTGCTCCAACAGGTTTATTTCATTCAGCTCACTGAATTCGTCATGGTCTTCACAACATAATATTTTGTTGTCTTGTAAAAATTTGATTTTATTCTTGAAATTTTTTTGTATACAGCTTCGGTGATAAACATTAGCACATTTGGTACACACATAGTGAATAAAAGTTCTTGATTTGCAGCACATAAAAGACATTTTATCTGTAACACAACAAACCGTACCGTACCGTACCGTACCGTATCAACTCAATGAATTATATGACGCACAAGGTATGACGTCTTTGGAAGTGGACAAATCTTGGAAAATGCCCTTTTCAATTCTCCGTTGACAGTTTTCACTGTGGCTACACGATTGATGTTGTCCTTGCCTGGAAAAACGTTGATGATTCGCCCAAGTCGCCATCTTAAAGGAGGTAGGTTGTCCTCCCTTATTAAAACCATATCACCCTCTACCAATTGGTTGTAATGGATTTGCCATTTCAATCTCTGCTGAAGTTCTCCGATGTATTCCTTGCTCCATCGATTCCAAAAATGCTGCCTTAGTTGCTGAATTTTTTGGTATTGAGAAAGTCTGTTTTCTGGAATGTGACTCAGCGCCGGATCAGGAACGTCAGTCAATGATTTTCCGACCAGAAAATGGGCAGGTGTCAAAGGATCGGATCGGATCGGAGGATAAGGGATAGAGGGGACGGGAATTCAAAATGGACTCAATTTGAACCAGCAAAGAGTGAAATTGTTCGAAAGTCAAACTTGCATTTCCCGCAACCCGTTTCAAATGATATTTACTGGACTTCACCCCAGCCTCCCAAAGACCTCCAAAATGTGGAGAATTAGCTGGGATGAAGTGCCACTGAATGTTCTCACGCATATATAATGTTTGAAGCTCATTATCATTTTGCAATAAATACTCCCCCAACTCTTTCAATTCTTTTGTGGCTCCTACGAAACACTTCCATTGTCAGAATAAATGTGGCGTGGTGCTCCTCTACGCGCTACGAATCGTCTCAAATGAATGCTTCAGAAGTCAAATCTGTTACAAATCTGTTACCAATTCAAGGTGGACCGCCTTAGTTGAAAAACAGACAAATAGGCTTATATAACACTTTGATACCTTATATCCTCGACCTTTTCTATCTCTTATTTGAAAGGGCCCTGCGTAGTCCACTCCCACCTCATCAAATACCTGCCCTGACTTCAAACGAGGTTGAGGTAGGTTTCCCATAATGGGTTGGACAGCAGGTGCATTAAACCTGTGACATTTCACACAATGACGTACCGTGGCTCTCGCTATACTACGCCCCTGCGTCGGCCAGAATCTTTCCCTGATAGAGGCAAGTAATTGTTGGGGACCAGCATGCATCAATCGGATATGTTCATTCCTCATAATGAGTTTGGTGAAAGAGTGTTTGGCAGACACTAATATTGGATGCTTTTTTGAAAACTCAAAGTTTGAATTTTCCAATCTATCGCCTACACGTATTATACCATCAATATCCATGAATGGATTCAAACTCAAAATTCTACTTTTTGTGCCGATCGGTTTTTCACCTTCAAGTCTATTATATTCTACGGGAAAAGAACCCTTTTGAGACAGCCTAATCAAGCATTTCTCTGCGTCTATGATTTCCAATAAGGTTAAAGGACCTTTATTTTTATTTTTTAATCTAAGTAAATACGCAGAAACACGTTTCAATTTATTCAAATATTATTGAATATCTACCGAAGAGAAATGCGGAAAATGTATTTGTTGCCACCAAACACTTTAGGCTGGATCTTATTTCAGGCAAACCTTCCACGGTAATTTCAGATTTGGGCCAAAATTCCTCATACCTACTGAGCCATTCTGGGCCATGCCACCACATTTCATTGTTACATAAATGTTTGGGCATTACCCCCCTGGATAACAAATCTGCTGGATTATGGGTGGTAGGAACATGGCGCCATTCATGAGATTCTGTCAATGTTTGAATTTCACTAACGCGGTTTCCAACAAACGTTTTCAAACTGCTAGAAGGCATTCTCAACCACCCTAAAACTACGGTCGAATCGCACCAATATAAACATCGAGAGAAGTTTGTCTTCAGAGAACTTAATATCTTGTCTGAAAGGCGCTCTAGTACCAACGCCCCACAAAGTTCAAGTCGTGGAATAGATAAAACTCTCAAAGGAGATACTTTAAACTTCGCACAAAGTAACTTAACAGTGATGTTTCCAATATAATCTACTGTTCTAACATAAATGCACCCACCATAAGCATGATTCGAGGAGTCCGAAAACCCATGTAATTCAGTATTGATGGGATTTAGACACATAACATGACGTGATATCTTCAACAAATTCAGTACCTGTAAATCGCTACGAAATTCACACCAAGCCCTTTCCATATTGATCGGAACTCGATCGTCCCACGACATCTTTTCGCGCCATAAGTGTTGCAAATTAATCTTAGAGATGATTGTACATGGACTTAAAAGTCCGAGTGGGTCAAAATTCTGCGCAGTGTGAGAGAGAATCATTCGTTTGGTTACAGGTTCGCCTTTCTCAATTTCGTTTATTTTATAGGTCAAGTAATCTGATTGACATGATCAAGTCAACCCCAAAGTTTTAGTATTTTCATTCTCACCAAACATAAGAATGTTGAAAGGATCAGCTGATCTATCGACACCTTGCAGTATTTTCGGTTCATTCGAGAACCATTTTCTCAATTCGAAACATCCCGATTTGAGAACATTCGATACCTGTTCTGCAATGTACGAGAAATCATCAACATAAAAACAGTCGCGTATGATTTCAGCTATGTCCGGCATAGAATTTTCACATTCGTTTGCAAGCTCAAACAAACATCGGATACTCAGAAATGGTGCAGCCGCATGACCATATGTGACAGTATTCAAATTGTAAACCTTAATCGGTTCTGTCGGATTTTCGCGCCACAATATTCGCTGCAGAGGTCTTTGTGTTGGTTCTACCATCACTTGACGGTACATTCTCGCGACATCTGATGATACCACATACCTATATTGGCGAAATCTCAGTAATAATGATAAAAGATCACTTTGTAAAGTGCATCCAACCATCTGAATATCGTTCAAAGATACCCCGGAAGTTGTTGGAGCTGAAGCGTCGAAAACTACTCGAAGTTTGGTAGTCACGCTCAGCTCGCGTATCACTCCGTGATGAGGCATGTAATAGGCGATTTCATTTTTTCCTGCAATATCAACTTCGGTCATGTGCCAAGAGTCTGGTATTCTGATAAAAAATCCACATACATTTGCTTGAACCTGATATTTTTCGAAAACTTTCGCTCTAGTGCCAAAAACCTCATTTTTGCTTGATCAAATGATTCTCCTAGACTCTCGACAGAATCTTTGAAAGGCAGCGACACCATAAACCGACCATTTGATAAGCGTTTCACGTTTAGTTGAAAATGAATCTCGCAGTAATTTTCTTCCTTTGACAAATATTTCTTGGCAGGACACTCTTCGATTTCCTAAAACCGCGCAAGTTGTTGTTGAATATCAAGAGTACTCAAATTACAACATAATTTATTATTCCGCTTAACATTTTCCACCGGCCCAGAGATAATCCAACCAAACCGAGTGTTTTGCAATACTGGACCATTGGTCCCCAGACTAATCTGGTCAGCGCATAGCAGATTATAAAATAAGTCTGCACTTATCAACACATCTATTTTTTCTGCTTTATATTAAGTTGGATCTGCTAATACAATGTTTTTGGGAATCTTTATTTCAGTAGTGTCAACCCTGATATATCCTGTTATTTCCGGTAGAATTAAACAAGAAATATTTGTATGGAAATTGTTATGAATCGAATGAACTTCGATCTCACGTTTGTGTGTTAGATTTAAGATATTCTGACTCAAACCGGAAACAGACATATTAATTTCTTCCCTTTTCAGATTTAACTTTTCAGATAAATTTCTGGTTACAAAACTTGATTGGGAACCCGAGTCTAGAATGGCCCTAACTATGTGAGCATTTCCTTTTGAATCAAATACCTTAACATGAGCCGTAGACAGCAAAACGTAATTTTTGGAATGCGTTGTTGTCAAGGTTGTCTGTGAATCAATCACAGGCTCTGGCTTTGGTGAATCGAGATGTAATAAAACATTGTGTTTCTTATCACACCTTTTGCAATGTCCCAAACGACAATATTTATTATAATGTCCCCCTTTCAAGCAATTGAGACATAACCTTATACTCTTTATTTTTTCTACCCGGTCATTCACTGCCATTTTTAGAAACTCCTCGCAATTCGAAATAGTATGTTCCCCCTTACATAAAGCGCAACGAATGTTGCTTGTAAGTAAACCCTTTACATTCGAAGAACCTCTGTTATATTTCGACAATCCTTTACCGTTCTTTTGATTCGAATTGTAGTTTTGTTTGAGGTTCCGTTCACGATTTTGTTCCAGAGTTTCTAATAAATCCGCACGACCTTTGAGAAATTCCTTAAAATCACTCCAAATCGGAAGTTCTTTTGCGCATTTATGTTGTTCCCATTCCCGACTTGTTACATTGTCCAATTTCATTGACACTATATAAATTATCAAGGTATCCCATTCATCGGTGGGTTGTTTCAACTTTTTTAAATCACTCAAATTCTTCGAGACTATCAATTAGTTTCCTAATTTCCGCGGACGATTCTTTTTTAATGGATTCCAGGGCAAATAATGATGATACGTGGTTGTGGACTAACAAACGCACATTATCGTATCTATCACATAAAGACTTCCAAGCTAATTTATAATTATTACTGGAAAATTCTAAGGATCGCACAACTTCGGCAGCCCCACCTTGAAGCGAAGCTCTTAAATAATGAAATTTCTCAATTTCCCCTATACAATTATTCTGATTAATCAAACTTTCAAATGTATCACGAAACTCAAGCCATGTTTCGTAGTCGCCACCAAAGTTGGGAAGGGATATTATTGGTAATTTCACCGGAACGTGTGGTATAGTGGATTACCCAATTGACTATCAGGTACCGACACCACTGAAACATTATCAGCCGCTACATTGTTTTCCACCGAATTTAATGCCATCGCCTTGGATACTAAACCCTTTGCTAACGGAAAAGGAAAGCGATTGCATTGTTCGAGAGATAACATGATTGCGTTTCATCTGTAGGTGTGAATTTACCCTCTATATAAATGAAACTCTTAGCAATGTCGAGTATAACGTCTTGATTATTGATTGCTATTCGAATTTCATCTGAATTCCTAAACAATGGTGATCCATATGGTTTGTATGTGTGCTCATGTAAACTCGTGAGGGAATGATCGAGCATCAGCTCATCGAATATATTCAATTTTTCACTATTTGTTTCGAGCACCATTTTCCCTTACTTTCAGTCCAATAGATTTCAAAAATTCGAGATCTCCCACTGACAGAGCGTGGTGTGCTAACTGTTTAGCTTACACTTTTGGAATGATCCTTTTTCTAGTCGAACCTTCCTTTTTAGCGGTTTGTGGAATGATTTGAAATCCTCCACGATTCTGTCTATTATAACAAAAACCCATAATAGTTATTAGATTTTCTTCAATTCCAAAATTATAACAATCTCTTCTGTACTTCCAAAATCAATAAGATTGTTTTTGTGATCGAAAATACGCACTGTGATGTTGTGAATCAACTGACGACCTTCTGGACTGACTGGCATATATATAATCTTGTGTGGTTCTTTCGTGAGATTGAATCCAGGCTCCACATCGATATCGAATGAAAAAAGAATATGTGATTCTTCATTATTTATGTATGAACCAGATATAATGTTGCAATCTAAGCGGGTTAGTCTCACAGTTGTTACGTTTATCGGTAGTGAGGATTCATGTATCTGATTCGGTTGAAATCTATCAAAATTGAAAACCATCATCTTTGCTATGGAATTCGGATGAGTAAGATCAATTTCAAATTTTGATCGCATCTCTCATTTGAAAGAATTATTATTGGCATGTAGGTAGAATATATCATCTGCATTGGTATCGTTTTGATTTTTACCAGAAAATAATCTAAACATGATATGTTTCTGAATAACTGCATTGATCTCATCTATTTCATAGGCACCACATGGAATTTCAATTGTGTATTTATAAAGTATTGGTGAACTATCAGCACTGATTCTAAAACTGATCACATTGTTTTTTTCAGTTATATTATTGATTGTGTTGCATCCATAGAATCCTGAAAGTTCCAATCCATAACGACTGTTTCTATCCAATGCAATGGGTGGGAAAAAGTCTGCACTCAAGACACTCGTCCCGAAAGCTTGTAGTTCGAACTTCCGTGACATGACTGATGCATTTTATGAATATCACTTCAATTCATTGTTGTCTACAACACACTTGAGACAACCTAAGCTTTTTAGGAGATGATTCATCAATATCCAGTTCATTTTTATTAGCACCAATATTCATATCCTTTATATTGCAATAACAGCAGAATATTTTTCGAGGTGTAGGACCATCATTCACATCAGAATCTGAAATGCTATCACCGTCAAAATTGTGGTGTTCTTGCAATATCTATATTTCATTATGTCGACATCATCTTGTAGACTTTTGGGTAACTTTTCCCAAACATGATCAATCTCATGTGCAGCACATGGAAGCATAACTTCCTTCGGCATAGTGGCAAGCATCACTCGATCCATTTTTGTCAAAGTGCGATATTTTGATATCTTGAGTGAAAATCCCATCCCCTTAATAGCCTCTCGAGTCATTGCTGGAGTTGTATCCATTTTATAATAATTCAGAGAGAAACTTCAGGCACAAGTGACCGCAGAAAACTGTGTTGAACTTCTGCTGGTGATCATAGTTATATAGAATTTTCACTTTTGGACATTTCTGAAAGTATTGAATCAACTCTATTGGTAAGGGTAGATCTCCAAAACTATCAAAGTATGCAATGTCTTTCCCACATTTGATGTATGCCACCCAATGTGTTCCCGATCCTCTTATTCCATCTAAATTGACAATGGCGGTCTCGTAGTGTCGTGGACCTCTAGTGGGTAATGTATCACGCATGAAAATACCGCGAAAGTGTGGAATTTTCATTTTCTCGGCATAATAATTGAGATAGATGTCGGTGAGAGGTCTTCGAAGTAGGGAATCAACTAGTTTTTTGGATTGTATGGTTTTAAGTAGAGTCCGAGTCCTTTACGGTATGGTTTAAGGTATATACCACTACCACTTTTAACCAATGCTATATTTTCCATTTTCTTATTATGACGATTTGCTTCGATCAGGGCTGTTCTGCTTGCTTTTGCTGAATTCACAGATCTGGTGATACCTGCAACAGCACCCGCTAAACTTCCGAGCGCGGACAATCTAGCAAAAATCGGTATCAATGGCAGAATTTCTCCTACCTTAGGAATTGGAATTATGCGGAGTGTACGGATTGTTTTCTTCCCACCGGCAGCTTTGAGGTATTTACGTGCCGCATGCAATGCCACTACGGTAGCTTTTTTCACATTATTCGTCACAAATTGCTCACCCCCAGCTTTTTTCAATACATTCCGCACTTTATGAACCACCCCAGAACCGAAGGCGATTTTTCTGAGATTATTTTTCTTTTTCTTCGGTTGCTTCCTCTTCTTTTCCTTCATAGTAGTACTACAACCCATACCAAAACGTCTCTTTGCTTTTATAATGTTGGTAACGAGTAGGGCAGCTGCTCTTTCCTTAATACCAGCGTCTTTCGATTTAACCCTATTCCAAGCTGCGTATTCGAGTTCTTTGTCTGCTGTATGTCTCGCTGTGAAATCAGTAAGATGATTCAAATATTGAATATCGTGTTGTTTGCATGCAATATCCAATTTATTGATTCCTGGATCTTTGCGGGCTAAACGTTTTTCTAATTTTGTACCGGGTCCACAGTACTGATATCTTCCAGGTAAATGTAATTCGAACGGAAGTTTGTTTATCAAATTATTAACGAATCCACGACCGTTTTTTCTGCATCTACCACGAACACATCCATTTCGTTTGATGGTACTCATTTACATGAAACATTCACAACATATCGACGCTTACATAGTCTCCAACCACGGTACGATGCGCATTGTGAAGCAGAAAGAAAAGTTTGCTGTAGATAATTTAGATGAAAAATTCGGTTGTGGACTCATTATTGGACCGTCGAATTGTGGAAAGACGAATGCCATGATCTCTCTCTTAACACATCCATAAGGACTGCGATTCACAAACGTTTATCTCTATTCGAAATCACTCAATCAACCCAAATATCAATTCCTACGGAATGTATTGGAAACTATAATGGGTTGGGATTTTTTACGTTCAGTAATAATGCAGAAATAGTGGAACCGTCCGTTGCCAAACCAAATTCTGTTTTCATTTTCGATGATGTGATATGTGAAAAACAGGACATTATAAGATCATATTTCTGTATGGGACGCCATAAAGATGTTGAATGTTTTTATCTTGCTCAAACATATTCACGTGTGCCCAAACAGTTAGTGCGAGATAATACCAACTTTATCGTAATGCTCAAGCAAGATGAAACGAATCTACACCATATTTTTTCCGATCACGTGTCACCCGATGTAACATTCAAACAATTCCAACTGATGTGTGTTAAATGTTGGGAGGATCAATATGGATTTATGGTCATTGATAAAGATAGAAAAATGCATGAAGGTAGATATCGCATGGGATTTGATAGTTTTATATATCCATGACACTGCAATCCACATTCAATCGATCGTTGGATTGCACACAGGTTACTTCAGTGGTGTAATCTCTCTTGTAGAACAAAATGAAGAACGATTCAGTTGTTGATGATAAAAACAATGAATTGAATTTGAAACGTCAACTAGTTGAGACAACAGAAGCTGTATGCCAGAAATTTAACTCTATCAAGAGTGGACTTATTGAAAATCGAATAGCACTTGAAAAAATCTACGATCCCATAATGAAGCCATTGAACGTTCTATCTTCAGCTGCTGCAACAAAACAACTACCACTACGACAATCAATGACGAAGCAAGTGAACTCACACTCTACTCCAGTTAGGAGTAATTCTTTGGTAGTGACACCTCGTCTGCTGACAGTGAGACCATCAAAGAATTCGGTGAAACGTCTATATTCGAAACAACATCATCATCTCGAATAAGTAACTCGGACTATTCATTCCTCCCTTTCTAAATGTCAAAACAAACAATGGTGACTATGACACAATATTTGGTATTCGATCAGATCCTGCAACAGGAAAACTTAAACTGGGAAGTCTCAATGTAAATTTCAGTGGTGGAAATATTTTATTTTGGAATGCCAATAAAACAAAAACACATGAATTCCCAAGTAGTCTGGAGTTATATAATATGATTTTTTTGAAAAACCCACCTGAAGTCAGTGATGATGGAATTCTTCATACATATGCTAAAATATTGAGACTCACGAATGCACCATACAAACAACATCAACTGAGAAATGGTTTCAAATATACGAAATCTAAAAAATTCTGTGAAGTTATCAAACCAGTACTAAACTTATCACATTATCTAACAACGAGAAGTAGAACAAAAAAAGGTGCAGGGATCAATCGGATACAAAAAAGGTATGATCCCAAACCTGCGAAATATGTATCCTGGAATTCACCAAAAGAGTTAGTCGCTCGTTTACGACTATTGATATCCTCGAAATCAGCTGGATATACTGGACACGACAATGAAATAATTTCAATAATTGAAGAATTACGTGAAGAAAGTATAATATATTGAGACATTCAAGAAAATGGTCACTTTGTACACGGAAACAAAGTAAAGCAGTCATTGTGAGAGGATGGATAGTGGAATAAGTGATCTCAAACTACAAGTTGTCAATGAATTACATACACCGGCAAGAAGTAATTTCACCAGAAGAACCACCACCCTCAAAGGTTTTGCAGATCTATGGCAAATAGATCTTGCCGAATTACAACCCAATGCTAAACTTAATAAAGGATATAGATATGTTCTTGTAGTAATTGATTGCTACTCAAAATATCTATGGACAAAACCAATCAAAAATAAAACAGATAGTGCTGTAACTGATGCAATGGAAGATGTGCTGAAAGAAGCCGACTATTCTCCGAAACATCTACAAAGCGATCAAGGAAAAGAGTTTCTCAACAATACTTTCTCATCTCCAATGGGTAAATATAAAATCAATCATTATTCAACATTCAGCATAATGAAGGCGGCCATAGCAGAAATAGTAATTCGAACAATAAAGACGTAGCTTTATAGGGAATTTTCAGCGATGGGACACAGTGGTTAGACATTCTTCCTATTATAACAAGAAAATATAACCATAAAGTGCATCGTACAACTGGTATAGAACCAATTAATATCACACCAACAACAAAACTGAAATTTAAAGGTGCCAAAGTCATCCGAGAAAAACAAAAAATTCCCAAATTCCGAATGAATGACATTGTACGCATAAGCAAGTACAAAAATATTTTCGAAAAAGGATATTCTGCAAATTACACAACTGAACTATTCAAAATCATTAAAATCAACGTATATCATTGAAGATATGGATGGCCAACCGATTAGAGGATGTTTTTATGAAGAAGAGTTATTGAAAACGGTAAATCCTGACATTTATCTCGTCGAGAAGGTGCTGAAGAGTAAAAAAGATAAACTATATGTGAAATGGTTAGGTCTTCCCATTGAACATAATTCATGGATTGATAAACGTGACATGGTTTAAATATGTATTAACTTTAATGTTCTGTTGAATAAAGTGGTGAAATTGATGTTGAGTTGTCATTTCAAGTAGACTAAATTGAAAAAATATTGTAGCGGTAAACGTTGCCCCAGCCAATCGCAACGTCCTGTGTATGCCAAACCCATTTAAATGCATACCCCATTCCCGCTTATCTATTGTCAACTCACAACATTGATGACATTTCATAATCCTCAGAGCTAATCAGTATCAGATTGAAAAGCGTGATCAAACTCTTTTCGCCACTTATCACGTACAGATGCTGCCGTATCAAAAAGTTTATTGGACTCCTGAAGCTCCATCTCAGCTTGCACTTTTAAACAATGGGTGGACTGATTTTCGTGTGTGATTTTGGAACGGAGTTTATCTGCATCTTCACACATTTTGATCAGTTCAAACTTTGTTGATGCAATCTTTGTATCGAGCTCCTGAAGAGCCACCTCGTCTATGTTGCTTCTTCGAATATCGTCATCGCATTTGACGATGGTGGCCTTCACCTTTACGATGTCAACATGTCCCCACAGCACTGCAGTGTACCGTAAGAATGAAGCGAAACATTTCCCAAATCACCCATCACTTTCTTTAAGGTGTCATCTACCTTCTTCTTACGGGGTTTCCGTACACCCTTAGTTATTTTCTTGGGTTTAAAAGCAGTAGATGTACTCTTCTTCTTAGATGGTTTCGGTTTATTATCCACACTAAGAGGAGAGAGGAGTGGAGGGCATTCGGGTAGTGACAGCTGTGAAAGGGTTGGATCAGCAGTTTCTGAAGATTCCGGTTTATCTGTCATCTTTAGATAAGCTTCGATGTTGAAGTCATCGGTGAAATCTTCTTGGGATGACAAGAGTAGAGTAAATATGAGAGAGCAAAAGGATTCAAGATCAAAACCTATGAGAGAGCAAAAGGATTCAAGGTCAAAACCCATGAGAGAGCAAAAGGATTCAAGATCAAAACGTATGAGAGAGCAACGGGAGGTACACGTCAGCAGAAAGTGCACGTGTCAGGTATCAGATTACATTTGATAACATCCGGTCAACGAAATTTGATACGGGTTCAATGACTTATTTCAATAAGTGCACGTGTCAGGCATTCCTGGAATTCGCTGACGCCATAGTTCCGGTAGGCAAAATTTGATACGGGTTGAATGACCTCTTTCAAAATGAATGCACGTGTCAGGCATTCCTGGAATTCGCTGACGCCATAGTTCCGGTAGGCGAAATTTGATACGGGTTCAATGACCTATTTCAAAATGGAAGCACGTGTCAGGTATCAGATTACATTTGATAACATCCGGTCAACGAAATTTGATACGGGTTTAATGACTTATTTCAATAAGTGCACGTGTCAGGCATTCCTGAAATTCGCTGACGCCATAGTTCCGGTAGGCGAAATTTGATACGGGTTGAATGACCTCTTTCAAAATGAATGCACGTGTCAGGCATTCCTGGAATTCGCTGACGCCATAGTTCCGGTAGGCGAAATTTGATACGGGTTCAATGACCTAATTCAATAAGTGCACGTGTCAGGCATTCCTGGAATTCGCTGACGCCATAGTTCCGGTAGGCGAAATTTGATACGGGTTGAATGACCTCTTTCAAAATGAATGCACGTGTTGGGTATCAGATTACCTGGAATTTGCTGACGTCACGTTACAGACAAGTCTCGACAAGTAGGAGGAACTTGAAACGGGTTCAACGACCTCTCTCAAGGTCATGTTTACGTTGTTGCCAAATATCGAGAATGTTGATAGTCTAATGAAGAGTTAAACTAGAATATTGCCCCCACTACTGTTGATGTAATATATAAACCGATAACGATATCACAGCAGACGTTCTCTCGTCAAAATGAGTATTACCGAGTTCAAATTCAACTTGTCAAGCGAATATTTTTGCAAAGAAAAATCAAAAGTAGTATTGAGTGAAAGAAAATTCCCATTAAACAAATCTAAAAGTATATTTGTTGTTGTGAATCTTTCATATGATTTGAATTTCACTCCCTGTATCGAAATTATTGGAAATAAGGGAGATCGAGTAATTTTCACAGAACATGAGTGGAAGCAATTCTTGACACACCAAGGAGTCATTACCAATTATTTTTACTCATCCGATCAACTGGATACTGTTGAAGACGATAGGTTTACCATTGAGTTATTCAGCCAATTTACAAACGGGCGAGTAGTCAAAATAAATAAAGATTACTCCTCAGTGTACTTGGGGTTTGAAACAGTCTGCAAGCTATGGGAACTCCTACCTCTAATTGAATATAGGGTAGATATTTTAAAAAGACAGCATTATGGACAATATTTCCAAGTTTTGAAAAACGGACTCTGCAAGCTGAGTGGTGATGTATTGCAAAATGCTTCAGATTTGCTCCAGCCAGAAGTGAATACCAATAGTGAAAATATCAGTCTAACTCTGGAATTCATCAATCTTTACCCGGAAGTTTTCAGAACTGATTTGTCTGATAAACCATGAATAAGACGGTGACAATTGATGAAAGTCATAACAAGACTTATTATATGTACACTTGGAAATTTGCTTACAAGGATTCTCGGAAAATGTATTGGAATCATGCAGCAATCGATAGAATGCGCTTCGAGAGGCGAATATTAGAAACTTCTAAAATCATCGTCCTCATTTTGGATTCAGCACATAGAGAAATAATATTCAATAATAGATTTTGTGATTGATTTATAATATAAATATTGTATAAATAAAACTGTTTTGTGAATTTTATATTGTTTTATTTGAGAAATGTTATACAAAATCATCTTTTGATATCCACGAATTATACTCATTACTCAGACCTAACCATTTGATGTAGAGTTTGTCTCCTTTTTTTCTCAGAATTTTTTCAACCAGAAACACATCAGGATGTTTAGCTTTTTGAAGTTCTTCTTCATAGAAACCACCTTGGATGTCAACATCATTCTGATCTTTAAGAAAATACACAGCAGGATTCGACTGATAGACTTTTCTCACAGCGAAAATTTCATTGGACCAGTTTGGTGTATACCCTTTAGCAAATGCCTCTCGGTACTTACTTATTCTTACATGATCATGGATTTTAAATTTCCGTTTCCTTGGATCCACTGTTTTAAAATGTTTTGAGTAAATACATTTCATGACATTTTTTAACATCTTTGGGTTTCATTCCTATTGTCCTGTGTACGGAATTGTTATAGTCAGAAACTATATGTGGTAGAATACCCAACCATTTGTAGCTTCCTTGTAGGCTGAATTGTTTCCACATTCTATTTTTCAAAGTTCTGTTTACTCGTTCAACTATACTAGCTTTCAAATTGGAAAAAGTACTGTAATGGTTAATTTTCCACTCATCCATCAGTTGCTTGAATTTTCCATTGTAGAACTCTTTTCCCATGTCTGTTTGTAGATTCCTGGTTGCAACTTTCATTTCTCTCAATATTTTTTGCATCGCATGAGTCACATCTCCTCCACTTTTGGTTTTAACGGGCTCACACCAAACATATTTGGAAAATACGTTTATAACTACCAAAATGTACTTAAATCCTTTGTTAGTTTTGGAGTAGGGAATCATTTCAACTAAATCAGCTTGAAGTAGGTCATTTAACCCTTTGATGATAACACGCCTTCTTTTGAATAGTTTTCGTGAATTTTTATGCAATTCTCCTACAATTTCTTCTTTGATTTTATCCATTTTCAGTTATGGGGCACTGAAGTACAATTTCGACATACAGTTGAGTGTGCTGCTGCTGATTGACTAAGAAATTGATCTTATCACCTTTATTTAAAACCTTTCCTTTCAATGAAACAATATCTGCATACTCTCCACCAAGTGATGTAGATATATCTGCTGGTAAGGAATTGATGCTTTCAATCTTTCCGGAAACAGGAAATTCATACGAAGTTGAATCATTTTCAAACACAAAAAAACTCACACTCTTCCTGATATCTTTGGTTGCCCTCAAATGAAGAACACATTTAGTATGATGCGATGATGGATTCCATATGTAAAAAGGTGTGCTGATTGGTGAGGGTTTCGGAAGTATATCTGGTTTAGAATATGGTGTTTGAGATGTTCTCAGAAAATGTCTTCCAAATTTATCGATGGGCATAGTGTCACGGTCAAACACCAAATGATGTTAAATCATGTGAGTATTTATTTTATTATTCTTGCTTCGCGAAGTTCCTCGAAAATGCTTATTATTTCATTTCTCACACCGGTGTTTCCAGCACATTGCGATGCAACCAAGAGTTTCAATCGATCAACTAGTTCATTAAAATCATCAAAATATCTATATTCAACTGGTATATTGTTGAAATCAAGCATAGTTAGTCCTGAACCTCGTTTACATCTATCTGGAGCTGAAGCAATTCTTGATCTGGTCTTGGGAAGAGATAATCTGGTATCTTTTTGAGTTTTTTCAAGATTTCGTTCTTTAGCCAAAGAGTGTAAGGTTGTAATTCGTGGTTTTATTATATTAACAAACTTTGATGCATGTGATGTTGATAAACCCCTTGCAGGATCATAATGGAGGTAATGTGCATTACTTCTTCTCATTATATCGATATATGAATCAACATCTTTATTTCTATACCCAAGGGGTTGTTTCTTGAACAGCAATTCATATAAGCCTGCAGTTCCTCTGTATTTGAACTTGTTATCAATAACAATATCGGCACCATCAAAATCCACAGAGGAGCTACCTATGGCATATTTTTCCGTAGACGGATCAAAATATACTCCAAAAGTGTCATCAAACGTATTTTTCGTATCTGAAATTTTGTCTTCTATATATGCACGGGGCAAAGGAATCGCAAACTGTCGTAAGTATTGTTCTTGTGGATTCAGTACAGGGCGCATACTTTCCTCGAAATAACTTCCATCGAAGTCGGATTTTGGAGCGGTTGAATCATGTTGAAATGTCTCTTCATCAGGAGTGATCTGATAAAATTCTTGATACAGTTTTCGAGGTGCTGGTTCATGAAATTCTTGAGGTGTCGGTTCATGAAATTTTTGAGATTTTGGTTGATAAAACTCTTGAGGTGTTGATTTACGCAATTTTTGGGGTGTCGACTGAGAACTTGGATGAGGTGATTTAATTTCGTGTTTCAATTCTTGCTTGAACTGAGTCGTTAGGGGCTGTTGAACAGCAGACAAAAACTCTTTCAAAGGTTGAGTGATTGGTTCATAAGTTTTTTCTAAATGTGAATGAGATTTTGCTATATCAGATTTCAAAATCTTATATTTTCGTCTCAAAGCCTTCCTTGCTCTAAATAGTTGTTCATGTAATTGACTGTTCATGATGACTGCCAATCATTCCTTGGTATTGAAGTTTATATATAAATGAATGTATCGAAACCCTTTCTGTATCGCCCCTCAGTTAAGGAACAATCTTTATCGATAACGAGAAAACTAAATTTGTCTTTCCAACAATAAGAGCATAGTTCTTTGAAATTTTGCAAGGACATATCTATACTGACATGATCATCATATATATGCTTCAGATTTGTTAGATCTTGTTGAAAGATCATGAGCAAATTAGCATTATCTCGAATGAGTTGTTTGGAAATGGCAGAATAAGTTTGACATAAATAGAAACAATCCGTGTGTCTGTGACGACCGAAACAGAAATAATTTTTGATTATATTTTGATCACATGTAGTAACCTCATCGAATATTATGACGGAATGATCATTTATGTTTTCAGGAAGAATAACTTCAGCAGAATTCTTATATTCATAAAATCCAATATCTTCAATAGGTGCCAGCAAAATCCTCAAATAATTATATTTAGGTTGATATAATGATTTCGAAAATAAGTATACATTCGTGAAACGAAGGCCGTTGGGTTGCTCCAGCAAAGACAACATCACATTAGTTTTGCCTGATCCACTTGCTCCAACGAGTAAACCTCTTTTAGATTGACCTCCAAATAGTGCATCATGTTTTCTAATATTATTCTCCATATTGATCTCATCATGATTGAGAACTGGAAGCAACACCTTTTGTTTTTCAGTCTTCATCATATCAAAATAGACATCAAACTGACATTAGTGCAGATGCGATAAGTATATATACGCGTGTCCAAGTTGTTTTGAAACCAAATATAATGGGACAGCGAAAGAAATCAGTCGTTAGTACGAGTCGAAACATAAGAAAGAAAGGTCGAGGTTTTCTGAATACTCTGATCAACAATCTTCCTGTAGAACTACATGTTCCTGGTTATAATTACTGCGGACCTGGCACCAAGTTGAAAAAAAGGCTATCAAGGGGAGACAAAGGCGTAAATCCACTTGACGAGGCTTGTAAGCGACACGACATTGCTTATTCCGAAATTGAAGATATAGAAGCGAGGAATATTGCTGACAGAAAACTGGCAACGTATGCTTCCGAACGTTTAAAATCATCTGATGCAAAATTGGGGGAAAAAGTCACAGCATTTGGAGTTTCTAATATTATGAATCTTAAAAGCAAATTGGGGATGGGACTGAAACGAAAAAAAAGTTCGGTGAAAAAGAAGAAGGGTGGTGAATTGAAAGTTGCCAGGAAACGAAAGAATAAACAGAAGAAAAGAGTCATACCAATTCCGAAAAAAGGTGGATTCCTTCCATTTCTACTGCCGCTTCTAGGGGCGCTAGGTGCTGTAGGAGGTGGGGCAGCATCCATTGCTTCAGCGATAAATAAAGCAAAATCTGACAAAGAACAGCGTGTTGAACAAAAAAGGCATAATTTAGCGATGGAACAAAAAGGAAAAGGTTTATATTTGGGACCTCGTAAAGGATATGGAATGTTTGCTCAGACATATCAAAAAAACTGCTGAAGTTACCACACCGAGCCCTGACCAATATCGATTTGATAGAGAATGCAGAGCGTAGGTATTTCTTACTTTCGAGGCGTTTTCAGGAGGGATAAACTCCCCACAAAAATAAGAAACAAAGAGTGTGGTATCATCAATCTTGATGCTGATTCAGGAGGAGGAACTCATTGGACGGCATATTCCAAGAAAAGTGCTGAAGTTGTATATTTTGACATTTATGGAAATCTCAAACCACCAAAGGAATTGATAACATACTTCCTCAGCGCTGGTGACGTCAAAAACATAAAATATAATTATGATTCTTTGCAGAAGTTTAATTCTTATCAGTGTGGGCAATACTGCTTGTTGTTTTTATATAATCAATATCTCTGATCTATTTTCTTCATTCATCAATAAACTGTCATTGGAAAAATATGTCTTTTACTTTCACTTTGAGTGATTCATCCTCAGTGTTGAGTTATAATTTCAACCCACCAATTTATCTTGATGATAGTGTGGAATATGAGATAGGCTTGGCAAATTTTGATTCGTTCAATGTTATTCCAAATATAACAAAGTTGAACAATGTTTTGGTATGGGGTGAACAAGATGAATTCAGTTATATCATTCCGGAAGGATTTTATGATATAACAGATATTCTTGATATACTCATTAAACAGATGACTACCAACAATGCAGATGTAATGGTATTCATCCACCCAAATTGGACAACTTCGAAAGTGGTCATCCGGACAAACACCAAAATCAATTTTTCAGTACAAAACTCTATTGGTCAACTATTGGGATTCGAGAAAAGAATACTCATTGCAAATGGCATCTACAAATCAGATCATGAAGTAAAAATTCTGTCAATTAACACAATTTGCATTGATTGTAATATTGCTACGGGTTCATTTTTGAATGGTGATCCAGTTCACGTGATTCACCAATTCTTCCCGACCGTTCCAAGAGGGTATAAAATAGTTGAAACTCCACTGAATATTCTGTATTTCCCTGTCACAATCAAGACAATCAACAACATCACGGTGAGAGTTGCTGATCAAAATTTGAATCTGATCGATTTTCGAAACGAAGAAGTTACTGTTAGATTGCACTTGAGAAGGAAGGCTCTCTGAATAATGGTCTGGAGATTTGATAAATCATCTTTCCAACAACCCTATAAAAAGAAAGTGAAGCGAACTTCGGAGGGTAGTATGAAAACAGCTGCCGAATTACTAACACCTGAACGCAGAGAATACTTGAAATCTTTGGGATTAGAACTCTTAATATAATGGAATTTCTACAAATCACGAGTGAACCTTTTAGTGATAACTCAATTGAAGGTTATCAATTTCATACATATCAGCCGTATATCACCAATCACCATTGAAATCAAATATAATGATGAAATCAGAATTCCAATTCAGGACTTGGATGCATATACATTACCTTACAACTCATACATCTACATAGAGGGGAAGCTCACGAGACCGGATGGGGCTCCTATTACAAAAATTAAATTCATCAACAATGCTATATCTTTTTTATTCCGTGAGCTCCGATATGAGCTGAATGGTGTTGTTGTAGACTCTGTCAGAAACATTGGACGATAAAAAATTATTTGTCTATGAATGAAAATGAAAGTATTCCTATGCAAAACGCTGGTTGGTTTCCTAAATTCGAAGATAAAATATTGGTTGATGATGAAGGGAACTTCAATGTATGTATTCCGCTCAAGTTATGGGCTGGATTTTTTGAAGACTTCAGAAAAATTGTGATTAATATGAGACAAGAACTAGTTTTGATTCGTGAAAGCCATGATTTGGATGCTGTAATTAGTATTGATGATTCTGAAAAACCAAAAGTGGGCATAAGTAAGCTGACTTGGTGTGTCCCTCACGTAACACCAAGTATTCAGGAGCAACTTGAATTGAATAAAACCATAAATAGCAATGTTGAACTACCTTTGAAATTCAGGAGATGGGAATTGATCGAATATCCTTCTTTAAATGAAACAACAAGACACACTTGGGCAGTGAAAACAACTACAAAGGTCGAAACTCCCCGACATATTATTATTGCTTTTCAACAAGCTAAAAAAGAAAAGCTTACTACTGATATGAGTACATTCGACCACTGCAATCTGAGCAATTTGAGAGTATTTCTGAATTCTGAACGATATCCTTACAATGACTTGAATCTAGATTTCAAGAATAACAAGTTTGCAAAATGTATGCCAATTTTCAAGAGAGTTACTATCATCTTAAATCAAATCAACCCATTCTCAATCCAAATGAATTCAAAGTGAAAGCACCGCTGGTCCACATCGATTGTTCACGTCAAAAAGAAGTGATTCAGACCGGTTCCATAGTACTCAGAATTGAAATTGAAACCGCTGAAGTCACACCCAAAAATTTAACCGCATACTGCCTAATTCTCCACGAAAATTGTCAAGCAACTTTAATGCGCATGCTCCACTTGATGTTATATATAAGGACTTGTATGCTTGAAACATCAGTTCTAAGATGATTGCAGAGTATAGACGAAGATTGAAGCAACACCATAAGAACCTGAAAGTACTTAAACAATTGATTGAGTCATACAATTCAAACCAATCATTGATAAGAAAACTCATCAATTTGAAAATATGATATTGGTAATAGATGTACAAGGTTTCAATATCGAGATCAATAAATTTATAACCAAGGAACTGGCTGCATTCGATGGAAGTAAGGTTTCTCACTATGTATTCAAACCTCCATTTCCATTGAACATGCTTCCACCAAAATTCCATAGTCAGGCCACTTGGATGATGCACAATCATCATTGTATTGATTGGAATGATGGATTCACACCATTACATCAATTTGGAAATATAATCAAGAAGCTCACTGAAGGAGTTGATACTCTTTTTGTCAAAGGAAGGGAGAAAGCTGAATACATGAACAAATTCACCCAGCTCCCAGTCATAGAATTTGAAGAACAACCCGGTTTACAAGCATCTGAAGCAAGTTGTTTCCATCATAATAAAGATAATTGTATATGTGCACTCTCAAATGTTCATGCTCTATATCAAATTTATATAATGGATATATCTTAATAAAAATATCCCGAAGAAACTGTATTTTATTTTCGAAATTTCTATTATAGGAATTCATCACGTCACTATCCAATTATTCACACACCTGAAGTTTTCACGCGAAAGTCATTCACCTTGCAATATCTGCAAATAATCAGACTGATGACTCGACAAGTCAATCACCCTAAAGCATCCGGCTGTCTAGTCACCAGATGTTTCCTCAAAGGTCATTCACCTTGCAACATCTGCAACTCATCAGATTGATGACTCGACAAGTCATTCAACTTATGGCATCCGGTTATCAAGACGCCAGATGTTTTTTCACAAGGTCATTGACTGCTATTGCATGAGCAATGCGCAAGCGTATATCTTGAGGTTCATCTATTTAATCGGAGCTGTTCGAACGATAACAATCAGTTCTGTTGCCGCTTAGCTTTGTGAATCATGAAGTGTCTAAGATGTGAAAAGGATTTTTCATCAAAAAGTAACCTAAACCGACACGTAAGAAATAACTGTCATCTCAAGGAAGTTAGTGGTCCACAAGCTAAAAGAATAAAATTGGATGATCCTTCCACAAGTGCTCCGCAGTGGACAAAAAGGTTGCATGCGAATGTTTCATCAAAACTGGAAGGCGATATCGAAAAACTACAACATGCATTCAAGAATAGAATTGCAAGTTATCGATTCAAAAGTAGTGAAATACATGTTGATTATGCCAACTTCATGGAAGAAGTTAAGCCGAAAGTTCTGAACATCATCTCCAAGTATATGCAGGAACATAAAAGCTTGAAAATAAATTTTGAACTATTTGGACATTACATTATACCTGAAAAAGAGTTGAGTGATATGAAATCATTCAATACAAAAAACAAAATCACAACTAGTTCTACTGACTTGAATTGGCTTTATGAGGAATTCAGAAATGAGATGATTTCAAAGGCTTCAGAATTCCAGGAAAGAGACTCAGGATGGTCATCACAAAAGATTTGGTATTTGGATGTGAATATAAACAAATACAATCCACTATCAGCTTCCTCATATATTAACCCGTTAGCGCTCAGCGTCCTCGTTTGAAGTCGGCTGGAGACAACCCTGTAGTATTTCTAGGAAACAATAAAATCTATTTTTAGCCAAGTCCACGTGCAATAGTCGGACTCCACCCCAACAGTTTCAGTTAACTCTTGAGTTCGATGTGAATCAGTTGAATTATTCGCCGAAACTGTATGTTATCAATTGTTCTGTACTTATTGATATTTGCTATTATATTTCTCAAGATATTTAGAGGTAAGTGTTTATCATATTATTATTACAAACTTCAAACACATATCTTTTGTTATGGTATATTACAGAACTATACTTTGCTCATTATTTTTCTGAAATCATTGAAAAACTGTAGTGTCCTCAAATGAGGACGTTGGGATTAGTCATATTTTGGTATTTTTTTTCTGAAAAAAAGTTTTCATTTTTCAGAATTATCCAACATGAGCATATCAAGACAAGTTTTCAAAACACTGGAAGAGGCTGCTGAATATCTGTATTCCAACGAAATTGAAGCTGATCTCTTAGCTTTACCACCTGAAGTGGATGAACTTACTGATGAGGAAGCCATCAATGATGAGGATTTGGACGTACCAGTTGTAATGGACATTGCAGGACAAATGGAAATAGATTTGCCGTCCGATAATGATTCTGATGATGATATTCCTTTATCAAGTTTTGCCAGACAAGCACCGTCAACGTCGCATGAAGAGTCTGCAGGACAAATGGAAATAGATTTGCCGTCCGATAATGATTCTGATGATGATATTCCTTTATCAAGTTTTGCCAGACAAGCACCGTCAACGTCGCATGAAGAGTCATCGCATTCTTCAGGCAATAAAAATGAAACTGCTAGAAAACGGAAAACTGCCACAAAAACTAAGAACGAAAATCCAGAATGGAAGAAAATTGATCCACAATTTGATTTTTTGAATACCACTGATTCGCCAGAACAATTATTCGCCAAAATGATCCCTACCTTATCTAAGTTGAGCATGTTGGAGATTTTTGAACATTTTTTCACTGAGGAAGTGTATCAGAAAATTTTGGATGAAACAATTCGATATGCAACTGAACAAAAAAATAAACCAACGTTCAATATGACAATTGAAGATATAAAGATATTCATTGGATTTTTGATCTTTTCCGGATATCATACACTGCCAAGTGAAAGAGATTATTGGTCTGACGCCGAAGATTTGGGCATACAATTAGTGAAGAATGCCATGAGCCGGAATAGATATTCAGAAATAAAGTCATTTTTACATTTGCAAGATAATGCAAAGGCAAATGAAAATAAACATGATCGGGCTTTCAAAATCAGACCACTTCTTGATGATATAAATGAGAACTTTCGGAAATGGGGAATTTTCCAGAAGCACTTATCTATTGATGAAATGATGGTAAGGTACTATGGTCACCATGGACTGAAGTAATTTATAAGGGGGAAACCAATAAGATTTGGTTACAAACTATGGGCTTTGTGTGGCGATAGTGGATACTGCTTCAATTTTTCTCTCTATTGTGGAAAAGAAGCAAATCAATCAAAAGACCCTCTGGGAACAAGAGTTGTTACAAATATGCTGTCTGTGGTAGGTGACCCGTATGGACATACAGTTCATTTTGACAACTATTTCAGTAGTTACAATTTGTTGAAAATCTTGAGAGAAAAAGGATTTCGAGCCAGTGGCACAATACGAGATGATAGGACTGGAAAATGCCCTTTGAAACCCGTGAAACAAGTGGAAAAGTCAAAAAGGGGGGACGTTGATTACCAATTCGACCAAAAAAACAAGATTCTAATGGTGAGATGGAATGACAATAAATGTGTCACGATGGGAAGTAATTTTGATACTATTGAGCCAAAATGTGCAGTCCAGAGATGGAATAAGGATAAAAAAGAATATAGTGCAATTCCACAACCCAAACTGATACACCACTACAATAAACATATGGGTGGTGTTGATCACCACGATTGGCTACTTGAAAAACATTCAATCGCCATCAGAGGTAAAAAGTGGTATTGGTGTTTGATTACCCGTATCGTGGACATGGCCATAGTTAACAGTTTCGTTTTATATAACTTACTTCATGCACAGGAGTGTACCTCAATAAAAGACTTTCGCCGGAATATTGCTGTCCCATATCTAAAATTAGGTCATGGTCAACGTTTACAAAAGGGCAGACCGCTAAGTTTACCTTCAACATCAAGAGCTAACATTTTGGATGATGTTAGATTTGATGGAAGAAATCATATAATGGACAAAAGAAATAATCAACGCCGGTGTCAGTTCATTTTATGTAAAGGGAAACCACGTACTTTTTGCAGAAAATTTAACGTAACACTCTGCATTCCCTGTTTTCCCAAATTTCATGAAAAATCCTTACTTGCCAAATAAATTCTTGTAACTTCATTCCATTTATTTAATATCATAATTGTAATTTCTTACTATTTGAAATAAAACACTGTTTCTTTCTAGCACAATTATTGCAAATGACTTTTTTCAGTACGACGTGACTACGACCATAATTTTCAATGTAAAACGCCCAGCGTCCTCGTATGAGGACGGCCCTTAAAATAAAAAATGTGAATTGAAAAAAAATTCTATCCACCTAGACATCATCTATAGAGTCACAATAGTAACCTGTGTGAATATTTTGAAATTTTGATTTAAAAAAATAAATTGGGCGCTAACGGGTTAAGTTGCCCAAAACAATTAATAAGAAACAAACCGTTTTGAATGTGAAGAACATGGATAATGCTTGCTTTGCTTGGTCCGTTATTGCAGCAATTTTCCCATCGAATGGAGATCCTTCAAGTCCATATTCATACCCACACTATACTGCATTACTTAATTTTGAAGGCATTGATTTTCCAGTGAAATTGAAGGATATTTCCAAATTTGAAAGAATGAATAACATATCCGTCAATGTATTTGGAATAGATACACAATTCAAGGAAGGTAAAATGGTTACCAACATCGTGGGGCCCTTACATTCCACAACACGTCGATCCGCAACACATGTGAATCTCCTTCTGATAGCTGATTTGGATGGAAATAATCACTACTGCCTCATTACAGATTTGTCAAAGTTGGTTTCACGGCAAAAATCTAAGCATAATGGTCGTGTCCATATTTGTGACGGTTGTCTTCAATTCTTTTCTAATGATGAAAAACTGACTGCTCATCAAGAAAATGACTGTAATCATTTATGTGTGTCACTCCCAAAACCAGACATGATTATCAACAAATATGGCGAAACTTTGCCTGGGAATATTCTGAAATTTACCAATTTCGAAAAACAACTTCCAGTCCCTTTTGTTATCTATGCTGATTTTGAGAGTTTGCTGAAACCTATTCACCACAGTGAACCATCAGATGAGCACTCATTCACATTGAAAGCATACGAACACGAGCCATATTCATTCGCCTTCTATGTGAAGTGTAATTTTGACGACAAATACTCGAAATTTATACAATATCGTGGAAGTGATTGTGCTGAGGTTTTTGTTAGAATGTTGGATGATCTTGTCCTGAATTTATATAACAAACATTTGAAACATGTGAAAGAAATGCTGCCACTTTCACCAAAAGAAGAGAGTGACTTTCAGAATTCTACAGAATGTCATATTTGTGGTAACTCCTATAAACCTGAAGACATCAAAGTCCGAGATCATTGTCACTTGACGGGTGCGTACCGCGCAAGCGCTCATTCGAGATGTAATTTGCAATATAAACTGGTGAAATTCATTCCTGTGTTCTTCCATAATTTGACCAATTACGACTGTCATCTGTTTATAAAGAAGCTGTCTCTAAATAAAGAAAATATCTCAGTGATTGCTCAAAACAAAGAGAAATATATTTCATTTTCCAAAACATACTTGGTTGAAAAATCAGAAAACCTCAATATTAGAGACAAATTCATCACTCTGAGGTTTGCTGACTCTTTCCGCTTCTTATCCAAATCTCTAGATAATCTGAGTAAAACACTGAAACCATCCCAATGTCGGGAGGTGAGAAAATATTTTTCAGATGATAGAAAATTCAATATGATAAGACGCAAAGGTGTTTTTCCTTATTCATTTGTTGATTCCTATGAAAAAATTAACCAAGCACACTACCAAGTCAATCTGAATTCTTTGATATCCTGAATAGTAGAGATATTTCAGACGAGGATTATAATCGAGCTCGTGAAGTATGGCAGGAATTTGAATGTTCAACTTTGGGAGAATATTCTGATGTCTACTTGAAATCAGATGTTCTACTATTGGCAGATGTATTCGAGAATTTCCGGGATGTCTGTTTGGAAAAATATAAACTTGATCCTGCCCAATATGTAACAGCCCCTTCACTCAGTTGGGATGCTATGCTACGTTTAACTAAGGTTGAACTAGAGCTTCTAACTGATATTGATATGGTTCACTTTTTTAAGAAAGGAATTCGTGGTGGTGTAAGCCAATGCAGTAAAAGAAAGGCTGTCGCTAATAATCCATTCATAGCATCTTATGATCTCTCCAAACCAAACTCGTATATTTTATATCTTGATGCAACAAATTTGTATGGAGCTGCTATGAGTGAATATCTTCCAATGCGGGATTTCAGATGGCTTGAGAAGTACGAGCTGGAAAGTTTTGACTGCTTCGAAATTGGAGACACATCATCGAAAGGATACGTATTGGAAGTTGATTTAGACTATCCGTCAAACTTACATGATGATCATAATGACCTTCCTTTTTGTCCAGAAAGTATTAAGCCTCCTGGAAGCAAGTATTCCAAGTTGACTCCAAATTTAGTGAATAAGGAAAGATACATCATACACTACAGAAATTTGAAGCAGTGTTTGAAACATGGATTGAAATTGAAGAGATTACATAGAGTTTTGGAATTTACACAGTCAGCATGGTTAAAGCAATATATTGATTTGAATACCAATCTCCGTAATTCTGCCAGGAATGAATTTGAACGGGATCTATTCAAATTTATCATAAACTCGATATTTGGAAAAACTATGGAGAACGTGGACAAACGGCAAGACATTAAATTATGTAGTCACTGGAAAAATATGCCAGGGTCTGTAGGAGCCGAAGGATTCATAGCAAAACCTCATTTCAAATCGTGTTCAATATTCGATGAGAATTTAGTAGCCATCCAGATAGAAAAATTAGCAGTTACCTATGACAAGCCGCTTTACGTAGGGTTTTCCATTTTGGATATTTCAAAAAAGTCATTTATGATTTTTATTATGGTTACATCAAAACAAAATATGGCGACAAAGCAAACCTCTGTTACACCGATACCGATTCACTAATTTTGGAGATATTCACAGAAAATGTATACGATGATATTAGGGAAAATATAGAATTTTTTGACACATCAAATTTTACAGTCAATGATATCCACAAAATTCCTAAAACGGTATCAGTTGTTGGTAAGATGAAAGATGAATTTTCTGGATTACTAATAGAATGTTTTTATGGTACAGGTGCGAAGGCATACTGTGTTAAGACCACGACAGTGATGAAAAAGGCTAAAGGAGTTTCTAAAAATGTAATTGAGAATGCACTTCAAATTTCAGATTATATTCAAGTTGTTGAAAAAGGTGGCTCTATTTTACGAAAAATATATATTTTTACTTCTCATTTACATACCATTTACACAGAGTTAAGAAACAAAATTGCGTTATCATCTAGCGATGACAAAAGATTTGTTTTGCCCAATAATGTTCAAACATTAGCTTGGGGTCACCATAAATTGAATCCGAAAGATGATGACGCAGTGTTGGATTTACTAATATTGATGTCTGAGAATTTGATAGATGATTGAATTTTGGATTCCTTATTGTTGAATAAAACGAAAATGTCGAAAAAATGTGCTTTATTATAATACCCTAAAAACATATCACTTCAAACTATTTAAGCATGAGTTACATTTTGATTGTAATGGAGCCGGACCATCTACATGCTCCATCCACTCAGGTCGATTATGATGAATGAAGCAAGGTAGCTGAACCTGTAGTTCGAAGATTCCCATATATTCTTCTGGTAGCTTGTGCCATGACATAAGAAGTTCACCAGGTCTAGCTTCACGAATCAAATAGTGTAGAGGAAATTGTCGCAGTTCCTCTTCTGTGAACTTGTTCAAGGGTTTGAGCTTCTTAAGTTTGTTTATAAGATCCATCAGACAATGAGCTCCTTCCATAATTTTGGAAATGTTTCCACCAATGAAGAGATGAGTATTACTGAAGAGCAGACAGCTATGTAGTAAATTAAAGAATAAACTATTTTAGACTCTGAATCATCTCTTATATAAGCTGGTGGTAGGGTGGAGTGAAGCTCGATTCTGTCTGTTCGTCCAGCTGAATTATAATTCCTCATAGCTAACTTATATTCTGTGCTGTTGGCTAGTATCAAAGTTCTTACATCATTGATTTGAAAAGGGATCATCCTCGTCGAGTTAGAGGGCCACGTTTCATTCCATGTGCCATTATTGTCGAAGCACATGAAAACTTCGCAAATTTGGTCTGGTTGTTGAATGACAAGAAAGCCTTGCCAAATGCCTTGTAAAATAATAAGATTTGTGAACATATTGATCGTTTAACACAAACTGAAGTAGTAAGGAATTTTCTCATGGTAATATAAGAAAAATGCGATGGAGGGGAAGGAAATCATAAATAATCAAAAATTCATTTTTTAACTTTATAGTTTCAGTCAGATGTCACCCTCTTATTCATGATCTATTATCGAATTCAGCTCCGAAAACTTTTGGGTAAAGATGGATGAATTCCAGAGTTGAACAATTTTCAACATTGAGATTTTCTCCTGGTCGAAGCAAACACACAACCACTCATGATCTGCTCATCAAAATCTGACACATGAACTTATTGACCTTGACAGAGGTCGTTGAACCCGTTTCAAGTTTCTCCTACTTGTCGAGACTTGTATGTGACGTGACGTCAGCAAATTCTTGGTAATCTGATACCCAACACATGACCTTGAAAGAGGACATTATCGGATTATAGGATGTTATCAAATGTAATCTGATACCTGACACGTGCTTCCATTTTGAAATAGGTCATTGAACCCATATAGAATTTCGCTGACCGGAAATATTGCGTCATCGAATTCCAGGAATGCCTGACACGTGCACTTATTGAATTAGGTCATTGAACCCGTATCAAATTTCGCCTACCGGAACTATGGCGTCAGCGAATTCCAGGAATGCCTGACACGTGCATTCATTTTGAAAGAGGTCATTCAACCCGTATCAAATTTCGCCTACCGGAACTATGGCGTCAGCGAATTCCAGGAATGCCTGACACGTGCACTTATTGAAATAAGTCATTAAACCCGTATCAAATTTCGTTGACCGGATGTTATCAAATGTAATCTGTTACCTGACACGTGCTTCCATTTTGAAATAGGTCATTCAACCCGTATCAAATTTCGCCTACCGGAACTATGGCGTCAGCGAATTCCAGGAATGCCTGACACGTGCATTCATTTTGAAAGAGGTCATTCAACCCGTATCAAATTTCGCCTACCGGAACTATGGCGTCAGCGAATTCCAGGAATGCCTGACACGTGCACTTATTGAAATAAGTCATTGAACCCGTATCAAATTTCGTTGACCGGATGTTATCAAATGTAATCTGATACCTGACACGTGCACTTTCTGCTGACGTGTACCTCCCGTTGCTCTCTCATACGTTTTGATCTTGAATCCTTTTGCTCTCTCATGGGTTTTGACCTTGAATCCTTTTGCTCTCTCATAGGTTTTGATCTTGAATCCTTTTGCTCTCTCATATTTACTCTACTGACAAGTGATATACCTGAATATTTTCAAAACCAAACTCACCATTTGTTGGAGTACATGACATTGCACCTTCTTCAACAGATAAATTTGGTATTGAGTTCATGATTATTTAGCTCAGAGGAATGTGTGATATATCAATGGAATGTGGATAGAAATGGTGCTGATGTTGATGCGACTTCACGTTTTATACCAACAAACCGACTGGTACATGCGCACAAGAACATGACAAAAAACCACCGTAGAAGGAGAGGGAGTAAATATCCCTCCTAGGAGTTAACTCTACAAATTTCATAGGAATAAGAAGTGTTGAGAATACACAGTGTTCTTCCAACCGATGTCTTATCCAGATGTGTATATAGTTCTATGTCACCTACATAAACTTTGCCCAATTAACTATAAATATGGAAATCATTCCGTAACATAATGCGAAGGTGTGATTTAGAACAAAATGATCCAAGTGAGTAATAGTTCTGATTCACACCTACGTGTTGCATATATTCATAGTGACAAAAATCTCCAGTCGGCATAGTGGTGAGGGAGGGCCCAGAAGCGGTTCAAATTATACTACTAACTGAATTTTGAAAAAATCATATCTCAGTCATGAATGATAATAAGGAAAAAGTTTGTCAGTGAAAAACATTCAAACTGATCATATCTTTCAAGGAAACTTATAAAAAATTTGGGTTATGCACCAAAAAATTTTCACGTCTAAGTATTAATTTAATTTTTTTTGAAAAATCATATCTCACTCATGAATGATAATAAGGAAAAAGTTTGTTGATAAAAAACATTCAAACTGATCATATCTTTGAAGGGAACATATAAAAAATTTGGGTTATGCACCAAAAAAATTTCCCGTCTAAATATTAATTTAAATGTTTAAAAAAAATCATATTTCACTCATAAATGATAATAAAGAAAAAGTTTGTTTGTAAAAAACATTCAAACTGATCATATCTTTCAAGGAAACATATAAAAAATTTGGGTTATGCACCAAAAAATGTTCACGTCTAAATATTAATTTAATTTTTTTTGGAAAAATCCTATCTCACTCATGAATGATAATAAAGAAAAAGTTTGTCGGTGAAAAACATTCAACCTGGTCATATCTTTCAATGAAACATATAAAAAATTTGGGTTATGCACCAAAAAATGTTCACGTCTGAATATTAATTTAATTTTTTTTTGAAAAATCATATCTCACACATGAATGATAATATAGAAAAAGTTTGCTGGTGAAAAACATTCAAATTGATCATATCTTTCAAGAAAACATATAAAAAATTTGGGTTATGCACCAAAAAAAATTTCACGTCTGAATATTAATTTAAATGATTTTGAAAAATCATATCTCACTCATGAAAGATAATAAAGAAAAAGTTTGTCGGTGAAAAACATTCAAACTGATTATGTCTCTCAATGAAAAATATGAAAATTCTGGGTTATGCATCAAAAAATGTATTGTTAGTTGCATAAATTCAGGGGCTCTATACCCGACACGCATATAGAACATTATTGACTAATATATTTGGTAATCCAAATAGCACAGGTGGATGAGTGTGTGATCACCCCCAGAAAAAAAATTCCGTTTATCACCCCAGGTGGGGGAGGCGGGGTTGATAATAGACGTTTATTTCTCTGGTATTTTTTCGTTTGGTGACCTTTGACATTTTACCATAAAATTATACTTTTTTTTGTTGGTTTGCCATATTTTTTAATATTTTCGAATAAATTCTACCTTGCGTCTGACAAAGCTAACAATTTATCGTTTGTTTGCTTGACACGTGCTTTTGATTCATCCGAAAAGGCAGCCAATCTCTTATCCAACGTAATAAGATCCACCTCTCCGTCTGTAGATGATTGTGTACTCGACACCTTTGAAAATGCAGGTTTTTTCCATCCGTTAATACTATTTGGACTTGCCTTTTCATCTATGAATTTAAATTAATCTAATTTCAAGGACTTCTTTCGTTTTCTGACAGTGTAACGAAGTAACTATTTTCTAGTTATAAGCAAGGCAGAAGAGTAGGAGATTTGAGCCGGTTCTGGGCCTCCTCCCACCACTATGACGTCATCAGTGACCTTGACCTTGACCTTGACCTTGACCTTGACCTTGACCTTGACCTTGACCTTGACCTTGACCTTGACCTTGACCTTGACCTTGACCTTGACCTTGACCTTGACCTTGACCTTGATCTTGACCTTGTTCTTGATACATATTGTTGGGAGAGATGTTCAGGGTTTGTATTTGACCTTGAGATTTTTTTTAATTTTCATACACGGACAACTACTTTTTCCAAGTACGTATATCTCTACCTGCATGTCTCTGCTACTGTGTATGATCCTTATGTGTAGAGTACACATAGAACTATATACCAAAGTATAGAGACGGTACACGTCCGCACACCATGGAGATCCAGCCAGATATGTAATCTGTGGTTCCTCTCTCGTGATGTTTACCAGGCGATGGTAGTGGGGGAAGAGGTCGCGTGACGTCAGTGCTAACCGCACGACGATCCACTGATGTGTGTCAGATACTCGCTCTCGACACGGTGGGTCCGCTGACGTCACACACCCATACAGTGTGGTGATGTAGCGACTACTATTTACTCTCCGTCCTCTATCGATGCGATGCAAACTCGCGCATGGTGGGGTCTTTGCAACACACACGCGGTGCATAAGTCTGTGGTGGGGGTGGTTCACTATCTATTATGAAAGAAGTGGGTATGGTGATATGAAATCAGAAGTTGTATACCTAGCAGTCGAGTAGTTAGCAAGAGAAGAGAAGTTGTTCCGTTCCTGCACTTCATCTTCATGTGTGACTTTCGTGTGTAGTCACTATAAACTGTCTAGTTTGTAAGAGTACATGGGAAAACCATGTGTCTTTTACCGATATTTCCCTTACTTGTGAAACTATTGAAAATTGATTATCAACAAATGTAGGCTTTATTTTACCACTCTTTTAACGTTTCGAGTGGTGGTGGCGATGGGCTCTACTGTGTGGCAATGACCTTGAAATGTCCTTGAGATTACTTTGTAATTTGGTGGTTGTTTGACCTTGATGTAGATTTTTTGTAGTGTTCTGGGTTTGAGTTTGACCTTGGCGTGACATTGGGATTTGTTCATACACGGTTATGATGACGAGGCATGTTTCGAATACCTCCAAGTGTTGCCACTACTTATGACCTGTGTACTGTAATTGTGATGGAGTACTTGAGTACTTATTACCTTCATGTCTTGCAACTGTGTACGATCATATGTACTCCAGACTTGCTACTGCGTATGACTTTCATGTGTACACACAAGTGAACATGAAAATCTGAAGTAGCAAATTCGAGAATGCACACGTCTGCACACCACGGAGCTCCCGTCAGATATGCAAACTCTGAACTGTTCACGCTCAGCCCTCTCTGTATCGATGCGGTGTTGGTGCGAACTGGACATAAAACCGGTTCTGGATCTCCTTCCACCACCATCAGTGACCTTGAAAAATCGTCTTGGTACATAGGTACCTGTGTGCGGGTCTATGACCTTAGCATACCAATGACAGGGTTTTGAAGTTTTGTGTTTGACCTTGATGTATAGTGTTGGTTCAGGCTCAGGGTTAGTGTGTCGACCTTGTGATGTCATTGTGATGACTTGGAATTTTTTTCATACTCGGTCAAGTACTTTTTCCAAGTACATATATTTTTTTCACCAACATGTCTTGCATATCCTTCATGTTTACTTACTCTGCTATTGTGTATGATTCTTATATGTGAAGTACAAATATAAAATATATACTGAAGTTTAGTTCTGGTACCTCACGTCTGCACAGCACGGAGATCCAGTCAGACATGTGAACTCTGATTCCTCTTCCGTGATGTATGGCTTGCGATGGTGGTGGGGGGAGAGGTCGCGTGACGTCAGCGCTATGCGCACTACGATCCACTGGTGTCAGGCCCTCGCTCTCGACATGGTGGGGTGGGTCCGCTGACGTCACACACCCATATGCTGCGATGCAGCGACCACTATTTACTCTCCGTCCCCGATCAATGCAGTGCAAAATCACGCATGGTGGGGGCTTTAGATCGAACACGCGGTGCATAAGTCGGTGGTGGGGGTGGTTCACTATCTATTATAAAAGAAGTGGGTAGGTGAAATGATATCAGATGTTTTATACCTAGCAGTCGAGCGGTTACTATTGTTTTCATTGGGGTAATTTTTTACATTCTAGTTAAAACTGACTGTTTTAACTAGAACTTGAAGCAATATTTGAGTGAAACATAATTTTGTACCAGGATAAATATTAATTTTCCACTGGTTTTGTATAAAGATGTCGTTTATCGTCATTGAATGATAGGGCTACCTTATTCCTTATTTCAGTGAACTTATCATGCGAGTAGCTTCTAAACGAATTCGTCTTCAATCGTTTAGTTGTTATTTGATCAAATTATTTGCGTTTGCAGTTGATTTACTCCATTACGAGCGTACCGTTGATGTAAATTTCCAAAATATGTGTCAAAATTATGCACAAGTTGAAATCTCAAATTTTACAATGAAAAACGTCTGCATTCGAGAAGAATACAATGAAATTCATTACATGTTTGCTTGGACATATGCCTACAATAAATCACGAAGTAAATTTTGGAAGTATTGATCAAAGTCGCTTCAAGCGGTGTTTTGAAGAAGCTGAGAAGATATTGGCACCTAATCTGATTGAAGAGCATAGGAGAAATATTTATAAATCAAGATTATTCAACTGGAATCTTGATGATGAGAAAAACTGACGATTTATTTCTTATTGTTGCATTTCTACCAGTAAAAGTATGCCTTATTCGATTTTTTCTTCCAAAATCCTGCTACGTGTTGATTATATTATTTTTTGTGGAAAACTTTTCATCACATTTTCTCATTTTGTAGGTGCATTTTACGGGAAATTTCAGACATTTCTTATGTAATGGTTTCCCCAAACCAACGCGGAACGCGGGACGAGAGCAGGAACTGGATGAACGCGAGACTAAATTCGATAGTAGGATATATAAAAATGCATACCAGTGCGATTATTCGTATTCCTAAATGCAGGCAAACAGCGAAATATATTTGGTTTGCTCCGTGCACTGTTTTTCTAGCAATTCGCACAGGTCCCATTTTCCATTCCCGCTCCCGCGTCACGCTTTGGTTTGAGAAAACCTTTACACTTGTTTCTTTGTCACGTACGTTATTTTATATACTACGTATGTCATTTTATGCCCCACGTACGTCATTTTATGCCTAACATCAAATTTTTATGGAATGCGGTTTGGTAGCGGTCGTACGTTTGAGATGTTCAAGGCCGAATTCATAGTGTCCCAAAGAAGTTTTTAACCCTTCCTTTCATCACAATATAGCGGAAATGAAGACTTGCGTGAAAACTTGTGTAAAGTTGGAAATAGAGTTGCTCCGCGGATGTCTCCATTGCCCAATAAAGGAATGTTTGCTACATATTATGAATATACTCATCGTGGCAATAAACGTAAGAATCACACGAAATCAATTGACAGAAATTGAAGAACGTGATCAAATCATGCAAAAGTACCGCGATAATCTGATGTCAACAAAAACTACAAGACCGTTCTCCAATAAGCGTTATAGTTGGTTGAAGGATGCTAATAATTTTTATAGATGAAATGTCCAAATCCTATCAGTTTGTGGTTGGAAATTCGTGAATTATATTCAAATATTTGCTATAAATTTTGATTCGTCGTCAGTGCAACACCGTTTCAGTGAAATGATCTGTCATATTAATTTGATGACATCATTCAGAAGCATCAACATTATGACCGAAGGTCATAAAACATAACCCCAATGTCGTGTGTCAGAACTGGCTCTGATTCACTACTTTTTCAAACGTCCAGCACCGGTTATTATCTACTACTGATTCAAAATAAACTAAACTCGTAGAGTGCACCCAAAGGCGTTGCCTGTGCGGGTGAACGACGACTATTATTATCATTTGCTGTGGTGCTCCGGAGCGACTTAGTGATTTTTGTTGGCATATTCACGTTTCAGCTATAGGTAAACCTGAAAAACCTACAGCACCACCCCGAGTGGTCATTGCGCACTCCAATTAAGCGCCAGACTTCGGGATTGGCATCTAGGTAACTCACATCATCTAACGATTACTATGAAACTCCAAGGAAAATTTGAAAAATTCTCTCGAACGCAGGCAGAAGTTTACAACGGCATACTCTATCCGTTGCAGGACCGACCACCTTAAATATGAATATGAATTGCCGTAAGACGTGTTTATTTTATAGATATAGAGTATGATAGTCGAATAAAACATAAAATAAATTAGGAAAACACAAGAGCAGTTGAATATAATGTCTTTATTGAAGTTCAACTCATGTTTAAAAAAAAAATTGTTGTTTAAAATTGTTTTTTCCGTTAACCAGCTGTCGTCCCCTTACGAACGGTAGCACTCAGAAGTTGAAACTTGTGCGAGCCAAGGATTAACGAGGTCTTACCTTTTTACGTGCGATTCCTAGCACTTTCTCGGGCCATCAGAAAAAGTTCTGCAGTCGCTAGGGTTTGAACCTTTGACTTGCAGCCAGAGTGCTATTGAAACAATGTCGCTTTAACCACTCGGCTACCTGGCCCCGTGTGTCATTTGTGTGTTGGAAAAATATGTTGTATGGCGACTATTAAACCAAGCTAAAGAGGTTTTTTCCTCCACAAAATAAAGGACGCAAGTGGTCTATACTGATTTTTTGAGATGGCTCGTTAATGAAAACCTTGGTTTTCGCCCCAGCAAAATCGCTTTGTGGAATTTTTTAAAAAAGAAATGGTGAAAAAAATAACAACTTTTTTGTTTTTTTGGATTATTCAAGAAATCGTTTTACAGTCGAGATAACTTTTGTAGAGAATTATAAAACCCATAAAACAGTTATTTATACGACCAGATCGGTGCATTTTCCACTGAGAAATTCCAAGAAAACCTCGAAAAAATGCCATAACTCAATTTTTTTATTTTTATAAATCTGTAGCGGGACAAACAATATTTCGGAAACTGATAGATAATAACATGTGGTTCAACTGTGTGGAAGATGTTTTCTGTCCGATGCGTAGTTTTTACACAATCGCGTTATAAACAATTTAAGGGCAAATCTTTCTAAATGCTCCGATTTAAGGGAAATAGTCGTATTCAAATTCTGTATACGGCATCTGAAAGTAGAGGTCAATATCTACAATTTCTATATTTTCACCTGAGAGGTGGGAAATGTGTTGAAAATGTCCCTGAAAGTTACCCTAAATGCTTCAAAGTGCACCCGAAGTCGGCAGAACTCAACTCGAGTTGAGTTCGGGCGACTTCGGGTGACTTCGGACGGAATTTGAAGCGTTTCGATCAACTTTCAGTGACATTTTCAACACATCAAATATTATTCATGGAATCGTTTTACAGTCAATGGAACTTTTGTAGAGATTTATAAAACCTACAAAATGGATTATCATAGTCCGAATCGGTGCATTTTTCACTGAGAAATCAAGGAAAACCTCGAAAAAAAAGATCATTCTCCAATTTTTCTTCATTTTTATAAATCTGAAGCGGGACAAACAATATTGCGGAAACTGATAGATAATAATATGTGGTTCAACTGTGCGGAAGATGTTTTCTGTCCGATGTGTAGTTTTTGTACAATCGCGTTATAAAAAATTTGAGGGCAAATCTTTATGAATGCGTGGATTTAAGGAAAATCGTCGTATTGAAATTCTGTATAAGGCATCTGGAAGTAGAGGTCAATATCTACAATTTGTATATTTTAAATTTCCACCTGAGAGGTGGGAAATGTGTTGAAAATGTCACTGGAAGTTACTCTTAATGCTTCAAAGTGCACCCGAAGTCGCCAGAACTCAACTCAAGTTGAGTTTGGACGACTTCAGGTGAGTTCGAACGTACTTTGAAGCGTTTTTATCAACTTTAAGTGACATTTTCAACACATTTCCCACTCTGTACAGTTGAACCACATATTATTATTTATCAGTTTCCGTAATATTGTTTGTCCAGCTCCAGATTTATAAAAATTATGAATTTTAGAAAAAAAGTCTTCTTTTCGAGGATTCTCCGAATTTTCTCAGTGAAAAATGCACCGATCTGGTCGTATAAAAAACAATTTGTGGGTTTTATAATCCTCTACAAAAGTTCTATTGGCTGTAAATCGATTCCTCCAGTACTTTTTTTGAGATATTAGCAAAAAAGTTTTCATTCTTTTCACATTTTCTTGTTCAAAAAATTCCACAAAGCGATTTTGCTGGGACGAAATCCGGGGTTTTCATTTACGAACTATCTTATAAAAAGTAGTATAGGCCGTTTGCGTCTTTTATTTTGTGTGGAAAGAGCCTCTTGTTTTTAGCTAGAGCTTGGCCTATATAACTATACGGGAAAAACGTGAAATATAGTTTTTTATTGTCCAAAGATTGCCCAAAGGATTCTCAGAGAATTTCCAAAGTGTGATAAATGGGTTAGGTTCTATTTCAAAGAATTTCCAAAATGTGATAAATGATTTAGACAATTTTCAGTGAACTTTTATTAGGAAAAGCAATTGCATCACTACAACATCATTTTATCCCCATTTTAGTTTATTTTTTTTTAAATATTTTTGCTTTTTTCTATGAGTTTACCTCAAAGTTTTTTTAGAATAATGCATCATCCAAATGTCTACACGAATGAGACGTGAAAAAGCATATGAAAAATTCTTAACTATTCTACTTCAAATCAACTATTTACAATCTACTTATAAGTGCCTATAAAGGTAGAATTCAAATATTGATTGTATTTTCTGAAAAAAGATAAGTTGAAATCTAAATATATGCATACAATATATATGGATTATCCAGTCTGGTATCTGATTTGCAAGCGAAAAATCTCACAGGCCATGTCTTTGAATATGATAATTTTTCATGAAATGTTTCAAAAATGTACAGGGAGTGTGTGGAAAAAACACTTCAAAAAATTATTCCAGAAATATATTTTATAATAGATAAATAGAAAAAATACAAAATAAAATATTACTTATATCAACAAATCACTCTTTATCGCTCTCAAAAGCCTTATCAAGGTCTTCCTGCCATTGTTTATGTACAATTCTGATTTCTTCGTATTCATTCACGGATTGTTGAAGCTCCATTTCAGCTTGTTGAAGGCATTCAGTGGTAGGAATATGATTCAATTCAATCTCCTTTTGCAAATTCTCGGACTCCTTTTGCAACTCGGAGATTTTCAACTCTAAACAAACTATTTTGTCATGGATTTTATTTTTTTCAATAATTTTTCCACGGATACAAGTATCCATTTCTTCGTAACGATGAACTGATAGTTTGGCATCAATAATCCTTTGTTTGCTTAATTTCTTCTTCACTATATATTCCTGAACGGGTTGGAATGATAATATTGACGTTTTAGACTTCACTTCATATGTCCCAGAAGTCGAGGGCCTCGAAATAATGATTGGTTCGATGAGTTTTTTTTTCTTCATTGGTACTTGGCGAATTTTATTGGATAGTTTTTTCACAATTTTCTCCTTTTCTTCATTGATCTTGATTGATGTTGCAGGCATAAGATCGTCATCTATCATAGTAAGATCAATGTAGTTATCTTGATTAGGCTCTGCAGCTGTAGGCGAAGTCATCTTTAGGAACTCGTTCATATTTATGGTGTACAATTCATTTGAGTATTCACAATCATAAGTCTGTTGGTCTTGATTCACTATTGCCACGGAAGATTCCTTGGATTGAACAGTTTCACTACGTAACAGAATATTTTCCAAAATAACGATTGGACCCATTTTTTACAATTCAAATAATATTTAAAGTCAAATTAAACTGATCTAAAGTTAAAGAACTGTGAACTATTCAACACAAGTTAATTCATTTTATAACCATCTCAACCATTATGTAGAAACGCCCACGAAAGAAGTAGGAAGAATCCAACCCCAAAACGATAAAAAATAGAGTATCAACCACTAGATGTATTGCATGTATGAGCTTTATCTAAAATTATTTCACCAATCGAGGGGCTTCTTCGACAGCATTATAATTCGTTTTTCTTAAACATTTGAAATTTATTTTGAAATATCGATAGCATCCCTAAGGAACATTGTACTTTTTAGCGTAGAATATTCTACCCAAAGACAATCAAGTGAATTTTAACGAATTATTTCAGTGATCTGAGTTTCATTTTGAAATTTATTTTGAAATATCGATAGCATCCCTAAGGAACATTGTACTTTTTAGCGTAGAATATTCTACCCAAAGACAATCAAGTGAATTTTAACGAATTATTTCAGTGATCTGAGTTTCATTATTCATTATTTTTGGTGTATTACTCTATCGATTTGGCTGTGAAATCTAAGATAAAGAGTATCGAAAATTTGAAAATAATATATTTTTTAAAACTCTTGAGGAAAAAATGAAACTTGGTGCACTAATCTAAGTTCATCAATATGATACCTAATTAACAAAAATCATATGCATGTGAGTATGGTCCGTGGTGGAGGGCGGGTAAAGCGATTACCTTATAATCCATAGGTCGAAGTTTCGAAGCCCAGCGCGATCACCGGACAGCTGAGCATTACTCGTTAGGGTGCAGCCGATTGATGGAAATAACAATTACAACAATCTACAACGTCAAATAATTCGACGACTGAAAAACCAAAGTTTCACAATATTCACTATGTTTTCTATTCTCCAAACAATGAATGTTCAGGAGATTATAATTCCGATTTCAAGACTGCACCTACTATTTTAATTTTGAATATAAAAATAAGGCTGTCTTTCTTCTGGTAAGCTATAAATTAGATGGTCCTACGTATCTAGCATGAAAAAAAGGGTTCTGAGAGGTAGGAATTCAAACCGTAAGTTTGAAGGCAATAAATGTCAACCGTAACATGGACTCAAAAGCTTTTCGATAGGTACCAAAAATGCCGACCCACTGTCCATATAATGAATCGTTAAAACTCGTAAAGGACTTAACGAGCGATGATACCCTTGAAAAGACCGACATTTTCAATCTATGGAAATAATTGCGATACGTGTTTGATTCAAATTTTTAAACAATAACCATACCAATACCATTTGATATCAATGGTTAAAAACTTTTTTTTAAGTTCTGTCTAAGGTTTTTAGAATTTAGTTTCAAAGTTATATGCGAAGTTAAAATTCATAAATTAAGAAAATTGAAAACTGCATTTTTTATAAAATTTTCCGATCTCAACAAAAATATTATTTTATTAACAAGTCTCGAATATAACCTATCAAATTTTATAACAACGAGAACATTGTTTCTCGGAAGAATGTCATTTGTTTTCTTTCCAAAATAGTGGAATGTGATGTAATATCGACAAAAATGCCTCTCAAAACTTGATTTTCTGTTTCACACCAACAGCTGCTTCAATTTGCGTTAGCTGTATTTGATTTATAAGAAGCATAAAACGAGTGAAATCACTTGAAAATTACTACGAGATCAGTCAAAATCCCTTTCTCTCCACACCATCTCACAAAGTGGAAAGTTTTTTGCAAATATCTGTCAGAAAACAACTACTTCCCCCTACGAACATTGAAAAACATCTAATTTCTATTTGTACTATGCCCCTCCAAGAGGATACTAGAATTTTAAGCTTATTCTAGAATTGATAAATCGAGATAACTGATATTAGCATTTTTCAAAAAAATTAAAATACAATGGAAATAGAAAGGAAATATATTGGAAATAGAATGGAAATAGAATGGAACTGGAAAGGAAATGGGTTTGTCCATTTTTAATGCATTTCAAATGGGGCATATGTAATTCTTTGAAATCTCAGTGTTTTCTTCACAGTTCCTGCAAATTGTCAGAATCATGCTACTTTCAATTATATTTAGGCTCCTTTCTCATTTAAAGGCTGCGATATCCACTACGCCAAATACTTCATAAAAAACAGGAAATAGATTTACATGGTGTTAAGTACGTTGACAAACTTCGGGAGGTGATTCTTTGAAAGTTTTCAGGAAGAAAAGTTCATATAAACATGTCCCAAACAGCTTGGTTTTCGAGGTACAGGGTGATAAAAATTTTTTTTTTCTTTCTTTTTTTTGGAGTTAACTTTGACATTTTCGACAATAATCAGTTGAAATTGTGCAAGTATAATACATTCATTAGTACGCAAGATACAAAATGGTTCATTTCTCAAATAACTCACAGGGTCCTCCTTTCACTTCAGAATATTTTTCTGGCGGAAAAAATTTCTGAAGGGTTGAGCAAGGCTTGACATAGGAAAAACGAGGAATGTATTATACTTGCACAATTTCAACTGATTATTGTCGAAAATGTCAAAGTTAACTCCAAAAAAAAGAAAGAAAAAAAAAATTTTTATCACCCTGTACCTCGAAAACCAAGCTGTTTGGGACATGTTTATATGAACTTTTCTTCCTGAAAACTTTCAAAGAATCACCTCCCGAAGTTTGTCAACGTACTTAACACCATGTAAATCTATTTCCTGTTTTTTATGAAGTATTTGGCGTAGTGGATATCGCAGCCTTTAAATGAGAAAGGAGCCTAAATATAATTGAAAGTAGCATGATTCTGACAATTTGCAGGAACTGTGAAGAAAACACTGAGATTTCAAAGAATTACATATGCCCCATTTGAAATGCATTAAAAATGGACAAACCCATTTCCTTTCCAGTTCCATTCTATTTCCATTCTATTTCCAATATATTTCCTTTCTATTTCCATTGTATTTTAATTTTTTTGAAAAATGCTAATATCAGTTATCTCGATTTATCAATTCTAGAATAAGCTTAAAATTCTAGTATCCTCTTGGAGGGGCATAGTACAAATAGAAATTAGATGTTTTTCAATGTTCGTAGGGGGAAGTAGTTGTTTTCTGACAGATATTTGCAAAAAACTTTCCACTTTGTGAGATGGTGTGGAGAGAAAGGGATTTTGACTGATCTCGTAGTAATTTTCAAGTGATTTCACTCGTTTTATGCTTCTTATAAATCAAATACAGCTAACGCAAATTGAAGCAGCTGTTGGTGTGAAACAGAAAATCAAGTTTTGAGAGGCATTTTTGTCGATATTACATCACATTCCACTATTTTGGAAAGAAAACAAATGACATTCTTCCGAGAAACAATGTTCTCGTTGTTATAAAATTTGATAGGTTATATTCGAGACTTGTTAATAAAATAATATTTTTGTTGAGATCGGAAAATTTTATAAAAAATGCAGTTTTCAATTTTCTTAATTTATGAATTTTAACTTCGCATATAACTTTGAAACTAAATTCTAAAAACCTTAGACAGAACTTAAAAAAAAGTTTTTAACCATTGATATCAAATGGTATTGGTATGGTTATTGTTTAAAAATTTGAATCAAACACGTATCGCAATTATTTCCATAGATTGAAAATGTCGGTCTTTTCAAGGGTATCATCGCTCGTTAAGTCCTTTACGAGTTTTAACGATTCATTATATGGACAGTGGGTCGGCATTTTTGGTACCTATCGAAAAGCTTTTGAGTCCATGTTACGGTTGACATTTATTGCCTTCAAACTTACGGTTTGAATTCCTACCTCTCAGAACCCTTTTTTTCATGCTAGATACGTAGGACCATCTAATTTATAGCTTACCAGAAGAAAGACAGCCTTATTTTTATATTCAAAATTAAAATAGTAGGTGCAGTCTTGAAATCGGAATTATAATCTCCTGAACATTCATTGTTTGGAGAATAGAAAACATAGTGAATATTGTGAAACTTTGGTTTTTCAGTCGTCGAATTATTTGACGTTGTAGATTGTTGTAATTGTTATTTCCATCAATCGGCTGCACCCTTACGAGTAATGCTCAGCTGTCCGGTGATCGCGCTGGGCTTCGAAACTTCGACCTATGGATTATAAGGTAATCGCTTTACCCGCCCTCCACCACGGACCATACTCACATGCATATGATTTTTGTTAATTAGGTATCATATTGATGAACTTAGATTAGTGCACCAAGTTTCATTTTTTCCTCAAGAGTTTTAAAAAATATATTATTTTCAAATTTTCGATACTCTTTATCTTAGATTTCACAGCCAAATCGATAGAGTAATACACCAAAAATAATGAATAATGAAACTCAGATCACTGAAATAATTCGTTAAAATTCACTTGATTGTCTTTGGGTAGAATATTCTACGCTAAAAAGTACAATGTTCCTTAGGGATGCTATCGATATTTCAAAATAAATTTCAAAATGAAACTCAGATCACTGAAATAATTCGTTAAAATTCACTTGATTGTCTTTGGGTAGAATATTCTACGCTAAAAAGTACAATGTTCCTTAGGGATGCTATCGATATTTCAAAATAAATTTCAAATGTTTAAGAAAAACGAATTATAATGCTGTCGAAGAAGCCCCTCGATTGGTGAAATAATTTTAGATAAAGCTCATACATGCAATACATCTAGTGGTTGATACTCTATTTTTTATCGTTTTGGGGTTGGATTCTTCCTACTTCTTTCGTGGGCGTTTCTACATAATGGTTGAGATGGTTATAAAATGAATTAACTTGTGTTGAATAGTTCACAGTTCTTTAACTTTAGATCAGTTTAATTTGACTTTAAATATTATTTGAATTGTAAAAAATGGGTCCAATCGTTATTTTGGAAAATATTCTGTTACGTAGTGAAACTGTTCAATCCAAGGAATATTCCGTGGCAATAGTGAATCAAGACCAACAGACTTATGATTGTGAATACTCAAATGAATTGTACACCATAAATATGAACGAGTTCCTAAAGATGACTTCGCCTACAGCTGCAGAGCCTAATCAAGATAACTACATTGATCTTACTATGATAGATGACGATCTTATGCCTGCAACATCAATCAAGATCAATGAAGAAAAGGAGAAAATTGTGAAAAAACTATCCAATAAAATTCGCCAAGTACCAATGAAGAAAAAAAAACTCATCGAACCAATCATTATTTCGAGGCCCTCGACTTCTGGGACATATGAAGTGAAGTCTAAAACGTCAATATTATCATTCCAACCCGTTCAGGAATATATAGTGAAGAAGAAATTAAGCAAACAAAGGATTATTGATGCCAAACTATCAGTTCATCGTTACGAAGAAATGGATACTTGTATCCGTGGAAAAATTATTGAAAAAAATAAAATCCATGACAAAATAGTTTGTTTAGAGTTGAAAATCTCCGAGTTGCAAAAGGAGTCCGAGAATTTGCAAAAGGAGATTGAATTGAATCATATTCCTACCACTGAATGCCTTCAACAAGCTGAAATGGAGCTTCAACAATCCGTGAATGAATACGAAGAAATCAGAATTGTACATAAACAATGGCAGGAAGACCTTGATAAGGCTTTTGAGAGCGATAAAGAGTGATTTGTTGATATAAGTAATATTTTATTTTGTATTTTTTCTATTTATCTATTATAAAATATATTTCTGGAATAATTTTTTGAAGTGTTTTTTCCACACACTCCCTGTACATTTTTGAAACATTTCATGAAAAATTATCATATTCAAAGACATGGCCTGTGAGATTTTTCGATTGCAAATCAGATACCAGACTGGATAATCCATATATATTGTATGCATATATTTAGATTTCAACTTATCTTTTTTCAGAAAATACAATCAATATTTGAATTCTACCTTTATAGGCACTTATAAGTAGATTGTAAATAGTTGATTTGAAGTAGAATAGTTAAGAATTTTTCATATGCTTTTTCACGTCTCATTCGTGTAGACATTTGGATGATGCATTATTCTAAAAAAACTTTGAGGTAAACTCATAGAAAAAAGCAAAAATATTTAAAAAAAAATAAACTAAAATGGGGATAAAATGATGTTGTAGTGATGCAATTGCTTTTCCTAATAAAAGTTCACTGAAAATTGTCTAAATCATTTATCACATTTTGGAAATTCTTTGAAATAGAACCTAACCCATTTATCACACTTTGGAAATTCTCTGAGAATCCTTTGGGCAATCTTTGGACAATAAAAAACTATATTTCACGTTTTTCCCGTATAGTTATATAGGCCAAGCTCTAGCTAAAAACAAGAGGCTCTTTCCACACAAAATAAAAGACGCAAACGGCCTATACTACTTTTTATAAGATAGTTCGTAAATGAAAACCCCGGATTTCGTCCCAGCAAAATCGCTTTGTGGAATTTTTTGAACAAGAAAATGTGAAAAGAATGAAAACTTTTTTGCTAATATCTCAAAAAAAGTACTGGAGGAATCGATTTACAGCCAATAGAACTTTTGTAGAGGATTATAAAACCCACAAATTGTTTTTTATACGACCAGATCGGTGCATTTTTCACTGAGAAAATTCGGAGAATCCTCGAAAAGAAGACTTTTTTTCTAAAATTCATAATTTTTATAAATCTGGAGCTGGACAAACAATATTACGGAAACTGATAAATAATAATATGTGGTTCAACTGTACAGAGTGGGAAATGTGTTGAAAATGTCACTTAAAGTTGATAAAAACGCTTCAAAGTACGTTCGAACTCACCTGAAGTCGTCCAAACTCAACTTGAGTTGAGTTCTGGCGACTTCGGGTGCACTTTGAAGCATTAAGAGTAACTTCCAGTGACATTTTCAACACATTTCCCACCTCTCAGGTGGAAATTTAAAATATACAAATTGTAGATATTGACCTCTACTTCCAGATGCCTTATACAGAATTTCAATACGACGATTTTCCTTAAATCCACGCATTCATAAAGATTTGCCCTCAAATTTTTTATAACGCGATTGTACAAAAACTACACATCGGACAGAAAACATCTTCCGCACAGTTGAACCACACATTATTATCTATCAGTTTCCGCAATATTGTTTGTCCCGCTTCAGATTTATAAAAATGAAGAAAAATTGGAGAATGATCTTTTTTTTCGAGGTTTTCCTTGATTTCTCAGTGAAAAATGCACCGATTCGGACTATGATAATCCATTTTGTAGGTTTTATAAATCTCTACAAAAGTTCCATTGACTGTAAAACGATTCCATGAATAATATTTGATGTGTTGAAAATGTCACTGAAAGTTGATCGAAACGCTTCAAATTCCGTCCGAAGTCACCCGAAGTCGCCCGAACTCAACTCGAGTTGAGTTCTGCCGACTTCGGGTGCACTTTGAAGCATTTAGGGTAACTTTCAGGGACATTTTCAACACATTTCCCACCTCTCAGGTGAAAATATAGAAATTGTAGATATTGACCTCTACTTTCAGATGCCGTATACAGAATTTGAATACGACTATTTCCCTTAAATCGGAGCATTTAGAAAGATTTGCCCTTAAATTGTTTATAACGCGATTGTGTAAAAACTACGCATCGGACAGAAAACATCTTCCACACAGTTGAACCACATGTTATTATCTATCAGTTTCCGAAATATTGTTTGTCCCGCTACAGATTTATAAAAATAAAAAAATTGAGTTATGGCATTTTTTCGAGGTTTTCTTGGAATTTCTCAGTGGAAAATGCACCGATCTGGTCGTATAAATAACTGTTTTATGGGTTTTATAATTCTCTACAAAAGTTATCTCGACTGTAAAACGATTTCTTGAATAATCCAAAAAAACAAAAAAGTTGTTATTTTTTTCACCATTTCTTTTTTAAAAAATTCCACAAAGCGATTTTGCTGGGGCGAAAACCAAGGTTTTCATTAACGAGCCATCTCAAAAAATCAGTATAGACCACTTGCGTCCTTTATTTTGTGGAGGAAAAAACCTCTTTAGCTTGGTTTAATAGTCGCCATACAACATATTTTTCCAACACACAAATGACACACGGGGCCAGGTAGCCGAGTGGTTAAAGCGACATTGTTTCAATAGCACTCTGGCTGCAAGTCAAAGGTTCAAACCCTAGCGACTGCAGAACTTTTTCTGATGGCCCGAGAAAGTGCTAGGAATCGCACGTAAAAAGGTAAGACCTCGTTAATCCTTGGCTCGCACAAGTTTCAACTTCTGAGTGCTACCGTTCGTAAGGGGACGACAGCTGGTTAACGGAAAAAACAATTTTAAACAACAATTTTTTTTTTAAACATGAGTTGAACTTCAATAAAGACATTATATTCAACTGCTCTTGTGTTTTCCTAATTTATTTTATGTTTTATTCGACTATCATACTCTATATCTATAAAATAAACACGTCTTACGGCAATTCATATTCATATTTAAGGTGGTCGGTCCTGCAACGGATAGAGTATGCCGTTGTAAACTTCTGCCTGCGTTCGAGAGAATTTTTCAAATTTTCCTTGGAGTTTCATAGTAATCGTTAGATGATGTGAGTTACCTAGATGCCAATCCCGAAGTCTGGCGCTTAATTGGAGTGCGCAATGACCACTCGGGGTGGTGCTGTAGGTTTTTCAGGTTTACCTATAGCTGAAACGTGAATATGCCAACAAAAATCACTAAGTCGCTCCGGAGCACCACAGCAAATGATAATAATAGTCGTCGTTCACCCGCACAGGCAACGCCTTTGGGTGCACTCTACGAGTTTAGTTTATTTTGAATCAGTAGTAGATAATAACCGGTGCTGGACGTTTGAAAAAGTAGTGAATCAGAGCCAGTTCTGACACACGACATTGGGGTTATGTTTTATGACCTTCGGTCATAATGTTGATGCTTCTGAATGATGTCATCAAATTAATATGACAGATCATTTCACTGAAACGGTGTTGCACTGACGACGAATCAAAATTTATAGCAAATATTTGAATATAATTCACGAATTTCCAACCACAAACTGATAGGATTTGGACATTTCATCTATAAAAATTATTAGCATCCTTCAACCAACTATAACGCTTATTGGAGAACGGTCTTGTAGTTTTTGTTGACATCAGATTATCGCGGTACTTTTGCATGATTTGATCACGTTCTTCAATTTCTGTCAATTGATTTCGTGTGATTCTTACGTTTATTGCCACGATGAGTATATTCATAATATGTAGCAAACATTCCTTTATTGGGCAATGGAGACATCCGCGGAGCAACTCTATTTCCAACTTTACACAAGTTTTCACGCAAGTCTTCATTTCCGCTATATTGTGATGAAAGGAAGGGTTAAAAACTTCTTTGGGACACTATGAATTCGGCCTTGAACATCTCAAACGTACGACCGCTACCAAACCGCATTCCATAAAAATTTGATGTTAGGCATAAAATGACGTACGTGGGGCATAAAATGACATACGTAGTATATAAAATAACGTACGTGACAAAGAAACAAGTGTAAAGGTTTTCTCAAACCAAAGCGTGACGCGGGAGCGGGAATGGAAAATGGGACCTGTGCGAATTGCTAGAAAAACAGTGCACGGAGCAAACCAAATATATTTCGCTGTTTGCCTGCATTTAGGAATACGAATAATCGCACTGGTATGCATTTTTATATATCCTACTATCGAATTTAGTCTCGCGTTCATCCAGTTCCTGCTCTCGTCCCGCGTTCCGCGTTGGTTTGGGGAAACCATTACATAAGAAATGTCTGAAATTTCCCGTAAAATGCACCTACAAAATGAGAAAATGTGATGAAAAGTTTTCCACAAAAAATAATATAATCAACACGTAGCAGGATTTTGGAAGAAAAAATCGAATAAGGCATACTTTTACTGGTAGAAATGCAACAATAAGAAATAAATCGTCAGTTTTTCTCATCATCAAGATTCCAGTTGAATAATCTTGATTTATAAATATTTCTCCTATGCTCTTCAATCAGATTAGGTGCCAATATCTTCTCAGCTTCTTCAAAACACCGCTTGAAGCGACTTTGATCAATACTTCCAAAATTTACTTCGTGATTTATTGTAGGCATATGTCCAAGCAAACATGTAATGAATTTCATTGTATTCTTCTCGAATGCAGACGTTTTTCATTGTAAAATTTGAGATTTCAACTTGTGCATAATTTTGACACATATTTTGGAAATTTACATCAACGGTACGCTCGTAATGGAGTAAATCAACTGCAAACGCAAATAATTTGATCAAATAACAACTAAACGATTGAAGACGAATTCGTTTAGAAGCTACTCGCATGATAAGTTCACTGAAATAAGGAATAAGGTAGCCCTATCATTCAATGACGATAAACGACATCTTTATACAAAACCAGTGGAAAATTAATATTTATCCTGGTACAAAATTATGTTTCACTCAAATATTGCTTCAAGTTCTAGTTAAAACAGTCAGTTTTAACTAGAATGTAAAAAATTACCCCAATGAAAACAATAGTAACCGCTCGACTGCTAGGTATAAAACATCTGATATCATTTCACCTACCCACTTCTTTTATAATAGATAGTGAACCACCCCCACCACCGACTTATGCACCGCGTGTTCGATCTAAAGCCCCCACCATGCGTGATTTTGCACTGCATTGATCGGGGACGGAGAGTAAATAGTGGTCGCTGCATCGCAGCATATGGGTGTGTGACGTCAGCGGACCCACCCCACCATGTCGAGAGCGAGGGCCTGACACCAGTGGATCGTAGTGCGCATAGCGCTGACGTCACGCGACCTCTCCCCCCACCACCATCGCAAGCCATACATCACGGAAGAGGAATCAGAGTTCACATGTCTGACTGGATCTCCGTGCTGTGCAGACGTGAGGTACCAGAACTAAACTTCAGTATATATTTTATATTTGTACTTCACATATAAGAATCATACACAATAGCAGAGTAAGTAAACATGAAGGATATGCAAGACATGTTGGTGAAAAAAATATATGTACTTGGAAAAAGTACTTGACCGAGTATGAAAAAAATTCCAAGTCATCACAATGACATCACAAGGTCGACACACTAACCCTGAGCCTGAACCAACACTATACATCAAGGTCAAACACAAAACTTCAAAACCCTGTCATTGGTATGCTAAGGTCATAGACCCGCACACAGGTACCTATGTACCAAGACGATTTTTCAAGGTCACTGATGGTGGTGGAAGGAGATCCAGAACCGGTTTTATGTCCAGTTCGCACCAACACCGCATCGATACAGAGAGGGCTGAGCGTGAACAGTTCAGAGTTTGCATATCTGACGGGAGCTCCGTGGTGTGCAGACGTGTGCATTCTCGAATTTGCTACTTCAGATTTTCATGTTCACTTGTGTGTACACATGAAAGTCATACGCAGTAGCAAGTCTGGAGTACATATGATCGTACACAGTTGCAAGACATGAAGGTAATAAGTACTCAAGTACTCCATCACAATTACAGTACACAGGTCATAAGTAGTGGCAACACTTGGAGGTATTCGAAACATGCCTCGTCATCATAACCGTGTATGAACAAATCCCAATGTCACGCCAAGGTCAAACTCAAACCCAGAACACTACAAAAAATCTACATCAAGGTCAAACAACCACCAAATTACAAAGTAATCTCAAGGACATCTCAAGGTCATTGCCACACAGTAGAGCCCATCGCCACCACCACTCGAAACGTTAAAAGAGTGGTAAAATAAAGCCTACATTTGTTGATAATCAATTTTCAATAGTTTCACAAGTAAGGGAAATATCGGTAAAAGACACATGGTTTTCCCATGTACTCTTACAAACTAGACAGTTTATAGTGACTACACACGAAAGTCACACATGAAGATGAAGTGCAGGAACGGAACAACTTCTCTTCTCTTGCTAACTACTCGACTGCTAGGTATACAACTTCTGATTTCATATCACCATACCCACTTCTTTCATAATAGATAGTGAACCACCCCCACCACAGACTTATGCACCGCGTGTGTGTTGCAAAGACCCCACCATGCGCGAGTTTGCATCGCATCGATAGAGGACGGAGAGTAAATAGTAGTCGCTACATCACCACACTGTATGGGTGTGTGACGTCAGCGGACCCACCGTGTCGAGAGCGAGTATCTGACACACATCAGTGGATCGTCGTGCGGTTAGCACTGACGTCACGCGACCTCTTCCCCCACTACCATCGCCTGGTAAACATCACGAGAGAGGAACCACAGGTTACATATCTGGCTGGATCTCCATGGTGTGCGGACGTGTACCGTCTCTATACTTTGGTATATAGTTCTATGTGTACTCTACACATAAGGATCATACACAGTAGCAGAGACATGCAGGTAGAGATATACGTACTTGGAAAAAGTAGTTGTCCGTGTATGAAAATTAAAAAAAAATCTCAAGGTCAAATACAAACCCTGAACATCTCTCCCAACAATATGTATCAAGAACAAGGTCAAGGTCAAGGTCAAGGTCAAGGTCAAGGTCAAGGTCAAGGTCAAGGTCAAGGTCAAGGTCAAGGTCAAGGTCAAGGTCAAGGTCAAGGTCAAGGTCACTGATGACGTCATAGTGGTGGGAGGAGGCCCAGAACCGGCTCAAATCTCCTACTTGTGTGACTCATTTATTTTTGCCATTT